>PVIH01000095.1:450814-522009 GCA_004025045.1 Sigmodon hispidus
TGTGAGGTGAAGTGTGTGGAGGTGAGGTGTGTGGAGGTGAGGTGTGTGGAGGTGAAGTATGTGAGGTGAGGTGTGTGAGGTGAAGTGTGTGGAGGTGAGGTGTGTGGAGGTGAAGTGTGTGAGGTGAAGTGTGTGGAGGTGAGGTGTGTGGAGTAAGGTGTTGTAGAGGTGAAGAGAGGTAGATGTGAAGTTAGGAGATCAAAATTTCTTACAATTACAATTAATTGCCTGTTTTGGCAGAGACAGTGAACTTAAATAGCTTGTCTCACGTTTGAATGGTTGGAAAAAAATATTTTGTGACACATGAAAGCCATATGAATTTTGAGTCTCGGTGTCTTTAGTTTGCAATCCATACAATTACGATCTAAGGCTGCTGCTGAGGCTCTGTAGCCTACAGAACTACAAAACAAATGTTACTCCATCTTTTCCAGTAACTACCCTCTGTCCTTGAATGATCAGATTTTAGTGCACGGTAAGGCTTACTCTTAGAATCAGAAACATAAATATCTAATTTTTCAGGCTTTTCTCCACACAGCCTTAACTAGGCAAATGACCAGGGTGACAAAATGCAACAATGGGTTGTGGCTTTGCATTTCAATTTTTCCTTTTTTAAAAAAATAGCCCAAACCAAGCAAGAGTCAAGATTTTTACTTCCTTGAGTTCATTGGTGCAAAGCATATATATGCTGTCCTCATGGCTTAGGAGGCTGAAACTGAGGGCAACCCGGTGGAATTTCGCTATTAGAAGGGGAGGGGGTTCGGGCAGAGGAAGGTCGTGTTAGTATGGCAGCCGCCGTGAGTGGACAGAGGTTAAAAAAGGCTCATTCATAAAAAAAAAACAAAAAAATAAAACAAAATCCAAAACTCTTTTCCCTTTCCTATACCCGCCTGGGGGGCTGGCGAGGGACGCGCCCGCTTTGCCAGGACGGTGGGGGTGGAAGGCGGCTGCTCTCCCTCCCCCTGGCCGGGAAGGCCGGGACGCAGCGGGGCCGGGTGGAGGAGGCGTTCCTGCCCTACATCCGCATCCTCGGGGCGACAGGGCCGCCGGGGGCAGCGGCTGGCGCGGCTGGGGCTCGCAGGCTCCCGCCGGGCTCCGCCGCAGCCCCGCAGCCTCCCGCCCGGGACAAGTGCCGCGGCGGAAGCCGGAGCCGCCATTTTTCACCCGGGCACGGCCCGTGCGGCCTCCCGCGAACCTCGCCGCCGCGCGGGCCTGCGCCGTCGCCACTCACCCGCGGCCTCGCTGGACTCTGGCCCGGTGCGGCTGGAGTCGCCGAACACCGTGAGGCTGAAGTTGCCCAGGCGCTGACGCACAGGGTCCGGCAGCTCCATGCCTGGCCTGCCCGGCCTCGCCACTCACACACCCGCTAAGGGGCGAGCGCAGCGGCGTGCTGCGGTTCCCCGGGCAACGGGGTTGAGCCGGCCGCTGGAGACGTGGTGTTTGGGTGGCCCAGCGCTGGCCAGAATCTTCCAGAGGCGAGCAGAGGCAACTGAGCAGCCGAACGGGGCCTAGCCGTCCTGGAAATAGCAGGTTCCTTAGTTCTGCTCTTTTAAGCAGCGAGGACTTAAAATGATCACAATAAGCCACCCTGGTCTGTACTGAGCCACAGGGAGCCCTCACACCATGCCATTTTGTAAATTGGTGCACCAGTTCTAGAATGAGCACAGGTCTTAAATAATGCCCTTGACCTAGTAGATTCTTTTCTATGGGTCTATAAAATCTAGGGTAAGGCTAGTGTAGACCAAGTGTGTCTGCTTCAGAAGGGAAGGAAATAATTCAAAGTATTGAGAGCAGTTGTTTCTGGATTGTGGGTGATTTTGAAACTGGAGGAAAGAAAAAAAATCAACCTTCCCCCTCTTTATCTTACAATTTATCATTTTTAGCACTCAGGAGGATCTTCAGTTTGAGGTCAGCCTGGGCTGCATTGCAAAATTTCAAAAACGAAACCAAAGCAAACCATTAAGTGTGATAGACATAGGGAAAAGCACAATCCAGATGTGTTAGGTCGGTCAGCCTCATGAACACCTACAGGAGCTACTCCTTTCCAGTTCTTTCAGTGGCTAATGGAACAGTTGGCCCATTTAATACTTTCTAGTGGACTAATTGTACAGTAAAAATTTTAAAAGAAATCTGACTCTCTGCCATCAACCTTTTTATGAATCTTCTTCCTATTTATGATCATACCAACAAGTTTATCATATCAACAAGCTGTTTAGTACGCATCTGTGTATTTTGTAGTCAGGAACAGGTATGACTGGCACCATTCTTGGTGCCACTCTGTGAGAATGTCTTAGTGAACACGCTCACAGGCTTATGTTGAGTGTGTGCAAGGAGTGGAAGCGCTGAGTCAAACACTATGGAAGACCAGTTTTATTAGGCTCTGCCAACACTTTCCAAAATTGTCTAATCTCCAGGTATATATGAACATCCCTGTGGCTCCATGTGCTTTCCCACCACATATATTCCATTTCCCCCTTTTTATCTTTCTGGTGAAGTGTGGTGGGACTGGAGTGTCTCTGCAGTTCCCAGCACCTGTTGCTCTGGCAGAGGACTTAGGTTTGATTCCCTTCACCCAGGACATTGTGGTTCACAACCACCTGTAAACTCTGTCAGATTCTGTGAGAGGCAAAGTTACATTTTACGTTTTAATTATTATGTCTTAGAGATCCACGAAACAAAAAATATCTGTGATCTGGAATCTTCTTGCCCAAGGAGAGATAGTTTCTGAAATGCTGGAGGCTCTTGTGTACAGGAGATAACAAGCCACATGTTTCTCACTCCCCTAAACAAGCTTGTTTAACCCATTTGCACTGGATGTGCTTGATCACGTGTGAGCGAGAGGTTCAAAGGCAGGAAATACTTAATCCTAACGTTTGCCCTTGATTGGATGTAGGCTGGAAGTGTGTCAGGATGAATGCTTGCCCTTGATTGGATCTGATGGGAAATACGTAAGCCACTGCAAACTGTGACTCAGGGCCATTTCCTGGAACCCAGAGATGGACCTGGCCAGAGCCCATCAACCTAGCCAGAATTTAATTAAAGTTTGTTGCAAATTTGGCTTTAAACTGTGGTAGTAATCTTATTCTTGATAATTGGGGTTCAAATGCTTTCTGAACAAGGGCACCAAGCATACATGTGATATACAAACAAAAATGCAGGCTAGGCATATGAAAATTAATAAAACCAATTCTAAAGATTAAAAGCATGGCAAGCAGTATAATTTTACAGTTGTCATCATGAATCACAGTTCTCATTTCAACGGGAGTGAAAAGAAATTTATTCTGAGCTAAATATGAGTGCCCATAGCTTGGGAATGGATTCAAATTGTCCTAATGTCCATCATCCAAGTCAAAATATGAATTTGTATCACCAGAGAATGCAAGACAGCAATAAAAATCAATGCATCTCCTAAATCATTAGTGGGGACTGTCAGGTAGGCAGATCTCAGCAAAGCAGCACATCTCTGTCACAGGGCTCACGCTGCATAAGGAGATGCTTAGTTTTCTGGCTGCTGAAGACCCACAATCAGCCAAAACTAACAGACTCCACAGGCTTTGCCAGGAGGTTAAAAGAACATTAGTGTTGTGCCCTGCTCTCGAGGCCCCCACAGAGACCACCAGAGACACAAACCCTCCAAAATGAAAAAGCAAGGTTTATTGAAAATTATGAGTCAAAACAAGGACCTCAGTCCAGCACACAGGTGTGGCAGTGGCCAGAGGAGGTACTTGCCCCTTTGCAAGCTGGGTTTTTAAAGGCAAAAATCACAAGGTTATACATCAATTGGGGTCTTTGTACAGATGCAATTCTGATTAGCTCGTCTTTTGGGAGGATTTTTAAATTTCCTCTGTTATCTTAGCTGGCTGTTTGCCAAGCCCTTTCTTTGACTACCTCCTGGGTTGGGGCATTCCAGGCTGTCTCCAGTCCTGGGACATTCCATGGATAATTAACTACTATGAGTCCCTAGGCTACTTCTCCTGTTTGCCCTGTTTGTACTTTGTCCCCCTGCAGACCTCAGAAACTTTAGCTCAAACATGGAAGTGCTTCTCTAGTTCTTCAGTTAGAGAAGAGACAGAGGTGACTGGTAAACTAACAGGAGCCAAAGCCTGTATTGGCTTTAGTACAGTCATATTAGCTTAGCCATTTTTTAGTTAGTCATTTTAAGTTTATAGGTCTCTACTTCCCACCCCCCAACCGTAAAAGCCAAGCCATATTAGCTTAGATATTTCAGTTTATGAGTTAGCCATGTTTATGGGCCTCTGTTTCTTTATGACAGTTAGTCATTTACCAGAAACTACGTGGCATACTCTGGGCTGCAAGGAATTGCTTTATCTCCTTGCAGAATATCTGTGCAAAGAACCTGAAGAGATTCTGCAATCCTTTCCTACGTAACTCTCTGCCCTGCCGACTTCCTTCTTTACTATATAAACCCCCTGAGAAAAATGAAATCACCCAGATTGATCAGAATACTGTCTTGCTGGTCATTCTTCATGTCTCTTGCCCCTCTCATTTCTCCCCTTTAGGTTTTGGGTCCCCTTTAGGTCTCAGGTTCCTGTTTTCTTGCCGCACTGGTTGGAACAGTAAACGGACATCAAGGGGCAAAGGATCCCAAGATAAGTTTGGCTTTTAATCTGCAACATTGTAACTATTAATCATAGAAGTTCAGAAGTTCTGATCTATCAGTCTGCAGAGTCTTTAACAAAGGGGTGGCTTTTCCAGGAACCTTCAGTCCCCACAATCGAAAGGGGAAATTCACATAAAGATTGTCAAGGGGAAAAAAACAGAAGAAAATGGCTTTGTAGTTAGGTTTTAAAAGCAATTCAAGAAATGTTTATCCTCATCAGGACACTTAGCCCAATGAGACACATAGAGGCCAAAGAGATACAGGGCCTGTTTCTCTGGTCAAAGTCCACTGATAAATTCTATCCAGCGATGAGCTGGGAGAAGCTGGGTAAATTCTGCTGCAGTTCAAGATGGAGCTCGGGCCCCAGCATCTTCAGAAAGGCTTCCAGGACCTTCTTTAGCTACTCACTTCGGTGTTTGACAAAATCTCCTGCCTGCTTTGGACATAGCACTGGCGCTTCTGTAATTATGTGTTCGTGTGTCTGTCTGTCTTACCTACCGCTCTTTGGAGTCTTCATATTATGGTGTTTGGTTTAGAGTCAGATAACTACCGAATGAATAAATGGAAGTAAAGGTCTTGTCAGTTTCCCCACAATATCCTATTCCTAGTTCAAAGACTTCTCCAGCTTGTGTGTAAAGTTCATTCTGTAGAAACATAATTCTGTAGAAATAATCCATGAATTAAAACCAGGTGAAATCTAGCCATTAACAATAAACATGAACAATCAAGAATGACTTCTTATTTCTTAAGTGAACCAAGATTTTTAAAGAGAGGACAATGAAACTCAAGGCAGGATGCACTACTAATTGAATTGTAGTTTGAACAACTGCACAGAGATAAGTAATTGACTTTATGTAGAAATGGCTTGAAAGTGTTTCTACCTGGGACTGGAGAGATAGATGGTGTGGGGTATATTCAATCACACAATAAACCCCGATTTTGCATTTGCATTAATTAAAATTAACATTGAGTAAGGAGGCTGAGTTAGCAACTAGTTGACAGGAAGTTAATTATAGAGGGCATCTGGAGACAGACACCAAAGATAGGGAAGGATTTGGAGTAGTGCAACTTTGTTTTGTTCGGCCCAGTGGAAAGACACTTTTTCAGAGACACCAGCAAGGTGAGAAGGTGAGCTAGTTTCGACCCAGCCTCTCTGAGCTAGCAAGTTTTCACTCCAGCCTTTGCATCTTGAGTCCTATTTATAAATAGAAAGACAGAGATTTTGTTAAAGTTATCTTTAGCAGCAGCGACAGAACCAGTTCCTGTGGGAAAAGAATTCCCACGAGGCTGCAGACTAAATGGCCAGACCACTGCCAGAGCAGCAGGTCTATAACTTCAAAGTTACAATTGCTGGCTGAAATAGCATTAGGTTAAGGTGTAGCCACTGTGCCAGAGTTAAAACAAAAAGATGATGTAGAGGTTAAAACCATGGGTGTTGTTCCAGGGGATCTGTGTTCAGTTTCCAGCACATACACACACACACACACACACACACACACACACACACACACACACACACACACACACACACATGGCTGCTCACAGCTACCTAAGTCCAGTCCCAGGAGATCAGGTGGCCTCTTTCTGGCATCTGAGAGCATCAGGCCTGGCGCACACACTGTGCATAGACATATATGCAGACAAAAAAAAAAAAAAAAAAAAAACAAGCCTCATCCAGATACCTGAAATAAATAATTTTTCAAAGTGTTTCTATCCTTAATATTTCAAAAACATAAGGCTCTTCTTACACAAAATAAGTATAGAAATAAAACACCTACATGTTATTTTCAATATTACTGATCTGAATTTTGAAAAGAGAAAGAAATAAGGATTTCAAGAGCTCTACCACATCACTGGGTTGACCAGATAACAATACTCAGGGTGACTTGAATGTTTTGGAAGCAGAGAAGACAAGGTTCAAGTCCATTAAACTCTCAGAATCACCCAACAGCAGTGAATAAATTTCTGACCTTGTTTTACAAAGTTGTAAGTAGTTGTCATGGTTGATACAAAGGTTGTATCATGGAATGTGTTTTATATACTCGGTTATTATCTGCACCCTTATTTATAAAAAAGAAAATGAACATTTATGGATTCAAACATTGCAAGTGTTCAGTCTTCTGAATAAACCATACTTGCTGGGCACCATACCTATTGTTATCTAGTAAAGACCTTGAATGCAATTAGTTATTAAAGAATTTTATGTATATTAACCAAACTTATGTAAAGTCTGAATGATTTTTTTAAAAAACACACTTTCTCACATTGAAAAAAGATATGAAATACTTCATTCAGTTTATAATTATTTAATCAAAGTCCTAAAGGTGGAAAGTAATAGAATTATGAGTTTTTTTCTTCCTATTTTTATTATTCTAATTTCCTAGGATGCACATACATTTCATAGCCTAGAAATACTACTTAAAAATTGAGAGAAAGAAGCAAAGTTGAAGCAAAAGGGTAAGATTTGATAGGACAGCAGTACAGGCTAGAATAATTTTAAATTGCTAATTTCACAAATGGTCCAAATGGCTCAAACCTTTCAGAATATTGTTTTGCTAGCTGATGCTCACAGTGTCTTCTAGGTAGTCATACCTGTGAGTACTGAGCTACACAAAAAAACACCTGCTTTCAGGGAATCAAGAGATTTGTGGAATTTGGGTGTCCCATAATGTAAGCCACCTGCTCATTAAAAATCCAGAAAGTGTGAAGTCTGTTCTTAAAACCCTGTCGTAATTCCAGCAAAATGAATAAAGTCTTCCAGAGATAGAGTTCTATAAATTTTATTTATTTCTTTTATATATATGGACACTTTCTATAGATATATACACTTGTTCTTCAGAAAAATGCATCCTATTCAATGATTGCTTAATACATTTCACTGAGGTTAAATTACATGTGTAGTTTACTTGTTTATTTTCATAGAAATGTCAGTCTAATATGATAATTTATTTCTCTTTTACAAGAGGCAGTGTTGTTTGGTGTTACCTTATGTGGTAACTGGTTTTACAGATGATTTTTAAAACATTTCTCCTTGTCATAAGGAAGATGTGGATTATTTCTGCTTTGAGTTTAGTAGTAATATCTTAAGTGACAATGTCACTCAAGTGATCATGTCATTCAGTGTTTGCTTTAAAATAAGCTGTGAAGAGATTTCCAAGAATATAAATTTTAAAGACAAAGTATACATAACGAGTCTTTTCCTGTCCCACCAGCCAGCTCCCAAATAATGATATGGAGACTTCTTATTAATTATAAAGCTTGCCCTATAGTTTAGGCTTGTTTCTAACGAGCTCTTATAGTTTAATTTATATTAGTCTGTGTCCTATCACATGGCATTAGTTCTCTCCCATCTTGCCCCTCTTCTTTTCTCTCCCTGTCTCCTGGTGTTTCCTGTGTGCCTACATTTCTCCTCCTCTTCCTTTCTCTCCCCAGAAACCTTGCCATGCCTTCCGCCCAGCTATCGGTCATTCATTCAGCTTTTTATTACACCACTCACAGCAATACACCTTCAAACAGTGTACAAACATTCTTCAGATATGATTCCACATGAGCATCCACATTAAAAATCTTGCTCTAAATTACATGAAATCTAATCTTATAATCTTCCATTGTTAATGGATAATCAAGGCCTTTTGAATTCCTTATACAGTCTATTCACAGAACTTTCAAAGGTGAATAAAAAGAGTCCTCTGTGAATTACAGAGAAAGTACTATCTCTTAAAGAAAATTTAGGCTATATTAAGGGATATTTCAAGCCCGGCAAATATTTTGTCTTCAAAGTCAACACCGCTGAGTATTTTTAAGAAAAAAAAAAACTCTTTAAAATGCTGCTTAAATTCTTTTCCTGCTTTCTTTCTTTCTTTCTTTCTTTCTTTCTTTCTTTCTTTCTTTCTTCCTTCCTTCCTTTCTTTCTTTCTGTCTGCGGCCGCTCATCTCTGCATCAGCCTAGCTCACAGTTTGTCTCTGTACACGACAACTGCTGCATCTGTCACACAGTGAGAGATGGAAATGGCAAGACAAGGGGAAATGATCAGAAAAGCAAAACCTTCTTTAAAGAAATCTTGGATCTGTCACATGAAACTGAGAAACAAATGGTCATTTTAGAGACTATGCCCCATTATTTATAGTGATAGCCTACTCTCGGCCTTATCCATTTTACTGTGTGGCATATGAATCATGTTCTCTTTCAGGGAGAAAATTCATCTTTACTGCTACTGACTGTAATAAAATATTGCTTTCCCACTAAATATTGATATTTTAGTCCCTGCTCCCCAGGCTTGTTTTTCATTGTGGTTCTGCCTCTATTTGCTTTAACAGCGTACTTTGCTTTCAGTGACATCCTTTGCAATGCTTAGACTTGTTTCATTTTGATCATCAATCACATTAAGGCTACAAGAGTAGAAATGTTGTCAGTGAACAAGTTATATTAAAATGAGAGGCCTACATACATGTAGAGTTCAGGTAAGTTTGAATTATTTGTATTTCTGTTGCTGAATAACACAATTCTCTTGATTTTTAAGATATTTGTTTTGCAAAATAGATAGTTGTGATCTCCTTTCCCACTGCAGTGTATCTTCAGACCTTTCTGCCCTTTCAATATATGATGTGTAGATAACAACAGTCCCTGGTGTCTGGAGACAGAGTAATAGGGCATCAGAAGGGATGCCCTCAAGCCCTGGCTAAGGTCCTGATGATAGTGAGTGCACATACCTTCTACAGTCCCAACATTCTACCAAGAAATGCCAACATGGTAGCAGCCCTGCCAGAGCCCTGACTAAGAGATCTCCCATCTACTCCCCTCAGACTCCTGGGGTTTAAGTGTGGGAGAGAGGGAGTTAGCCCTTCCAATAAACATTCATAAGGATATTCTTTCTACTCCAAGAAAGGAAGTACCAGCACTTCCTCCCATCAGAGTCTAGAGAGGCCACAAGAGACTTGCTCATTACCTTTAGGGACGCCTACGCCTCCCTACTCTCATCCAGTGGGGACTCTGACCTCACCACTCCTGGACCAGCAGAGGGTTCAGTACTTCCAGGATGGAACTATCCCTGTGGGCTCATGTATTTGAACACTTGGTCCTCAGCTGGCGGGTTTGCTTCGGGGGTTGTGTGAGCTTTGGCAGGGCTGTGGCCTGTCTAGCACAAGTGGGTTTGCTGGAGTTGGGCCTTAAAGGTCATATTTTCTTAGACTCTTATTTAAAAAACAAAACAAAACAAAAGGTTGCTTTTATTTTATGTGGATGGGTGCCCCCAGAGACCAGAAGAAGGTGCTAATCCCCTAGAACTGGAGCTGTGATTGGCTGTGAACCACCATGTGGATGCTGGGAAACAAACCCAGGTCCACTGGTGGTGCAGCCAGTGCTCTTAGCTGCTGATCCATCTCTTCAGTGGACTGTGCTTGTTCTGTTCTTACTGACCCATCAAAATGTAAGGACCTACTGCTTCATGTTCCTGCTGCTGCCATTGTGGCCCACTTGATGCGACGAGACTGTCCTCAGAGATCGTGGAGGAAATAAGCCTTTGTCGCTTAGGCTGTTTCTATAAGATATGGAGTCACAATAATAAGAAATTATTATAAGCTAATCCACGGAGTAAGAATAGGTGACAGTGCATGCCTACCTGTGGAGAGAGGCAGGGATCACAGTATTCCATCCCTGGCAGAACAGAGTTCCTGGAGAAGCACCCTGTGAGGAGGGAAGCCTGCAAGACATGCCGAGCTCCATCCTCCCGAGTCGGAAGAACACAGGGTACAGAGTAGAGCGCTCTCCTCCCATCCACACCGATGGCCCGAGGGAAAAATAACCTGAAATTCAGTTTGAAACTTAAATTGAAAATTAACACAACCAGAATGAGATGATTTTAATAACTTGAAGAGACAGATTAATAATGAAATAGAGCAGAAAAAAATGTTTAAAAGAGATGACGCCAGAAAGAAAATGGGTGTGGCTACCACAGCTAGTCTCTGTGTCGTGATTTCAAGTATTAGCGGTTTCATATTTATACTCCAATAAACTGGTCCCCAAGGAAGTAGTCACGACAGAGTTCTGCCCTCTGGCAATGGGTTCTGAAGAGTTAAGACTGAGACCAAGCCAAGCAGGAATGGTTTTAACTGATTGATTAGAGACAGGTTCTCCTGTAGCCTAGCATGCCCTAAAACAGGCTGTGTAGCCGAGGATGACCTTGTGTTCTGATTCCCTTGCTCCCTCCTCCTGAGCGCTGGGATTACAGGCATAGTCCAGCATGCCCACTTTAATGTGATTCTGGGAATCTACCCCCATCCCAGCACGAGAATGGCTTTTTTTTTTTTTAACGAGTTTTGTTTTGTTTTAATTGAAGTGTAACATTCAGACAAAAGAGTGCACAGGTCCTAAGAACAGAACTCTGGATTTTAACCAAGTGAATCACCTGTGTTGGTCAAAAGCGGATCGTATATGTAAAACCTCGGTGCCCAGCTGGTGGGGCTATTCAGCTGTGGACCTTTGGGAGTCAGAGCCTTCCTGTGGGAAGGAAGACTGTCACTGTGGTGGGCTTTGAGAGTCTGGGGACTCACCCAAGTCTCGGTTCCTTCTCTCTGCTTCCTGCCTGAGGGTGAGGATATGATCTCTCTGTTTCCTGTGCCACCGTGCCTTGGTCATGCTATTTTATCACAGTAACAGAAAAGTAGCTGCTTTGCTACCTGTGTAATAAGCACCCACACAAAAAGACAGCAACCCCAGAGCAGCGGTCCTCACCGTTCTCCCAACACCGTGACCCTTTAATACAGTTCCGCATGTTATGATGACCTCCAGCCATACAATCATTTTTGTTGCTGCTCCATAACTGTAATTTTGCTATGGTTATGAAAAATGATGTAAATATATGATGTGCAGAATATCTGATATGCAACCCCTATAAAAGGGTTGTTCAACCCCAAAGGAATTGTGACCCACAGGTTGAGAAGCATTGCCAAGACCCAGTGTCTTAGAAATACTTGCGTTGCTTGGTTTCTGTACATGTGACACACACTGGTCAGCTGGGATGAGGGACCTTCATTTGAGGAACTGCCCCTCTCCTATCAGATTGGTCTGTGGCGAATCTGCTGGGCATGTTCTGGATTAATGGTTAATGTGGGAGGGCCCAGCCCACTCCTGGGCAGATGGTCTTGGCTGTATAAGGAAACAAGTTAAACAAGCCAGTGAGTGGTGTGCCATGGTTCCTGCTTCTGTTCCTGCCTTCAGCTTCCTATTTTGAGTTCCTACCTGGGCATCCTTCACTGACAGACTGTAATCTGTAAGCAAAATAACCCCTTTCCTCCTCCACGTTGAAGTTGGTCAGTGTCTATTACAGCAACAGAAAAGCAGACCAGGGCAGGGCTTATGTGCCTTCTCAGTGCTCGGCCCCTCCTGTTCCCCAAGTCACTATTATCCTTCCTCATTTTCATATCTGCAGATTAATTTTGCCTGAGTTTATTCCTATATAAAGGCTTACATGTTTTGTGTTTATTTCTTTCAACCCACCCTTACATTTATGAATTGTTTTGCACAGCAGTAGACTGTTCATTTTCATTGTTGCTTTGCTGTTTATCTACACTATGAGTTTTATTACCACAAATGGTAGTGGTAATTCATAATTTATGGTTTTTTCCAGCTTGGGCAATTATTAAAAAGTGCTACTGGGGCCTGAAAAAGTGGTGCGGTGGTTAAGAGCAATGGCTGCTCTTCCAGAAGACCCAGGTTCAATTCCCAATACCCACAACTATCTGTTACTCAAGTTCCAGGGATCTGAAACCTTCTGGTCTCCAGGTACACATGTGGTACTCATACATACATGAAGGCGAAATACTCATTCATAAAAAATCAAATAGTGTTACTGAATTTGATGTCTAATATTTCATTAAGGATTTCACTTTTTTTGTTAATGAAAGAGATTAGGTGTATTTTCTTTTTTTTGTGATGTTTTTGTCAAGTTTATGTATCAGTGTTGCACCGGCCTCAGACATTTCGCAATGTTTTTCTTTTTCTGTCCTCTAGCTGACACTGTAAGATTGGTAATTTTCCTGATAGAAAGAATTTAAAAAATATTGTAATAGAATCCATCTGTACTTGTGATTTTCTTTGTGGGCAAACTATTTTTGTTTGTGAATGTAGGGCAATTCAAATTTCTGTTTCCTCTTTTCTGCACTCTAGTACATCTGTGTATGTCTAGGAATCTGTCTGTTCCTGGAGTGAAAATGTTTGTGCTTTCTCCCTTACTATCACATTTTTCATGGGAAAAGATCTAAATTGGTCCTCTCTATTTCCATCTTCATAATTATTTGTGTTCTCTCTCTCTCTCTCTCTTTGTGTGTGTGTGTGTGTGTGTGTGTGTGTGTGTGTGTGTGTGTACTCTAAGGAGTTAATGGTTACTTGGTCTCTAGTTCGATTCCATTACAACTGGAGAACATGTACTATAATACTCCATCACTTAGGTGTTTGTTGAAACTTGCCCAGATATGATCCATTTCTAAAATGTTCACATTTTCTTGAAAATAACATATATGCTTTGGTCGTCAGATGTAATTTCTATGTAAGTTGAATTCAGTCATATTTGTTAATTCTGTTTTTCAGTCTCTTATGTTTTAACACACATGCACGCATACATATAGTGTATCCTACATGTATGTATGTATATATATATATATACACACACACACACAAGTATTTTTGTCTGCTTGTTCGGTTCATCACAGAAGTCTGCCAGATCTTCCATTCTGATCATGAATAGGTCCGTTTCTCTTATCAATATTATTTTGATATTCTTTTGGAATTAACTTATTTGAAATTGTTCCTTCCTAATCAATTGGTCTTTTATATCACAAAGCAGCTTGTTTTATCTTTCAAGATGGAAGTCTGGCTTAGTGGCAGTGTTGGCCTGGCCATCTTGAGTCCTGCATTGCAGAAGAGCAAAGTATCGATTTGTGGAGCTAGAGATGTACACCCTCTTTTAAAAGTTTTCTCTTGTGTTCTACAGTTACTGAAGCCCCTCTTTTGACCTCCTCTGTTTCCTTAAGATGTGCTTTGTTCTCAGCAGATCAGTGTGTCTTTTTCAGTTACTTTGACAATGTAGTGCATTTCACTTTTAGTGAGTACTTAAATATTTGGATCATCTTAAGACATCATCCCTTCTTCTCCAGTGTTGCATCTCTGTTACTTGGCTTGCCTGCTTTCTTTATTATTTATTTTAATTATTTTATATTCCTTGTATTTCTCATCAAGTACTCATTATTTTACTATTCTTTGTAGCTTCTCTAGGGTGAATACACAAAGTAATATCATCCCACCACCATGGCAACTCATTGCAGCTGGATGAGCTACTTGCGCTCTTCTTTCTTTTGTGTGAATGTTGGATATTTTACTTCTTCTCGGGTGTCGCGTCACGCTACACTGTGACATGTCACTCTCATTTTACTCCCCATTTATATTTCTCTGATATTTACCTTGTCAGTGCCCTAGCATCTTCACCCACTTCTGAGCCGTGCTAGGATTCTGCTCCTCTTTGTTTCACAGCCAAATTTTTAGCAACAAACCTTCTCAGGTTCTTTTGAAAAACATCGTTTATTTATCGTGTGGAATGTCTTCATTCTATGTTCATTCTTGAAGGGTACTTCACAGGGCATATCATTCTAGGTTTATAGATATTTATTACTCTTTTATTTAAAGAAGATAGTCCGTTGAGTTGCTCTCATAATCTCTGATACTGTCAGCTGCAGTCCTCGTTTCTTTGAAGGAAATGAATTGTTTTCTGACTATTGGGAAGTTTTACTCTGCCTCTGGGTTTCAGTGTTTGGCTATGATGTTTTCAATGAGTTTACAGTGTATGTTGGCCAGAGGGCAACCCCAGATGCCATTCCCCAGAGTCCATCTTTTTGTGTGTGTGACAGTCTTTTACTAAAACCTAACAAGTGGGCTAGGCTGGCTGGCCAGGGAGCTCCAGGGACCTGCCTATCTCTGCCTCCTCAGTGCTGGAATTACGTGGGTGCTCTCACACATTTTTTTAAATCATGGATTCTGGGGAATTGAACTTACATTCTCATGCTTGCAAGGCAAGCACTGCACTGATTGAACTGCACTTTCAGCCCTAGGGGTTTGTGTGTGTGTGTGTGTGTGTGTTTTTGTTTGTTTGTAATACAGATCTCCTGATCTACATTGTACATCTTGTGTTTTGATATATTTTGAATTTTTGGCAAAAAATCCCCAAATTCAAATGCTGCTTCTTCCTCTATGTTTTGTTTCTCTTTTTATTTTTGCAACTCTTGTTACATTTAAAATTAAACCCTTTGCTGCATTGAATATGTCTCTTAAGCTTTAAAAATGTATTTCCTCTCCATTCATGCTTTGGCAGATTGTATGCTTAGAACAAATCCTGCGCCTCTGACCTCACCTTCTGCCTCATCAACCACACTGCCGACTGTCCTCAAAGCTTCCTTATAGGTAAAAACTTCTTGCCCGAAGCCCTCTGGTGAGAGAAGCAGCCCAGTGCTCTTTGTCCAGTGGAAGTTCAGCTCTCAGTGATTTGGAGCAGGATAACGTATGAGGACCACCAACCAGTAGCAAAAGAATGCACAGCCAACTCTAAGGCAGATACCAAGTCAACAATGAGAGAGCAAAGGGTTCTGCCCTGTAGCAGGGTCAGGTACTTTTGAGCAAGACCTAGGCGTGGCTTTGAAGTTTAAGGACTCCTGTAGGGGCCTGGCCAGCCCCCTTTGAGGTCCGGTTGCATGCTGCCTGCTCTTTCTGTTTGTTCCTGAATTCTTGGAGGGTTGAAATTTCCCACACCATCCTGCCTTTCTGGCCTAGTCTTGCTGCCATTTAGCCCCAAATAATCACACAAAGCTTACATTGATTTCATGCTCATCGACCTATGGCTCAGTCGTATAACTTGCTAACTCTTACACTAACCCATGATTAGTCAAGTGGCTTAGCACCTTTTCTCAGAGCAGCATCCAGGCCTTCTTTCCTCTACGTCTGCTGGTGTCTCTCTTTAACTCTTCCTCTTCCCGGAGTTTTCTGAGTCTGGTAGCCCTACCCACACTTCCTGTCTGCCTTCTGGCCAATCAGCATTTTATTAAACCAGTAGGAGGAAAAAATATTTACAATGTACCAGAACATAATTCCATAACATCGTCTATTCCTAAAAGCTGTACAGTGCTGGTGCAGGGTGTGTGAGCCTTGGAAAACAAGTTGTCTGAGGAAAACTGATTGAGTCCTTTTTTTAATCAAAGAAGATGAATCCACCCAGAAGTGTGTCTCTGGTCTTCAGTCTGTATTCCACCAAATGACATAATGCTATGGATGTAACTGGGAAGCTGTCTTTTAATATGACCCAGCAAATCCATGAATTAAAAGTAGAGGAAATACTTATGCTCTAGGTACACTAATGAATTTCTCCATCTATTTTAAAATGAGAGGAAGGGCTCACTTTAAAAGTAAAGTTCTCTGTTTGGTCTTGTCATATTTAACAATTTTATCACAAATTTTGTTAAAATTTACATTTACATATCAAATTCACAGAGGAATAATTTATTGTTTAACTGAATCCTGTAAGATGTTGAATCCAGAAATACAACATTTACAAAACAACTTTATAGAAGAACAGTATATACTCATTGTTAAATATTTAGAAATCATTTATAAGACCTCCCGAGTAAACTGGGAGCATGGGGGTTGGTAAGAGGAGGTGAGAAGAGAACATGAGGGAATGAGATGGTTGGGTTGAGAAGGACAGAGAGGGAGAACAGTGAAATAGAGATCTTGATAGAGGGAGCCATCGTGGGGTTAGAGACAAACCTGGTGCTAGGGAAATACCTAATAACCCACAAAGATGACCCCATCTAAGACCCCAAGCAATAGTGAAGAGGGTCCCTAAACTGACCTTCCCCTATAATCACTTTGATGACCACCCTAATTGCCAGTATAGACCCTTCATCCACCGACTGATGGGACCAGATGCAGAGATCCACAGCTAAGTACTTGGTCGAGCTCCCACTTCAGGTGAAGAAAAGGAGGAGAGATTATATGAGCAAAGGGTCAAGATCATAATGAGGACACCCATAGGGACAGATGGCTCAAGCTATTGGGAGCTCACTGATTCTGAACTGACACCTGATTCTGAACATCCATGGTACTAAACTAGACCCTCTGAATGGGGATGATAGCTGCATGGCATGGGCATTTTATGGGGCCTCTGGCAATAGGACCAGAATTTATTCCTAGTGTGTGAACTGGCTTCTTGGAACCCTCTGGAGCCTTGGCACCCCTTGCTCAACCTTGATACAGGGAACGGGAGGAGTATGTGTGGGGGAAACACAATGATATGGTCCTTCTTCAACTTAATATAACAGACTGCATTCACTTACCCTGGGTATCCTTACCCTGCTGAGGAATAAGGAATGGATGAGGGATGAGGTGGAGGGAAGGAGGGGATGACTGGGAAGAGTTGAGCAAAGGGAAGCAGTGATGGGTATATTAAAAAACTTTTAAATGAAAAAAATTAGATATCATTATATTGTTTTTTTCTCACTGTTTTTGCAAAATGTAATTTAATCACAAGTATTTTACAACATTAAATATTATTTTAAAATTATCAAATATTATTTTACAATTTTATTTTAATTGATTTAATTTATGTGGACACTCTATCAGGATCATACTACAGTACTGTTTATGTTTGTACCTATGTTGCGAGACCCCCAACCACCATGTAGCCAACTTCCCAATGTAAATACAAAGGCTTCTTTTATTAAAGCCCTGCAAAGGGCTTCTTCCTGCCTCAAGCCCTGATTACAAAGGGCTTATATAGGGGAAAACCACAAGTAGGGAGTTATATGTCTTGGTGTTCTAGGACTGGATAAAGGGACATAGAGTGAGGTAATCTTTTGAAATTATTGGTCAGGCTATAGGCACAAAACTGCTAACGGTTATAGAATTCTGACAAAATTTATTCCAAGATATGGGATGTCTGAGAGACATCTGGCTCTTGTTAAATTTTACTGCCATGCCTTCTGTTTTACTGTGTCCAGGATGTCTGCTTTGAATTCTACTGTCACAGTACATTTTGGGGGCTTGAGTTCAGCTCCCTGTCACTATGGAGGCCTGTTCTCAGGATGGTGTTAGTTCTGCTCTTTCATTTTCTAATTTTGTTTTTGCTTAAAGATCTTAAATATTGGGCTGAAGAAATGGCTCAGCAGTTAAGCGCACTGGCTGCTCTTCCAGAGGACCTGAGTTCAATTCCCAGCACCCACATGGTAGCACATAGCTCTCTGTAACTCCAGTTCCAGGGGACATGACACCCTCACACAAACATACATGTAAGCAAAACACCAATGCACATAAAATAAAAATAAATAAATGATTTTGAAAAATCATAAATATCTTCCCAAATCAAACATTATTCTCTCAATTAGTGAATTATATAATTTTCAATTTTTAGTTAAATTTATAGACATAAATTAGAATCTTGCCTTATCATATTTTTCTGTAAATGATAGTGAAGCTGGACTTTTTTTTATATGTATATTGAATATTTGGGGGTTTTATTTTGGAAAATCTATATTTGTCTTTTATTTTTCCAAATAGGGTATGTATTTGAATGTTACTTAAGAACTTTCATAAATTAAACCCCTCAGCCATTTTCTAAAATATACATTGCAAATATTCCTTGCAGTTTTGAAGTCTGCATTTTTATTGCATAATTTATTGATTTGATGTATATCTATATTTATTTTTAATAATTGAAATTTTCAATTGTTTTGCCTCTCATGTCATACTTGATGATCCCTTCCAATTTTGTAACTATTTACTTATGTCTTGTATCAGAGGCCAGTTTCTGGCCGAGCCTAGTTCCAAGGTCCAGAATCACCTGTTGCTTCTTAGCCCCCTAAAACAACTCAGACACTTAAGTTAATTACATGCTGCTTGACCTATAGCTTAGGCATATTGCTAGCTAGCTCTTGCCTCTTAACTCAACCCATTTCCATTAATCTGTCTTGCTATGTGGCTTACCTGTGCTTTTATATCTTGCCCTCTAGTGGCTTGATTGCTTCTCTTGTGACTCCACCCTCCTTCCCCTTTATCTATGTTCAAATTTCCTGCTTGCTTCTAAGATGCCTTGCCATAGGCCAAAACAGTTTTTTTATTAACCAATGACATTCACAGCATACAGAAATACATCCCATGTCACTTACCCTTTTCTATCTAATTAAAAAGAAAGATTTCAGTTTTAACATAGGAAAATTACGTATAATAAAACAGCAATCAAGCAAAAATTATAGTTATAATATCTAGTCTATTTGTATTTAGCAAAATTAGAGAAAATATTCTATCATTTACCCTTATCTGTGAGTCTAAAGTTTCATATCTAATATACCTTTTATAATAACTAAGGAAAACTATACTTATAACTATCTAATCTTCAGCTACATCAAAGACCACAGAAGGATATAATATTACCTAAGTAAACAGGAAGTGCAAAGCAACTTCCAAAATTTAGAAATGACAGAAATGACATCTGGTTGCCTGAAGACCAGTCTCTGAGATTGAGATTAGGAAGCTCAGTGTGGCTTCCTTTCTGTGCATTTAAAATCTTTTTAAAACTTTCTCAGGTCTATCTGGATCAATGCTCCACATTGGAACACTATTAATACTTAATATAAGTAGACTAAAAACCAATTCACAGGTTCAGAATAGCAATTAGCTAGCTCTTACACGTGGAAGTTTGCATGCCAGGGAAGGTGCACGGTGGTTAAACAATTAGAATCTCAGGTGTCAGTGAGGAAGGGTCTCAGATGTCAGTGACTAAGGAGATGGCGCAGAAGCAGGAAAGTCAGGTGTCAGTGATGAAGAGCAGGCCCAGAAGCAGAGAAGCTAGTTCTATACCACTGATGAAAATACAAGTTCCATTATATGTTTGATTCAATATGTTTGTTACTGTTTAATTTATTGGCTAATCATAGTTGAACAGTCAATGGTCAGGGCAAGTTTGCCTAATGAAAATATCCCTTTATCCTCATGCTAAAGCATCCATCATGAAGGCTCATAAGAACCAAACAGCTTTTTGTTTGCACCGCTAAGGTAGCTGGATACTGTCTGCTACAAATTCCATGGGCATTACAGTTAAACACCTGTCTGTAACACCCTTCCCCGACCCCTGTGCATCTTAAGCCATATGTCTGTTTCCAATAAGTATATCTGCTACTGATCTCTCTTTGATTCAGCTCTGAAACAGGCAAGAAAAAAAAAAAACTAAAAGTTTTAAAGGTAGGAAATAAAATCTCGGAAGGGTCATTACTCAGAGTTGAGATTTTATTCATACTTAATTTCTGTTAAGTACTGGGGGATTTCATTGGCTGTGTGCACCAGTTTTTAGGAATGTTGGGGAAATAAACTGATAAAGCTGTATGGTGAGTAGTTGGTTGGTGAGGAGGGTGCTTTGGAAACATGGCATCTCAGGAAAAGATTTGGAAACAGTTGACCTTGGGAAAACATAGTGGAGGCTGAGAGAGCCGAGGTCACTTGTTTGGTCTGACTTAGAACTGTGGTGTGGATCAGGGCTTATCCTCAGTCTTGCCCCCCTCAAGGTTGGGAAGTGCAGCCAAGGCCAACAGAAGGAGAAGACAGAGACGGAGAGATAGATGATGTGATAGGAATAAACATGTCTAAAGAGGCAGAGAATCCATTGTCATTGGACCACTTGCTGGCAATGCTCAGGGGTTCCCCAAGGCTGGATCAGGTCTGGAGTACTTGATTTACCCAGCCACTGAGTCATACCAGCCAATACAAGAAATGCTGTTTGTCATTTAGCCAGTCAAAAGGAAGGCCAGAGAAATCGAGAAAACTTCCTGTTACCATGTAGGTGGTAAGTAGGTAAACCTGAGTTTAGGTCCACCAGTCAGTTTCTCGGATGCTGACTCTTAGGCCCATGGTTTGAGTACCATCAGAGTTTCTTCTGACTCTGAAGCTGTCTGGAGAAGGGTAGGGACTGGAACATTTAAATTATTGTATACTTTGCCATCATTAAGTGGCTTTTTCTTAAACACCCAATCTTTAAGTTACCAACAAAAGTTATGAAAAACCTACTTATCATTTCAAAATAGAAAACTGTTGGATACACGTGGAGTAAGGTACAAAAAGGTTGGTAGACAATGGCAGAGATTCCCAACCAGACACTCCTGGGCTTTGGCATAAGACTAAGCCTATAAATACCAGATGTATTATGCCTTGCAAAACAAATAGCAGTTCTCCAAAGCATAGTGGCTTTGGGTTTTTTTTGCAGAACAAGTAGTTGATCTTGGGCTATTTTAATATCATATTGTAGAAAATTATTTGATTTAACAGTTTACATTTATACCACTGAGTTACAAATTATTTCATAGCAGTCACAGGATGTGCTTAAAGTCTGAAGCTGTGTGCATATGTATATTGTGCATGTATTTCCTTTAAATGTAAAAACTAAATGAAATATGCATAGAAGCACTGTGTGTGCAATAGATAAGGACAGAGATTGGACATATGCCTTTGTTATAAGGAAGGAAGACACACAGACGGGAAGTTTAACAAATTACAAATGCCAAGGAAGAAAGTGATGCATCTGTGTTTGAAAAGACCATGCTATTTACTTGACAAGCTGTGCCCAAGCGAAGCTACAGCTGTGGCCTTGCTTCAGATCATTTAAACAGGCTTTTCTTGATGTCACTGACACTTGGGTCACATCTACTGAGCTTTGTCATCAGTAAATAATAATTACCATACATGAGAAACTAGTCTGGAAGCAGGCTCGTATTCACATTACACAATTCATCAACACTGTTAGAATCACTGGAAGAAAAACCCTGTGTATTATAACTTAAAATCTTGGTGTTATTTGCAAAGACAAGCATGTGTTTGTTTAAGTTTTAAAAATATGAATTTTATGGTCTATTGAAGATTTCTATGTTCTTCACATCTGAACACATTTTATATTAGCTCTGTTATAATATACCATCTTTGAATTCATCTACCTCAGGAAACATGGGGCAGAGGGAGTCTGAGTGTGCTCCAATCATCCTTACTGCCTGCCTATGTTGTTAGTACAGTTGCTTTTGTACTAATGAAAGGAAATGATGACTGAGAAGGTGCTCTGTCACCCTGGTATGTCAACCAGAAGCAGATCCAAAGATCTAGTTCTGCTAGCTTGATGTTTGATGAAAAATCAAAAGATTTATACACTCTCTCTAAGTACAGCCAGCCTTCAGATCCATGGTATTATAATCAGTCAGAGATGCTTGACCATCCTGAAGTAGAGCCAGCCTTAAGGTGTAAGCCCAGAGTCCATGGTATTGAAGTCAGAGAGATGAAGGAAAGTGTCCAGGATGATGAGTATAGGTCACATGCAACTACTGAGCTATCTTAAGGAAGGGACTTGAGCATCCTCAGGTTTTGGTGTACATCTTGGTGCTGCCCTAAGACCAATCTCCTGTCTGTAGATACTGATGACTATAACTAACAATGGAATAAGCACTGAAATGAATCACCATGGGGATCAAGCAAACATTTCACTTAACTATATTAAAAATTTTCCCATTTTGCCTCTTATGATATATTATAAGGATGAATAACCATTTTGTTTGTCATCTCTTTGCCAATGTGACCAAAATAGCTAAAACAATAACTTCAAGAGAAGAGTTATTTGACTCCTGGGTTCAGAAATTTCACTGTCATGGTAGAGAAATTATGGCAGAATGGAGCCAGCTGTGGAGTTTGGAATGCAGGGAGAGAGACAGCTCTGTGTCTCAGTTACGTTTCTATCACTGTAAAAATGACCACGAGCAAGGCAACTTGTAAAAGAAGAGATTTGATTGGGCTTTTATGGTTTCAGAGGGTTAGAGTTCATGGTGGAATAAAAGCATGGCAGACAGAAGAGCTGAGAGCTTACGTCTTAATCCATGAGTAGGAGATGAACACACACACACACACACACACACACACACACACACACACTGGGAATGGCTTAAGTCTTTTGAAATCTCAAGGCCTGTCCCCAGTGACACACCTCCTCTAACAAGGCCACACACCCTAGTTCTTCCCAAACAGTTCAACCAGCTGGAGACCAATTATTCCAGCATGTGAGTATATGAAAGTCATTCTTATTTAAACCACCACAGTGGCCTTTCTTCTTATCTCTTTTGGTTCTATTCTGGCCCTCAGGTTATGGGATGGTGCCACCCATGTCAGAAAGGGTCTTTCCCTCTTAGTTAATCCTGTCTGGAAATGCCCAAACAGTCATAGTCAGAAGTATGCATTTACTCTCCTGAGCACTTGCTAATCCAATCTCATTGATAATCAAGGTTAATCACCTCAGTCATGTTTATTCCAATGAAGCCCTTCATGGTTATTATTGTAATTGTTCTAATGATGTAAGAAATGCCAGGGGCAAATTGCTTGTAGTGCATATTTTGGAGATCGGATGCTCTGTTGGCATCATGGTGACATCTCTACACAGGAAAGGCACTTGCAAAAGGAAAGTACAGTATAATTTTACAGGAGATATGCTGAGTGCTCTGACCGAAGACCTAAAGACACATGGAAATCCCTTTGTATTTATGCTTACATTTGATTAGTTATAGACATCCATGTAGAACTAAGACTGACTGACGAGAGCTCAGAATCACACTAACCGACAGAATGGGAAATGCATCGAGTCTGTCCAGATTCTCCTTGGCCTCTCTGTGCAGGAGTCTTCTCTCTGGGGGTGGAGCAGGAAACCTTCGGAACTGAGAGGCATATGATTTATTGTCAGACAGAGAGAGAGCAGACTTTCCTATGACCTCCGCCACACAGAAAGCTAGGAAGGAGAGTCTCACAGTTTTAGGCCTTATGTCTTACTTTGGGAGACAGGGTTCTAGTTTTGGTCATCTGCCTCAGGGAAGAGAAATTGTAGTGTCCATGTGTTAGATCATCAATGGCAGCTGCAGAGGAACAGAAGGTGGAAAGAAAGAGAAGCTTGATCTGACTTGAGGACCGCGGTTATTCCCTGGGGGAGCATTTTGTCACTGACTGAATGCCCACAGAGGAAGATGGAGTGCAGCCCATTAGAGGAATGGAAATGACTTCTGTTGTCCACAAGGGAGCCTGAGCAGTGCAGTCTTTCAGTAGAAAATGATCACTATTGTTTCCGTTGGAAAAAAGGGATAAAGAGACACAAAGAAAAGAGAAAGTGTGTGTGGGGGACACTGCTGTGGAGATGGGAATCCCGCATTTACTTTGAGGTATTGTTTTCTGTTTTGTTTTGTTTTGAGCTCCAATAACAAAGAAATAGAAGAGAAACTACAGTTGTGGGTATGATTAAAATATAAGATTTAGTTAACAGTTAATGAAATAACAAACACATTTGTATGTACTTCCCACCATCGTGTGTGAATCTGGAGTAAGAAAGGACCTGGCAATTGTTGTTAGTCTTGATTTCTGAGTCTCTTTGGCTCTAGGCCATACTGGAGTAGGCAGAACATCAGGGGTTCTGTGGAGCTTCTCAGACCCTTCACTGCTTGAAGCTTCTCTCAAGTCACACAGGGCATTGGGGGACGGGTGGGGTGGGAGCAGGGTCTGGATCTCTTGAATTTTTTTTTTTTTTCAAGATGTAACTAGACTTTCAAATTGCCTGGTTATAGCAAGTTTGGGTTTTACTCTCTTTTATTTCTAAAAAGAATGCCATTTCCTTTCAAGGCTTTAGGAAGGGCAACTGTAGTCATTTGGAGTGAAAAACCAGATCAAGTTTGAATGGTCCAGTGCTATTTTATGCTTTCAGCAGTGCTGGGCAGAAGTTTTGAGGTCTCAAGACTCCAAAGCAAGAGATTCTATTCCCTGAGTGGCAGTCAGTGGTCCCAACAGCAACCTCAGCAGGAGTGTAGAGCTGGGGGCTTGGGGAGGAAGGACCAGTTTTCTGGTCTTGGAGTAGATAGGTTGCTTTATGTTATTCACAGGGAATGACTCTTTAATTCAGTCTGTGACTTCAAAGAAAAACATTCTCAGGATTTCACTTCACAGGCCTGTAAGGAATGTTATTTTAACTAGGCAAAGTTGTGTTACATTTGTTTATGCTCCCTTTGCTAATGATGTAAAGATATGTTATGTTTGTGCATCATTTGTTCAATTATGTAAAGGTGTTACTGTTTCAACTTCTCATCCTAAAGCACCTGATTAATCTAATAAAAAGCCACCTGTTGGGCCCTCTGAGGCTGTGAGGTTGAGGCCAGTGTAAATTACTAAGCCTTCCTAGAGTTTGGCGACCTGTCTCTGGCCATAAACCCATGTGTAAGTGACTCAGCATAGCCAGATATAAGACTGCTTCTGCCCAGCCTCTGCTAACGAAGTAAAATATTATTGGCCCTTATTCCTCCACCCCACCTACCCCATCCCAAGACTCCCACCCCCTTCTCACAACCCTATATAAGCCCCAGACTGATGCAATAAAGCGAGTTCTTGCTTTGACAAGGTTTCTGACTCAGCATATGATTTCCCCACCCCCAGCCCCAGGTGTCTAGGGGGGGTCTGGGTCGTCAACACTATCATCTCTCTTCAGCCCCAGGGAGATGCTGGCTGGCCCAGATCTCCCTCCACCCTATCTGCCAGAGATGGTTCAGTTGGGAGATGTTCAGTTTTCATGAGTTTGTAGGCTTTCTGTGGTTTGTATTGCTGTTGAATTCTAACTTTAGTCCATGGTGATCTGATAAGAATCAAGTGGTCATTCCCATTTTTTTTTTGTATTTTCCATTTTTATGTGGCTTATTACTATTTCTTTTTATTCTGTTTTTTATTATTATTATGAACAAAGAAGTCACACTTTCTATCTTTGTATATCCTTATTCAAGGTCCCTTCCCCCTCCCACCACATCAGGTCATTCATTCTTCTCCACAACTCCCCATCCCCTCTCTGGGCCATTCCCATTTTTTGTATTCATATTTGTTTTATGATCAAGTATGTAGTCAATTTTAGAGAAAGTCTTATGAGTGCTGACAAAAAGGTGTATTCTTTGGTATTTGGGTGGAATGTTCTGTATATATCTGTTAAGTTCATTTGAGTCATAATATCTGTTAGCTCCCTTACTTCTCTGTTCAGAAGACCTATCCATTGGTGAGGGTGGGGTATTGAAATCTCCCATTATTACTGTGTGCAGTTTGATATAAGGTTTAAGCTTTATTAATGTTTCTTTTACATATGTGGGTGCCCTTGTATTGGGGGCATAAATATTCAGGATTGAGATTTTTTTCTTGATGGATTTTTTTCTGAAATGAATAAGTAATGTTCTTCCTGATCTCTTTTGATTGAATTTAGTTTGAAGTTTATTTTGTTAGATATTAAGATGGCTATACCATCTTGTTTCTTGACAACATTTGATTAGAAAGTCTTTTCCCAACCCTTTACTCTGATCCAGTGTCTGTCTTTGAAGTTGAGGTGTGTATCTTATGCACACAAGGATGGGTTCTATTTTCATATCCATTGTGTTAGCCTGTGGTTTTTTAATGGGTGAATTGAGTTTATTAACAAAGGAATATTAAGGACCAGTGATTGTTAATTCCTGCTCTTTTGGGGAGGTAGTATGTGTATGTTTCCCATCTTTGGGGTTTGCATCTGTGGGATTATTTATTACTTGAGGCTTCGTGGGTGCATCTAGCTTCATTAAGTTGAAGTTTTTTTTTCTAGTGCTTTCTGTAGGGCTATATTTGTGAATAGATATTGTTTAAATCTGGTTTTGTCATAGACTGTCTTGTTTACTTTGTCTATGGTGATTGAGAGTTTTGCTGGGCATTGTTGTCTGGGCTGGCATCTATGGTCTCTTAGTGTCCTTATGACATCTGTCCAGGATCTTCTGGCTTTCATAGTATCTATTGAGAAGTCAGGTATTTTTCTGATGGGTCTGCCTTTGTAAGTTACTTGGCTTTTTTCTTTACAGCTCTTGAAATTCCTTATTCTGTATGTTTAGTGTTTTGATTATGATGTGGCCAGCAGACTTTTTTTTGCAGGGGTAGGAACTATTCTGTTTGGTGTTCTGTAAGCTTCTTGTATCTTCATAGGCATTTTCTTTCTTAGGTTTGGAATGTTTTCTTGTATGATTTTGTTGAATATATTTTCTGTGCCTTTAATCTGGTATTTTTCTCCTTCTTCTATTCCTACTATTATTTATTAGGTGTGTAGCGGGAAATCCGAAGCTACGCAGATCAACTGTGCCGCAGTGCTGAGCCGGGCGGAGCATGGTCGACTGGGGGGGGGGGACACGCCGGAAGACGGAAGCAGACACGCATCGCTGGATGAGTGGCGTTGGGTAGGGAGGACCTTATGGCTGGGACTGCTCCTGCTCTCTGCGGCGCGGATCTTTCCTGCTCTCCACTTCTCTGTCCTTCTCCTACCTTTTCTCCTCCTTCCCTGGAACAATCCCTGTTCTGTAAGTAACTTTTAAATAATAAAACTTATTTAGCATATATTTCATGGTGGGTTAGTACCATGATAATAGGTGTGGTCTTTTTATGGTGTCCTAGAGTTCCTGAATGTTTTGTGTTACGACTTTTTTTGGTTTGAGTGTTTCCTTTGACTGATGTATCTATTTCCACTATCTAATCTTCCACATTAGAGATTCTTTCCTCCATTTTTTGCATTCTGTTGGTTATGCTTGCATCTGTAGTTCCAATTAATTTTTTCAGATTTTCTATTTCTAGCATTGCCTCAGTTTGTGTCTTCTTTATTGCTTCTATTTCAGTTTTTAAGTCTTGCACTGTTTCCATTCCCTGTTAGTTTGCTTTTTCTTGGTTTGCTAGTCTTTCTTAAGAAGTTTATTATTTTCTTCCCATTTTTTGCTTGTCTTTTCCTCTATTTTCTTAAAGAGGGCTTTAATTTCTTCTTTAATTTCCTCTCTAAATGCTTCTATCATCTTTATAAAGACATCTTTAAGGTTATTTTTCTGTGCTTCTTCTATATTGGAATGTTCAGTTCTTGCTGTTGTAGAACCAGTAATGGTGCCATATTGTTCTTCATGTTGTTGGAAAAATCAGAGAAGTGCCTCCATTTTTTATTCTGGGCAAGCCTGAGGTCTGAATCAAACATCAAACAGGAGAGGTAGCTTAGGGACTGATAAGAGATAATTATCCATGGATAGCCTGGAAGGACCCAACCCAGGAGGTTGTCAAAGAAAGGGCTTGGCAAACAGCTGGCTAAGATAACAGAGGAAGTCTAAAAATCCCCCAAAAGACAACTGTATCAGTACTAAAAGACCCCAATTGATGTATATAACCTTGTGATATTTGCCCTTAAAAACCCAGCTTGCAAAGGGGCGGGTACCTCCTCTGGCCACTGTCATGCCTGTGTGCCGAACTGAACTCCTTGTTGTGACTCGTAATTTTTAATAAACCTTGCTTTTGCATTTTGGAGAGTTCATGTCTCTGGTGATCTTTTTTTTTGGGGGGGTGTGTCTTGCGACCAGGACATTGCAGTCGATTGAATTTTTGCACTGGTGTCTATCCATCTTTTCTGACGGGTGATGCAAGTGTTGTCTGTGTTTCAGCTAGCTGGTTTATAGGTACTCTTGGTGCAATTGGAGCTTTTGGAGAATTTGAAGGCAGTGGCATCTGTGTCTCAGGGAGAAATTGAGATCTATGGATGTAACTCTTCTGAAGGAGCTCTCTAGAGTGTGTGTCTCAGGAAGCTACTCTTATGATGGGGCCTCCAGAATCTATGTCTCAGGGAGCAGCTCTTGTAGTGGAACTCTCCTGAGGCTGTGTCTTAGGAAGCAGATGCAGCTGGAGATCTTCTGCTGGAGCTCTCCAAAAGGCTGTATCTCAGAAAGCAGCTGAGGTTGGCGGGGGGGGGGGGGACGGGTGGTTTTGGAAAATGGATTAAGGTTTTGGGTTAGAAGGTCTGATGGGGGTGTAGATAGTCAGGCTTGCAGGCAGGGTTTCTGTTTGCTTGCCTGCAGCTGGAGCTGAAATGGGTTAGGGGGCACATTTTGTGCCTGGTTGCCCAGACCTGGGGGCTGTCCTAGCTGGCTTGGCTGACTGGCTGGGAGAAGGGTAACTCATCTCTTCTGCTGGGTCTCTCCAGAGTCTGTGTCTCAGGAAGCAGCTTGGCCATTTAGCCTTTTATTATACTAATCATAGCAAAATACCTTCATGCAGAGTATAAATATCCTACCACAATTGAGCATGATGGATGATTGCTGTCTGTTACTGTGGATATGGTTTAGCAATTTATGAAAACATCCTTCTGAATTTGAGATATTATGGGAATGAATGTTTTTTTTTCATATGTTGAAGTGATTGCATGTTTTTCTCCTTTAACAAACATTAAATTATTGCACTAATAGAAGTAGAATGAGTTTCTGACCCAGATAGCCCTGAGATTCTCACCAGCAGTCTCAAATAATCACACAAAGTCTTATATTAATTACATGCTGTTTGACCTGTGCTCAGGCTTATTGCTAGCTAGCTCTCACATGTTAACCCATTTTTATCAGTCTACTCATGGCTTACCTATACTTTTACATCTTGTTTTTTAGGAGGCAACTCACAGTGTCTCTTCTGACTCTACCCTTCTTTATCTATGCTTGGATTTCCTGCCTGCTTCTAAGATGCCTTTCCATAGGCTAAAACAATTCCTTTATTATCCAATGACAATTCACAGCATATAGAAAGACATCCCACATCAAATAGACTTTTTAATATTAACACATCTTTGAATTTTTGGAGTATAAATACCTTGACCATGATTTGTTAAATTTCATATACATTAGAACATTTACTTTGCTAGTATTTTTTCTTCTAATTTTTCTATTTATGTTCATAAGTGATATTTTTTGTCAACTACACTAACTTCCAAATATGAATTAGGGAACATTCCCTTGAGCTTTTCTTATTTATTTATTGTCTCAGGATTATTTGTCCTCAGAATTTTTGTTTTAATTTACCATAAATGTTTCTGGTCTTGAGGAAATGTTGTAGATAAAGAAATTAAAGAGAATGAAGACTTCTGAACAAGAAGAGTGGGTATGGTAGACAGTTACTTGTTCTGGTGGCAAAATGCCTAAACATAGAGAACTCTAGGGAGGAGGGATGCTCTGAGGCTCATGGTTCAGAGGTTTTAGTCCATGGATGCTGGGCTCCTGCTGGGCTCCATTGCTCTAGTCCATGGATTCTGAACTCCATTGCTCCAGTCCATGGATGCTGGGCTCCATTGCTCTGGGCCCATATGAAATGAGGCAGAACATCATGGTGGGTAGGTAGTATGTGATGAAGCACATGACAAAAATATCACTTATGAACATAAATAGAAAAATTAGAAGAAAAAATACTAGCAAAGTAAATGTTTGAATGTATATGAAATTTAACAAATCATGGTCAACAAACTAGATCCCCAGGGACATGCCCCAGTGTCCTACTTCTTCCCAAGTAGGTCCCACCTCTGCAAAATTCCTACCAATCAACGATGCCATCAACTTACAAACTCATTAATGGCTCAATCCATTGACGAGATCAGAGCCCTTGCTTTTCAGTCATTACTCAAAAGCCTGTCAGCTGGCAACCAAACCTTTAACTCCTGACACCTACAAGGAAGCTGGAGTTCCAGCACAGTCTGAGAACTGGTAGATCCTATAAGACTGAAGTGGGTTTATTAGCTTTAATAACTCCTGCCCTTCCTTTTACTATCCTTCTTGAAGTGACTTAAATAAGAGTATCCCCATAGACTCATATATTTGAATCCTTAGTTATCGAGAATGACACTTAGAGAAGGAATAGCTGGAGGAAGTGTGTCATTGGGGGCGGGCTTAGAGGACTCAAAAGCCCAATCCAGGTTTGCTCTGCCTGCTCCCTTAAATATGAGATGGGCTTAATTCACTCAATATGATTTATATCCACTTGTGTCCATTTTTCTATGAACAACATAACCTCATTCTTCTTTGTGGCTGAAATAAAAATTCCTTGTGTTTATACATTATCCATTTTTCTGTTGTTGGATACCAGGGTTAGTCCCCTGACTTAGCCACAGTAAATGGTGTCAGCTTCTGTGTATGGTGCTACAGTAAACATGTCACAGTCACCTCTGTGATGTCCTGCCTCAGAGACCTTTGGGTAAATGCCAGGAGTAGGAGATCTAGCTCCTAGAAAGGTCTGATTTTAGTTTTGGGCGAAGCTCCATACTTTCCTAGTGGCTCAGTGACAAGTTTGCCGTGTATAAGTGTTTGTTTCTCTACATCCTCACCAGCATTTGCTTTCTTAATGGCTGCCTTTTTGACTGAGCTAAGATAGACTATAGTTTTGATTTGCATTTTTCTAATGGTTACTAAGATTGAACATTCTTGTCAGTGCTTGATAACTGTATTTCATCTTCTGAGAAGTATCTGTTCATTTCATTAGCACACTTATTGATTGGCTTCTTTGATTTCTTGTTTTTTTAAAAAAAATTTCTTTGTATATTCTGGATATTAATCCTCTGCCATTTTTTTAGGCAGCAAAGATTTTCTTCATTCTGTAGGTTTGAGTAACTGTCTCCTTGATGGCATAAAAGCTTTTTAGTTTCATGGGCCTCATTAGTCAATTTTGGTATTATTTTTCCAATCATTGGAGCCCATTGACAAAGTCCTTGCCTATGCCTATACTTTGAAGTATTTTTTCTTTATTCTCTATCAGTTTTAGATTTTTGGGTCATAATTTAATATATTTGATCCATCTGGGGATGGTTTTTGTGCAGGATAAGAGAGAGGGAGAGATTTTATTCTTTATCTGATGTCCAATTTTCCAGGACCATTTGTTGAAATGTCTGTCTTTTTTTCTGCCATCTGCATTTTATATCTTGGTCAAAAATCCTGTGGCTAAAGATGTACAGGTTAATAGCTGGGTCTTCCATTTCACCGAATGTGTGTCTGTTTTTAGTCTAGTACCTTGCTCTTTTTGTCTCTATGGCTTCGTAGTATAACTTGAAATCGAGTATGGGGATTCCTTCAGCAGTATTCTCTTAGCTCTGAAATGTCTTGGCTAACAGCCCAGGGATTTTGTGCTTCTCTGTGGATTTCATGGTTTTATTACTATTATTATTGTTGTTTGTTTTTCAAGACAGGGTTTCTCTGTGTAGCCCTAACTGTCCTGGAACTTGCTCTATAGACCTGGCTGGCCTTGAATTTACAGAGATTGGGTTGCCTCTGGCTCTCTAGTGCTGGGATTAAAGGCGTGCATGCACCACTACCACCATCTTGCATGATTATTTTTTATATTTCTATGAATATCAATATTGAGATTTTGATATTACCCAATGTTTCTTTTTCCTTCTCTTTTTTAGCATGGATGCATGTACATGTGAGTGTGTGTATGTGTGTGTGTGTGTGTGTGTAGGTGCCTATGAATATGTATGCTTGTAGTATCACAAATGAGACTCAGATGCAAATATTGGGGGAAGGGCAAAATATCTGAGAGAGGAAGCACCACAGTCAATTCTCACCCAGCTGTCTTGCAACTTCCTCAGCCTTGCTCCTGGTTGCCTCTGCCAGATGCTTTTGCCAGTCACTTTTTCCAGTGGAAGAAACAGAGGAGGTTCTGTCTCTGGAGTTGTGGAATTAAAGATGGAGGTCACCACTCCCAGCTTTCCCTGTGCTGGGATTAAAGGTGTGTGTGACTGGCTCAGCTGTTTATCTTTGTATTCAAGGTTTAAGAATTTCCTGAGCTGTCTGCCTAGGATTTGACTGTGTGCTCTCTCCTCAATATTCAGGTTTTATTAAATATGTGATATATATCCACATATCTCCTTTTGTGTCAAAAAGAAAAAAGAAAATTGTAACTAACATAGAAAAAACATATACAATAGGTATTGATTTTGCACATGAGAAGAGACACACACACACATACACCCACTCACACAACCAAGGCCAGACGACAGTTTATTTCAAAGTTCCAAGGTGGGTAAAAGAACAGAGAAACAGGAGAGGAGGAGAGACAGACCACAGCAGGAGTCCCTTTTTAAGAGAAGGGCTGTGCCTCCGTGTGAGGTACATCCTGCTGGAGCCATGTTGGCTTAACCACATGGAGTGCCAGGAATACTTACAATAGGTACAATAATTACATACAATAATATACTAACAATAATTAAATAAAGAGTGTCCAGTTCATTAACAATTGACAGATTTGAAGAAAGTATTCCATTATTCCATTATTTATCCTATTTTGGTGAGTCTAAAGGATTGTGTCTAATCCACTTTGTATCTAACTTGTATTACAAACTAAAAACTATATTTTGATGTCCCTTAAACTTACTTTAACTTTTCTTTTTTAAAACTGTCATTAGGTAACTATAACTATTATCTATCTCATCTTCAAATTCCTCAGAGACCCAAGAAGGAAATGATATTAAGCAAATAGCAACTTCCAAAAATGTAAGAAATGAAACAGCTGGCTGCCTGGACAGTCACCCAAAGTTCTTCTGTGTTGTTGAAGCATCCATCTTCAGCCTATAGGCCTAGCATGTCACAAAGAAGGTCAACTCATATGGATGAGTTTCCTTGATGTCCATAATCTTCTCTGAAGTGGATTGGTGCTGCCAGGAGCAGATGTCCCATTTTCAAAAAATAATAATCTATGTTTTTGAAATTTCTTAAATGCCATGTTCTATGGATTTCTGAAGTGCTTGAAGAAGACCTGTCCATCTAAAATATATCTGATCTTGAAAATGTATCTAATATGACTATAAGTTTGATTGTAATGTCTAACTACTAACTTTCATTTCTTTTTATCTTAATTAATTGTTAATAATAACTTTCCTGGACTAGCAATTATATCATACCTTGAACAAACAGGAACATATGTACAGTGCCAATTTATGACCCACTATTGGAATAAAAAATGATGAACTGGATAATTTGTTCAAAATCCTAAGTGGTGACAAGGACTTATATGTGTACAGTGACAAAATTAATCTCAAACTTATATCAATATACACAATTTGTATACAATATAAAAAAATCAAATCCAATGTAAAATATTTAAAGCTAGTAATTTTTTTATAAAGTAGATTCAATAATCTACCCTTATATCCTATTATATCTGTATCCCTTTTCTTTTTTTTTTAAAACAAGAACCCCAAGTCTAATCTCTCTTGTTTAGCTTTTTTCTAACCATAACCAATAACAATTTTTTAACAAATTACCCTAAACAACAACAATCATTAATAACCCAAAAGAACAAAAACCACCCACCCCACCACTTGGGAATATGTACTTAAATTTACTTCCTGCTGTCTGGGGGAGCAACGACATCTTTAGGGGATTTTGAAAAGTGTTATTGATTGTCAAGTTCTGGAATGTATAGCTCTATCATGTGTTATCCAGTCTATGTATAGCAGGAAAGTGCACAGCTTGTCTAGGTCCTGGCTAGAGTAGTCTGTGAAGCTGGTTCATCTCAGCTAGCCACTTTGAAAATGTCCTGAGCAGTTTGTAATCCAAATCTGATCTTTGGATGGTGTTTATCAGCCTAGTGGCTTTGTCATGGTCCATGTTATATCCTCATTGTGGGGCCCTTTCTTCCTTTTGGATATTTCCAGTTCACAATTAGACATTGTCATAGATCACTGCAGAAAACTAATGAGACTAAAAACCTAACACAATATACAGAAAGCTGTCATGCGCAACCTCGCCAGCAAGGAAGACGCAACACCGGATCTTTTTCTCTGCAGTTTATTTGGGTCCTTTACAATCTGGTTTCTTCTGACGAATGACCAGGGTGCGGGGGAAGCCTGCTCTTAGCTAAATACCCTCAGGGCTTCCAATCCAAGATAGCCACATAGACATCACCAATAGGCTCAGATATGCAAAAAGAAGCCAGATCCTTGGCCTTAGCCAAATATAAAGTTGTTTACCACAGAGAACACTTAAGGCCAGCGCCATCTTAAGGTATAGCTATAAACAGCTCTCTACAGAAAGCTAAATGCATACAATTTCATTCAGAATAAGATTAGTGACAATAGAACTGTCCCTTCTTTTTAATCATTCTTTTGTCTCATATCAGGTGACTCTTCTGATATGATACAGAGATTTTTGCCTTTTTCCTTTAACAAGTATGCTTGGAATTAGAGAAGGAGAGAGCCACACTCCAACTCCAAAGCCAGCTTTAAATTATAATTAAACTGGGACTTCCACTTATCTTGTAATTAAAGGCAGAGGTTAAGAAGAAAGATTTTACCACATAGAGTATATTGGTACCAATGGATGCGATATTCTTTTGCTTCTGAATTTTTCTTGATAGCTTCCCTTTTGTTATATGTGTCTAGATATCCAAAGTCTTTTAACTTCCTGAAGGTGGATATTTCTGGCTTTCTGTAAAGATACAAAAAATAACCTGCCCCAACCCTTTGTCTTTTCTTACAACTTGTAAGAATTGTAGTATGGGTAGTTGAGCCATACTATTTTCATGAAGTTTCTCTGGTCCCAATCAAATTTTTATTAATTTTGATGCTACCCATTACTTTTCTTCACCTGTGGAAACAAAAGAAAAACCTCTTCCCCAACATAGCACATAGCCTGGCTTCCATTCTGAGGTCAGTACATCTTTGAAATAGACAGGCTGCTTTAGATCAGCCATTTTTTCTATAATACAATGCCTTTCAGCACTGAGAAAATTCAAAGTTTATAAAGCACTATGTAGTCTATTTATAGGAGTCTTTGTTACTCCTTTCTGTTTGTTTAGCACCTCTGTTAGAGTTTCATTTGATCTATCTATGACTGCTTACCCTGTAAGATTATGTGGTGTTCCTGTACTATACTTTATATTATAATAAGCAAAAATTATTGTTTAATAAGCATATTATTGTTTTATTTTAATAGAGATATATGCCGGACCATTGTCTGTCTTGATTTGTGCAGGTATTCCTATGATGGCCATAATATCTAGCAAATGTGTAATTACAGAATCAGCCTTTTCTGATCTCAAAGCAGATGCCCATTGAAATCCTGAAAAAGTATCTATTGTATGATATACATATTGTAATTTTCCAAATTTTGTAAAATGAAATATACCCATTTGCCAGATTTCATTTCTATGTATACCTTTAGAGTTACTCCCTGCTGGTAATGGAGTTTGGTTATAAAAGGAACAGGTGGGATATCTTTTTATAATTTATTTGGCTTGTTGCCAAGTGATGGAGAAATCTTTTTTTAATCCCTTACTATTGACATGATGTTTTTCATGAACCTCTGAGGCCTCTAGCAATTTCCTATTAATAATTTATCAATTTCATCATTATCCTGTGCTAAAGGACCTGGCAGACCAATATGGGATTGAATGTGTGTTATACAGAAGGGATGATCCCTAGTCTTGATTATTTCTTGTAACCAAATAAATAATGAAGTTAATTCTGACTCATTATTAATAAAGTCAGCAGTTTCAATGTGTAAAACAACTCTTTCTGCATACTGAGAGTCAGTGACTATGTTGAGAGCTTGGGTAAAATCCATTAATACCATCACAATAGCATATAATTCTGACTTTTGAACAGATATTATAAGACTTATAAGGGTTTTGAACCACTTTACTTATATTTTCTGATTCGCAACCTGCTTTTCCTGACTTATTTGCATCAGTATAAAATTGTGGGGGGCTCCAGTAATTTGTTTATCTCAAAGAACACGAGGAAAAATCCAATTAGTTTTCTTTAAAAATTCAATTCTCTTGCTTTGAAGGTATTTATTGTTAATATTTCCCAAAAAATTACTGTAGGCTCTTTATCAAGGGTCCCTTTATACCCATAATTGGTCAATTTTGTCATTAGTTAAAAGTACAACAATTTCTGCTGGGTCTATTCCTGTTAATTGATGAAGTCTTAATTTCTCTTTAAAGATCAATTCATAAATCTATTCCACATATGTCTTTAATTTTTTTACTCAGTTTATGTGGTAGAAATAACCATTCCAATATAAACTTTTCCCTTTGCATTAAATTCCCATAGGGGAATGCTTAGAGGGCAAGGTAACTAGGATGCAATTAAGGTCTGGATCCATATGATCCATGTGTGCATCCTGTAATTTCTTTTCTACCAAATCCACTTCTCTCTCTGCCTCAGGTAACAATTCTCTCAGACTATTTAAATCCTTCTCACCACTTAGGATTTTGAACAAATTATCCAGTTCATCATTTTTTATTCCAATAATGGGTTGTAAATTAGCAATGTCTCCTAGTAATCTCTGAAAATCATTTAAAATCTTTAATCTATCTCTCCTGATTTGGGGTCTAATTTTTTGAAGGTCTATTTTGTAACCTAAATATTTAATGGAATCTTCCCTTTGTATTTTTTAGGGACTATTTGTGATCCCCAAGGAGTCAATTTTTTTTTTCACTTCCTTGAACATTTTTTCTAGAGTATCAATGTTTGAATCTGCCAATAGAATGTCATCCATATCATGATATCTTTTGGATTTTGGCTATTTGTTACAAAATTTTTCTATGGCTTTTGTACAAAATGCTGACATAGAGTAGGGCCATGAATTATTATAAGTGGGCACTGTAAAGGTGAATTTTTCTTTGTCTTGTTCTTTTAAGAGTATTGTGAAAAAAATAGTCTTTAAATCGATAACTATGATGGACCATTTTTTGGCAATGAGAAGGTAAAGGAATTCCAAATTGTAGAGAACCCATTGGCTGAAACACTTTGTTTATTGCCCTTAAATCTGTCACCATCTTCCACGTTCCAGATTTCCTTTTAATGAGAAATTCTGGAGAGTTTCAAGGGCTTGTTGGTTCTTCTATATGCTGAGCCTTTAACTGCTCTTGCACCAACTATTCTAAGGCCTGCCATTTCTCTTTTGTTAATGGCCAGTGATTAAGCCACATAGGCTTATCTGTTACCCATTTTGAAGGTAATTCTGTGAGTGCCTTTGAAAGCTCAACAGCTGTTGTGCCTTTTTTCTCTACAGACTGGATACTTTGTGACTGTTTCTATAATACCTTCTAATATTTATCCCAATAATATGTGTTAGTTTATGATTTATATATATGTTATAAATATAAATGTTAATCTGTATGTTCTATTTTTGTAGTAAATCTCATCTTCATAAATTTATAGCAATGTTAGCCACATATGGCTTTAATATTCCTCCGTGCCCTTCTGGTCCTACACACTCAAGCCATTTTGCACTTTGTTTTACTTGGAATAATGACCCAATTACCCAAAACTGAATGTTTACCTCTTGAAGGGGCCAATTTGTATGCCATGACTCTGGTGAAATTATTGATACATCTGCCCCTGTGTCTAATAAATTTTCAATAATAACATCATTTATTTGTACTTTTAAGTTTGGTCTTTGTTCATTAGTAAACATTTGCAAGAATATTTTTTGTTACAATTTTTCCTGTGTTTTTTTCCTTTTTCTATAGAGTCTCTATCATTTGGTGTAGTACGTTTTTTTTAAAAATAGGTTTTAATTTGTTTAATTTTTCTGGGAGGTGTATCCTCCATGATAGCAGGGTAAGATTGCACTGGATTGGATATGGGGGCTTCTAAAAGCCCTTTTGGGCATTTCCCAAAGGCAGAAGTTTACCCTGTTTATGTCTGTCCCTTGTTGATCAAAATTCATTATTCCAGTGTCTACCTTTTTGATACCTGCATACTCCAGAAGGGAGGGGTGTTCTCTTGTGATTATTTCTTACAAAGGCACTGTTTCTGGCAACACTTTGATTACAATTTCTTTGCATATGAGTTTGTCTTCCACAATTAATATACTTCCACAATTAATAACCATTTGAACTGACTCTGACAACTAAATTGGTGAGTATAAGAGATTTTTTTTTAAAAAAGAGGAGAATTTGTTTAAGGCAATGGAGGGTGCTTGGTCTTTCTGTGATCTTTCTCTAGACAATTTGATATTGGAACTAGTAAAGGAAAACATAAATAGAGTTGATGGGATTATTCTCATAATGTTTGTCGTGAATATTTTTGTTTGACTTCTATTTTATCATTGAAGAAGTCAATTAATGCGAATGCCAAGAAAAGTCTTTAAAAAGTCTATTAAGAGGAAACACAAAGATATTTAAACCCAAACAGAGGAGTATAAAGAACAGACCTCAGCAATATCATCTAAGGTTACAGAAAAACAGCCTAAGGTTATCAGATAGCCAACACTAATATACCCAATAACCTTTAAAAAATTGCAAAATAATAAAACTATTACAGAAGCTAATTGGGCTCCAGTACAAATGCTAGAACTAAAAAGAGGTAAAGATGCAATTATGACATATGGGATGCAGTCACCATTTCTAAAACAAATGTTAAATTCATGGTCGTGTTGTAACCGGATCACCCCTAACGACTGGTTAGATATAGTTACTGATGTTTTGGAACTAAGGCCACTTTTAAAGTGGAAAACATGATGGAAGGAGGAGGCTAAACCAATAGAACAAAGAAGCAGAACCAGGAACATAGAAGTTTCCTAAGACCAACTTTTTGGGGAAGAGAATTATTCTGATATTGAAAGACAATCTCTATACGATGAACACACTCTTGATTTATGCCACATGGCAGCACTAAATGCTGGAGATTGGATAGAAGAACTAGGAAAGAAAACCGAATCCTTCACAAAAATAATTCAAAGCCCAAAGGAAACTTTTACAGACTTCTTGCAGAGATTATCTGCAGCAGCAAATAGGATAGTACCAGATTTGGACAAATAATAATCAAATCCCTGGCATTTGAGACCACTAATACACAATGTAAAAAAAGTATAAGACCATTAAAAGCAAGGTCAGCACCCTTAGAGGATTGGATTCATGAAACAATGCAGATTCTTATGAAGGTGATGATAATTGGGTAGGAGAAAGCATTTCTAGAGGTATAAGAAAAAGGCTATAATTGCATAATTGTGGAAGGCAAGGTCATATACAAGGAAATTGTAATCAAGATGTTGCCAGAAACAGTGCCTTTGTTAGGAATAATCACAAGAGAACACCCCTCCCTCCTGGAATATGCAGAAGGTGTGGAAAAGGTAGACATTAGACTAGTGAATTTTGATCAACAAGGGACAGATAAGGTAACATTCTGCCTTCAGGAAACACTCAAAGGGGGCTTTTAAAAGCCCCCCTCATATCCAATCCAGTGCAATAGTATCCTGCTATTATAGAGGATATGCCTGCTCAGATCAATTAAAGAAATTAAAACCTATTTTTTTTTTAAAAAAAAATATACTACACTAAATGATAGAAAATGTATAGAAAAAGAAAAAAAACTCAGGAAAAATTATAAAAAAATGTTCTGGCAAACGTCTATTAATGAACAAGGGCCAAAATTAAAAGTACAAATAAATAATGTTATTATTGAAGGTTTATTAGACACAGGGGCGGATATATCAATAATTTCACCAGAGTTATGACATACAAAATTGCCCCTTCAGGAGGTAAACGTTTGGTTTTGGGGAATTGGGTCATTATCCCAAGTAAAACAAAGTGCAAAATGGCTTGAGTGTATAGAAGCAGAAGGACAGGGAGGAATATTAAAGCTGTATGTGGCTAACATTGCTATAAATTTATGAAGAGGAGATTTACTGCAACTATGGAATACTCAGATTAACATCCCTTCAAAAACAGAAATAAATCATAAACTAACACATATTTCTGGGAATATATTAGAACGTATTATGAGAAACAAGTCACAAACTATCCAAGCTGTATAGAAACAAGGTACAACAGCTGTTGATCTTTCAATGACACCACAGCACTACCTTTAAAATGGCTAACAGATAAGCCTATATGGAAATCATCAGTGTCCATTAACAAAAGAGAAATTGCAGGTCTTTGAGCAACTTGTATAGAAGCAGTTACATGCTCAGCATATAGAAGAATCAATGAGCTCTTGGAACTCTCCAGTATTTGTCATTAACAAGAAATCTGTAAAGTAGAGGATGGTGACAGATTTAAGGGCAATAAACAATGTGATCCAGCCAATGGGCTCGCTACAGTCTGGAATTCCTTTGCTGTCTCTTTTAGTAAAAGAATGATCTATTGCTTTCTCTCCCACCCCTCTTCCCTCCTTCCCTCTTTCTCTTTTCTCTCTTCCCCTCCCCCACTCATTCCCCAATAATCTCAACATGGCCTCCTGAAAAGAAAGAATGGACTATTATAGTTATTGATTTAAAAGACTGCTTTTTAACAATACCCTTAAAAGATCAAGACAAAGAAAAACTCACCTTTACAGTATTCATTTATAATAATTCTCAGCCTGTAAATAGATACCAGTGGAGGGTCCCCCCTCAAGGAATGCTGAAAAGTCCTTTGCTATGCCAATATTTTATAGAAAACCAATACAACAAATATGCAGTAAATTCCCAAAATTCGTAATTTATTAGTACATGGATGACATCCTGTTGGCTGATTTAAATACTAATACTTTAGAAAAAATGTTTGAAGAAGGAAAATATTTTGCCTGCTTGGGGATTACAAGTAGCCCCTGAAAAAATACAAAGGGGAGATTCCATTAATTATTTAAGTTACAAAATAGTTCAACAAAAAAATTAGACCCCAAAAGGTACAAATAAGGAGAGATAAATTTAAGATACTCAATGAGTTTCAAAGATTGTAGGAGACATTGCCAATTTACAACCTACTATTGGAATAAAAATGATGAACTGGATAATTTGTTTAAACCTTAAATGGTGACAAGGACTTAAACAGTCCAAGAGAATTGTCACCTGAACCTGAGAGAATTGGCTTTGGTAGAAAAGAAATTACATGATGCATATGTGGATCCTGTGGATCCAGATCTTAATTGCATCCTAGTTATCTTGCCCTCTAAACATTTCCCTATGGGAATTTTAATGCAAAGGGAAAAGTTTATATTGGAATGGATATTTCTACCACATAAACCGAGTAAAAATTAAAGACATATGTGGGAAAGATTTATGAATTGATCTTTAAAGGATAATTAAGCCTTCATCAATGAACAGAAATGGACCCAGCAGAAATTGTTTTACCTTTAACTAATTGTACTAATTGTAGTACCTTTAACTAATGAAAAACTGACCAATTATGGGTATAAAGTGAACCATGGCAAAGAGCCTGCAATAATTTTTTGGGAAATATTAACCACAAATACCCTCAAAGCAAAAGAATTGAATTTTTAAAGAAAACTAATTAGATTCTTCCTCGTGTTCTATGAGATAAACAAATTACTGGAGCCCCCACATTTTATACTGATGCAAATAAGTAAGGAAAGGAAGGTTGCAAATCAGAAAATTTAAGTAAAGTTGTGGTGGAATGTTCTCTGTACGATATAAATAAAAGCTGTTTGGACCCATGCAGAGCACCGTAGAAGTGGGTGGAGAATCAGAGGCAGCCAGGTAGGAAGGATGGGTGGAGTTTACTAGTCGCCATCTGTCCCCCGAAGAAGAAGCATGTAGGAATCCAGGTGAGCCACGGGCTGCAAGCCACGTGGTGGGTAGATTCATGGAAATGGGTTGATTTAAGAAGAAAGAGCAAGCTAGTAATGTGCTTAAGATATGGGCCAAGCAGTGTAAAGTATATAAGCGTGTGATTCATTTCTTTTGGGGGGCAAAAGCTGCGGGCGCACAGACCAGGCTCCACACCGCCGGCACCACACGTGTGCCAGGTCACAAATCTCCGGACCCAAACAGGCCGGGAAAAACATACTACAACATAAAGTGGCTCAAAGCCCTTATAATTCTGTTTAAAAGTCAGAATTATATGCTATTGTGATGGTATTAATGGATTTTACCCAAGCTCTCAACATAGGCACTGACTCTCAGTGTGCAGAAAGAGTTGTTTTACACATTGAAACTTCTAATTTTATTAATGATGAGTCAGAATTAACTTCATTATTTATTTGGTTACAAGAAATAATCAAGACTAGGGATCATCCCTTCTGTATAACACACATTCGATCCCATATGAGTCTGCCAGGTCCTTTAGTGCAAGATAATAATCAAATTGATAAAATATTAATAGGAAATGTGCTAGAGGCTCAGAGGTTCATAAAGAACATCATGTCAATAGTAAGGGATTAAAAAAAGATTTCTCCATCACTTAGCAACAAGCCAAAGAAATTATAAAAAGTTATCCCACCTGTTCCTTTTATAACCAAACTCCATTACCAGCAGGGAGTAACTCTAAAGGTATACATAGAAATGAAATCTGGCAAATGGATATATTTCATTTTACAGAATTTGGAAAATTACAATATGTATATCATACAATAGATACTTTTTCAGGATTTCAATGGGCATCTGCTTTGAGATCAGAAAAGGCTGATTCTGTAATTACACATTTGCTAGATATTATGGCCATCATAGGAATACCTGTACAAATCAAGACAGACAATGGTCCAGCATATGTCTCTATTAAAATAAAACAATTTTTTGCTTATTATACTATAAAGTATAGTACAGGAACACCACATAATCCTACAGGGTAAGCAGTCATAGAGAGATCAAATCAAACTCTAAAAGAGATGCTAAATAACCAGAAAGATATAACAAAACCCCCTATACATAATACATAATAAAGCATTAGGTAAATGCTTTATTAACTTTGAATTTTCTCAGTGCTAATGAGAAAGGAAGAACAGCAGCTGAAAGGCATTGGACTATAGAAAAAACAGCTAAGCTAAATCAGCTTAAAGATGGACTGACCTCAGAATGGAAGCTAGGCTATGTGCTACATGGGGGACGAGGTTTTTCTTTCAGGTTTTCCACAGGTGAAAAAAAAGTTATAGGTACCGTCAAAATTAATAAAGACTCAATTTGTAGCAGTGAAACTTCATGAAAATAAGAAGTAATGGTTTTTTCACCCATATTACAGTTCTTTAAGTTGTAAGATAAAACAAAGGGTTGGGGCAGGTTTTGGTTTTTGTCTTTATAGAAAACCAGAAATGCCCATCTTCAACAAGTTAAAAAAACCTTGGACCTCTAGACATTTACAACAGAAGGGAGACTATCCAGAAAAATTCAGAAGCAAATGAATATTGGATATATTGGTACCAATATACTCTACGTGGTAAAATCTTTCTTCTTAACCTCTATCTTTACTTACAAGATAAAGTTGAAGTCCCAGTTAAATTATAAATTAAGGCTGGCTTTGGAGTTGGAATGTGGCTCTCTCCTTCTCTAAACCCAAGCAGACTTGTTTAAGGAAAATGCAAAATCTCTGTATCATATCAGAAGAGCCACCTGATATGGGACAGAAGAATGACTGAAAATAAGGGACAGTTATATGGTTACTAATCCTATTCTGAATAAATATGTATGTAGTTAACTTCCTGTATATTGTGTTGGGTTTTAGTCTCTTAACAGTTTTCTGCAGTGATCCATGACAATGCCTAATTGTGAACTGGAAATATTCAAAAGGAAGGTAGGGCTCCACAATGATGATTTCACATGAACTATGACAAAGCCACCAGGCTCACAAACACCAATCAAAGATCAGATTTGTACTACAAACTGCTCAGGACAATTTTGAGATGGCTAGTTGAGATGAAACAGCTTCACAGACTACTCTAGGCAGGACTTGAAATAAGCCATGCACTTTCCTGTTTTGCAGAGACTGGATAACAAATGGTACAGCTACATAATTCAGGACTTGACAGTTAATAACACTGTTCTTTTCAGGATCCCCTAAAGATGCCATGGCCCCCATACAGCAGGAAGTAAATTTAAGAACACAGCGCCCATATTCCCAAGAGGTGGGGTAGGTGGTTTTTGGTCTTTTTTTCCTCTTTTTTTATTATTAATAAAGTCTCATTTTTTAATCCACATATCCCCTTGTTCAAATGCCCTTCCCCTCCCACCCCTACAAGTCACTCTTCTCCCCATCTCCTTATCTCCTCCCAGTTTTTGGTCTTTCAGTGGGTTATGGATGATTGTCATTGTTTAGGGTAATTGGTTAAAATTGTTACTGGTTACGGTTAGAAAAAAAACTAAACAAGAGAGATTAGATTGTGGTTCTTGTTTTAAAGACAATATTCCAGATGACGAACTTCTTAATGGCCTTGTCCTTGGGCATGCACCGGGCGCAGTTCGTGCAGCGAGTTGGCTGCACATGGCCACGGCCCTTTTTTGGCACGACCGTTGTTTCTTCTCTTTTTGGTCATCTTGGAGCCAAGACCCAAAAGAGCAATTTCAAAGTTAAAATTTTATCAGTAACATTCTTTTTGCCACACAGAGTAATATTCACAAATAAGTTTAAAGAGTTTATGGTCTGAATGTCTTTGAAAGTCATTATTCAGCTACCACAACCTTCCATCTAATCTCTGGACTCTGATGTGTTTCTTTCTCAACACCTTCCATTAGCTATCTCCCTGGCTCTTCCAACACATGGGATCTAATACTGAACTGTAGAACTGAAGTATAGGGCTGGAAATACAGCTCAATAGTAGAGTGTTTGTCTTGCATAGACAGGGCCCTGAGTTTAATCTACAACACTAAAAATAGAAAGTTACACAATAAAACATAAATAAATAAAAACTGACCATAATTGACCTTCCACATCTATAGGTCTCACTTCTGTCTGTGTCAGTGATGTGTCACTCAGCTTTCTGCCACTATGAAAAAATAACTGAGAAAATCGTCTTAGAGGAGGAAAGAGGATTTGGGCTCAGGGTTTCACCCTTTGATCACTTGGCTTCATGGTTTCTGGAATAATGATGAGGCTGGAAACATGAGGGAGAGCAAAGCTGTCAGCTTATTGTGTTTAGAAGAGAGAGAGAGAGGTGGGGGAGGAGAGAAAAGGGGGAGAAGGGAGGGAGAGGGGGGAGGGAGAGAGAAGGAGGAGAGGGGAAGGAGAGAAAGTTAGAGGGGGAGGGGAGGAAGAGGAGGGAAAGAGGAAGGGAGGAAGAGGAGGGAGGGGGAGGCAGAGAGGCCTACTTCTCCTAACTAAGCATTACCTCCTAAAGTTGTGCTTCCTCTGACATCCATCCATTCATCAATAGATTAACCTACTCGTGAGGCTAATCACCTCTCAAAGGAGCCATTCTGAATGCTGCTGCATTAGTGACCTTTGGGGAGACACCTGAGATCTGCATTGCACGTAGATTCAGTCACAGACAGAAAGTATTTAAATTGTGTCTATGCTGAATGTGGACTTGGCCCTTGTTAATATTCTTGGAACAGTATAGTGTAACAACTATGTTAGAGTATTTAGATTGCACTATGACTATAAGTCATTTCAAGAGGACATAGCTAAACTATCTGTAAATACTATAACACTGTATAAAATGAACTTGAGCATCTTAGAACCAATCCCTAGTGTAGGTATTTGTGCAGCCCAGTGCAGCCCAGATGGAAAGAGATTCTGGCAGTCAGGAGCCCAGGCATACTGAGCACTACAGCTAGATGGATACTATTCAGGCATTTAGGAGCCAATGAACACTCAGTGCACAGTAAACCTAAGTAGCAGCTTACAGCCCTGCTTCAGGGAAAGGCTTTCCCAGTGTTAACAGCTCTGCTCCAGAAAGGGAGGGCCTCCCCCGGCAACTGCTGCCTGCTCTCTGTTCAGTGAATGTAACAACTCAGCTCAGCCAAGGAAGGTCCCCTGGGAAGCTAGAGTGTTGCAGCTTCGCTCTCTCAGCAGATCTCTGTTCAGGCTCTGCTGCTCGGCTAAAGAAGAACTTCTCCCAAACCTGATTCAAGAGATTTATTGAGAGGAAATGGTCCAGGAAAAGGTGGCTGTCTTAGCCTGCCTGGGTGGGAGAAGACAGTGGGAAAGGGCTGTGGGTCAGGACTTATATAGGGCTTCTTGGGGTGGGGGGTGGGGTGGGCGGAGCTTTCTAGGAGGACTTCCAAGGTGGGGATCGGTCAGATCTTTTCCCTTTCTTTTTACCATGATCTGGTTTTTAGTTTTAGGCCCAAAATGTGTTTCTTTCACTGGCTCTTTGGGGCTTTTGGTCTCTAATGTCAGGACCAGGGCACATTTCTTTCACTAGCTCTGATTCTAGGGCCAAAGAGTGTTTCTTTGGTGCTAGTTTCACAGCCAGGGCATATATATATGTGTGTATATATATATATATATATATATATATATATATATATATATATGTGTGTGTGTATATATGCCCTGGCTACTTGGGAACCAAGCCCATGGTATGCATGCTAAAACACAAGTTTTAGTTACTTTAGTGTTTCTTTGGTGCTAGTTTCAGAGCCAGGGCATATATATATATGTGTATATATGCCCAAGTCTACTTGGGAACCAAGCCCATGGTATGCATGCTAAAACACAAGTTTTAGTTACTTCCAGCTTACATTTTGTATATATCTATATATTGGTTTTGGGTTCAAGGATAAATGTCTTTCACAGGCTCAGGTCTTAGATCCAAGGTGTGTTTCTTTCACTAGCTCTGGGTTCAGGGCTAGGGTGGATTTATTTCACTGGTTCTGGTCTCAGAGCCAGCGTGGGTTTCTTTGGCTGGCCACTTTTCTCTACACCCAGCCAAGAGGCAACATATATTTTATAATTAATTTAAAATTTGTATTGATAAATTACAATTCCTCATATTGATCTATATACCCTGTTTTACAATTTTTTTTTAAAAATAAAATTGTTTCTATGGGGAGATATTTCACAAAAGTATTTGCTTATGCTCCCATATGTTTGAAGGACAGAACTGAATATTTGAATGTTTTTGTATATTATTTTTCAATTTGTTGTTTAAATTTAATTTTTTTCTTATACATACTCAATATTTGGTAAAAGCTCCTTTTCAGAATAGAAAACACATATAGAAGAAAATCTAGCAGGGGTGCAGGGTCAGCAGTCAGATGAACAGCTACTGGAACTGTACAGAGGAATACTGTAAGTGTTTCTGACTTAACAGTGGGTGGATGACCAGAAGGAAGCTGGAGAGCTTTGGAATAAGAGAGGTGAACATATTTCTAACCCAGTTCATCATACTGTGTCCTGTGGGTTCTACACAATATAAAACCTGAGTTAATTTAGACAATCCTAGTCCCAAAGCATCTAACTTCATTCACAATACCGGCCAAAGGCTAGTTATGTTCCAAACTAAAATAATCTCATAATCCCTTTGCAAGTAAAGTTTCTGTGAAAAGCATCCACTTAACCATAGGGGTGTGACGAAGTCCGGTGTCTGCTCTACAAGGTCACCACTGTTTAGACATCATTCTAAGTTTATCTTCTTCAGTGGATTTCCTTTAAAATGTATTCTAATTTAAACTAGAAAGAGCTTCAGGAAGTGGGTCAGGAAGTGGGTCATTGGAGGCGGGCCTTGAAGTTGAAGAGCCTGGCCCCACTTCCTGTTCACTCTGCTTCCTGGCTGTGGGTGCAGTGTGAGCGGCTGCTGCATTCCTGCTGCGGAGATGAACTGTTTCCCCTCACACTCCTTGTCCTAAGTTGGTCGTGTTGGGCATTACAAGAAAAGTAACTAATACAACTGCAGTCTTTCTGTGCCCAGGAGCCCCTCCCTCTTCAGTCTGCTAGCTGGGTTCCAAACTCCCCCGCCCAGTCTTTAGGTGCTCTCTTGTCTTTTCTCATGGTATGGGAGTTTCTCTCCATCCTCACACCTACTTACTCATCTACATCTACATCCTTGCCAACTTCCTAAAAAGTGCCCCAATTTTACCACTATCTAGTTATCTTCTCCCTCTTTTTCCCCATTTTACCACAAGTAGAACTTGTCATTTTGTTTATGATTAACTACTCCAGTATGTTCTGATCCATTCTACCCAGAAACCTCCTGTTCTCACATGCTCCCCTCCAAATACCCTACAACCTCCCTTTGCCTTATGACTTTTCCCATCAATGCACAAGTACTCTTTCTTAGAATTAAACAAATGTGATGTATAAACAACACTTCCTTGGCCTGGTGTCCTGGCCAAAGTCAGACTGCCACCCTATGCTGTGAACTACAGGTCCCCAGCAGGCACCATTTACAGTCACCTCGACAGTCTCCTAGGGCTGAGCATTTCACAGTCTCTGTAGGAGTCCTCTCTAATGGTCCACTTTGTCTGCTTCTTTTTTTTTTTTTTTTTTTTTTTAAACTTTATTTATTTATTTGCCTTGGTGTTTGCCTGGAACTGGAACTACAGACAGTTGTTAGCTGCCATGTGGGTGCTGAGAATCGAACCCGGGTCCTCTGGAAGAGCAGACGGTGCTCTTAACCGCTGAGCCATCTCTCCAGCCCTGTCTGCTTCTATATAGTGACTGAAACAGACAAAGTATTCTGAGATGTATTAGGAGAACAGCCTAGAGACTAGAAAAAAATGCTTCTAGCTTCAGTTAGGCTGATGATGGCTGTTGAGGCCCACCAGCTTCGTAGAGAGAGCTGTGGCTATTACACTGCACAGAAAGAAGAATTGATTACAAACTTATTTGAGAGCCAATGGTACAGTTAGATTTTGTAACCATTTCCAAGTCACTTTAAATTTGTGCTTTGGTTCAAAGTCGGACTGTGTATTAGAATGTATTCCCAACTGCTATAACTCCAAAAAGCTTTGTTTAAGCTGCCAACTTCTTAAGTCTTCCCTTCTGGCAGCATTACATTAGATATGGAGGCCCCAGTTCTTGCTAATGCCTATGCCCTTCCAAGGAGCTCATCCTGAGTTTCATAGCTTTGCTAAGAAAGCATTCTCCCACAAATAATGGCTCCTCTGGCTCTGCCAACACAGAAGGGAATAGTCATTCTTCTATGCAGAACCCACTGGATACACGGCCAGTCCTTGAAAATGATGAACGGTATCACTTCTCTTCCATCTTTCTTTGATGAAGGGAGCCAAGCACCTTCAAGGTTGCTGCCAAGCCTTTCAGTCTACTTGGGAACCAAGCCCATGGTATGCATGCTAAAACACAAGTTTTAGTTGCTTCCAGCTTACATTTTGTATTCCAGGCCTGAGGACCATTCAAGGTGAAGCCCACCAGTCTGAGCTGATGATCAGCACTGGAACTTTACCAGGGCCAGCAAAAATCACACCACTGGGAACACCCAGTTGCATGGAGAGAAAGAGTGAGGATGAATGGCAAACCAGCACTCGCTGCCTCGGCGGTGGAATAAAACTACATAGGGAGGCAGTGAGGCTGTAAGAACTTAGACATGGAATTTTTATATCCCTCCCAAATTTAGGGGAGATGGGGTCACATCCTCAAACTTCCTGGCTTTTCTGCAGCTTTAGTTGACAAGGCTCCTGCTGTCATGAAGTCTTCCAGATTTAAGAAGACGGCACTGAACAGCTAAAGCTGTGTCCTTATATAGAAATCATCCTGTGGTTGTCTGAAATGATTCCCACCAGGGTTCTCTGTGTTGCTACTTTAGTACACTATTGATTGACTTGGGGCTTACTTCAAGAACACTAATGTCAGCCTCCTTTGTAAACAGAATTTTTTTCATCTCTAACAAACAGGGAGCATGGCAGCCTGGTGGGGGCTCATGGGATTCACTGAACAGTGGAGGTTGGCAAGTCACCCAGGGAGAAACCCTCGTGGGTAGAGCCTGTCTCTTAGCCACAGCAATTCTGCCAACCAGAGTTTGTTCTAAGCAAAAAGAGGTATGGGGGTGTTTCTTGGTTTTGTGGATTTTTTTGCCAGTGCTTTCAAAAAACTTTTGTTAAAATCACATTTTTATTTGCTTATTTAGTGTGTATGAACATGTATCATAGCATACTTGTGGGTTCAGAGGACACCTTCCTGGAGTTAGTACTTGCCTCCTTCCAAGTGGGTTCTGGGTCAAACTCAGGTCCTCAGGCTTGGCAGTAGACCACTGAGCCGCCCCACTGCTATGCCTCTTTAAGCAAAAATGTGTGCAGCACACCTGTTGCTTATTGTCAGTGTTGCGATTTTGTTTTATCTTATTTTTTTACATTTAATACAATTGGTGGTTTGAATGAGAATGGCCCTGAAAGGCTCTTACATTTGAGTACTTGGTCCCCAGTTAATGGACCTGCTTGGGAAGGATTAGGAGGTGTGGTCTTATTGAAGGTGTGTCACTGGGGCTGGTCTTCGAGATTTCAAAGGTCCATATCATTCCCAGTTCTCTCTCTGCCTATGGTGTGGATCAAGAGCTACTTCTCCAGTGTCATGCCTGCCTGCTGCCAGCTCCCTGTCAAGAGGGTCATGGACTCTAACCCTTTGTAACTGTAAGGTCAAAATAAACTCTTTCTCCTATGAGGTCCCTTGGTCATAGTGTCTTATCACATCAGTAGAATAGTAACCAAGAGGACATATTAAGTGATGGGTTTTGTTGTATGTGACATGTTTTTAATTCTGAAAACTATCTCTTGACAATATACCACTAATATATTATTTCTTTCTTGCTTATCTAATCATGCTCTTTTTCTGCTTGAATCCCAGAATCCTCTAGTGCAATGGTTCTCAACCTTCCTAATGCTGCAACCCTAATATAGTCCTTCATGTTGTGGTGATCCTCTAACCATAAAATTATTTTTGTTGCTACTTCATAACTGTATTGCTACTGAGTGATGTCTCAACTCATAAGATAATCAAATATGTGTTTTCTCATGGTCTCAATCCAAAGGTTGAGAACTGCTTTTCTGGGGGGATGTTTACACTTCTCTTACCTTCATATCCTTTATGGCCAGTCCTGCCACTATATTAACCACATCCTCTGAAAATGCTTCCGTATTCTAGCCCTGTGGTGCAGCAAGTGAGCAATTCATTGTGCCTGATTCTGCCAGAACTCCTCTGAGTCCCTCCAGAACGCTTCCCTCTTCTCTCATTTCAATCTCATTTATCCTTGGGGCTCAGCACAGTGTGACCTGCCTGGAAGCCTCCCCTCAGGGCACTGGCTTTGTTAAGTCTCTTCTGAGGACTATAGCAACACCCCTCTAGAGCAGTCTCCATTTTCTTGCTAATTTCTGAGACCAAAGGTTAGATTGTAGCTTTTCAGTGTAGAATTGAATTGATTTGTCTGATAAATCCTTATATTCTAATTCTTGATTTTTTTTAAAAAAACAGGCAGATAGTTGCTTCATTTGCCTCTGTAAAACTCAATTTTTATACAAAATTATGTTGAGTTTGCTGGGTGTCACAATAGATTAAGTATAAGCCAAGTTAGAATGCAGCTTTTCCCCAGAGGCCCTAGTGTCAAAATTCAACTGTTATTTCAAAAGTTCTTTCCCTTGGTTCTTTCTTAATATTGCAGTCAATAAAAGAAAATGAAAATTTAATAATACTGTTGCCCAATCATGCTCCCTATTATATGGTTATTAAAATACTGGAATTTTATTCATACTTCAAGCTTTGCCTATAGCCAAAATAAGCACAAATAACTTCAAAAACACTGCCATTTTCTACAATATATCACAAGGAAGCAGTTGCTTGCTGGATTTCAGGCGGAAATGTCCAGTGGGTGAGAGCTCTGAACATGTGAACATGCAGGTTCAGTTCCCAGAACGGTAGACAGGACAGCCTCACTCAGCCCTCTGTGGGCCTCTGGTGTCCTGTGCCAATCACTTTAAGAGTGTAGTGGTTGTGAGTTCCTAGTCACAAGTGTCCTTGGTGTGCCTGCTTCTCTACAACACTGTTCTGTCTGGAGCAAGTTGGTTCTCATTGGCAGGATACACAGTTCATGAGAGGAACTTTGTAATCCTGGACTTCATTTAGTTCTGAGTAAATAAGGGGAAATACCAGAGCTGAAGCCCAGCAGCCACTTAAGCCCAAATAATCACACAAAGGTTATATTAATTACAAACTGCTTGGCTTATGGCTCAGGCTCACTACTTGCTAGCTCTTTCAACTTAACTCAAGTCATTTCAATTAATCTATTGTATTGCCATGTGGATCGTGGCTTACCTGCGTTTCTTTACATCTTGCTTTCTTTGGCAGCAGCTCAAAGCATCTCCCCTGACTCCGTCCTCCTTCTCCTTCATCTATGTTTGGAATTCCCATCTACCTTTAAGCTGCTTCCTTTATTATCCAATGGGAACTCACAAAAACAATTAGTTTTATATGTTTCGGAGACATTGTGAGAACTGGCCCATAATATTAATTCTCTTTTATATTAATTAATGTACTATACATTGTATAAACTTTGTTTCTAAAGAGATCAAAGATAGAAAGATGGACACTGATTTATTTTGTGTTTATCAAACTCTTTCTTGACCAAAGGTTTGTGCTCCCTTCTACTACACCACTTAAACCCTTGTTCACAGCAATACCTTGGCTCTCCTCTGAGAAGTCAGGAGCAGGAGAGATTCAGCTGGGTAAAGCTGCTAAATCTAGCTGTATCTGATCAGGCTACAGTAAAAGGGTGTCTTACGGTTTCTATTGCTGTGAAGAGACACCATGACCACAGACACTCCTATAAAGGAAACCATTTAATTGGGGTGCTTGCAGTTCAGAGGTTTATTCCATTATCAATTCGGTGGGACATGGTATATGCAAGAAGACAAGGTGCTGGAGAAGGGGCTGAGAGTTCTACATCTTGACCTTCAGGCAACAGGAAGTGAGCTGTCACACTGGGCATAGTTTGACCATAGAAGACCTCAAAGCCTGCCCCCACAATGACACACTTCCTCCAAAAAGGCCACACACCTCCTAAAAGTGTTCCTATGGGTGTATGGAAACCAGTTACATTCAAACCACCACAGAGAAGAAAGGGTTTTTGTGAATAGTGCAACTCTGAGCTGACAAGAAATTTGTTAAGGTGGTTGATGAGTTTGGGAGTCCAAACTCATTGAATATAATAGAGCATTTAAAAAAAGACCTTGGATTCTGGAGTCTCAGGCCTGCCTCAGGAGTCTAGCTGTGCTTCTTACTAGGCTTTAGGCATCACTGAATTATTTTAACTTCTCTAGAGAGTCCTCCACTTTTCCATCTGTAAACAGTAGCTCTGAAGATACAGTGAAGAAATGAACAGAAGTGCCCACGCAACACTCCACACATCTCACTCTATCTTTTCTTTGTCCTAAATGCTTTGGTTTCCTCAGACCCACATGAAACAATTCTCTTAAGAAAGATTCAAGCTTTTTGCTGAACTGTCCTTGAGGAAACCCCCTCGGAATTTCAGCAGGAGTTGGCATGCTAAACAACTGAGCTGTGACAAGTGAAAAAATTGAGACTGAGAAAAATGACTTGCAATATATAATACCTAGCTTGTTCCAAAAAGAAGTCTTTTGTTTGCTGAACTGAGTTCAGTGATTGGTGTGGGGAGTGGGGGGTGGTGGTGAAGGTGGGGGTGTGGGGAGTAGAGGTGGAGTGAGGGTGGGGGTGGAGAGTGGGGATGGTGGGGGTCTGAGGTTAAGAATTAAGAGTTCACCACATTATTTAGTGTTAGAAAAGCCTGTTTGAGTGACTGCAGGGATCCTGAAGGACAGGGTCAGAGGGGAATAAGCAAGATCCAGAAGAATCAGAGAAAACTTAGACCCTTTGTGTGGGCTGGATTGGAGGCTAGGATGCTAGCTAAGGGAACCTTCTGTGGAGATTCCAGATTTTAATTTCTTTAAAAGTTTGCCTGAGTGAGATCTACATTAAAAAAATAAAAATAAAAATCCATGTTTCTTTTTTATGTGTTGGAGAAAGTGAATTTGTTCTTGTTGAGAAATGAGAAATAGAGAGTTGTACTGGAAGGTATCTGTGAGCCTAAGACAGGGTCCTCCTTCCTCCAGCTGCACATACACTCTTTTTAGAATTAGGAAGAAGCACCCAGAAGCCTTTGCCATTTGAGCCTAGGATGGCAGCTCCGCCTTGAGAGACAAAGGTCTAGTTTTACCTGGTAATGGCGCACCAAGTCCAGATTATCTGCCTGTTCTCAAAAAGGTCACCTCTGCTCCAAATCCTCTTTGTTCAGGATATGTGGCTGCGGCTGCATACTTGGCGTGAGAAGTCAAAGAGGGAAACTGTTGTGTAAACCCAAGCCGCTGAGAAGTCTCTCCATGCTCATAAAAGCCAACAGCACCCGCTCTCTGGCTTTGCCTGTGAAGCACCCGGTAATGGCTTCCTGCTGAGCCTGTAATTAGCACCAGGGTGCTACTTGCCCACAAGCTGCTTGCCTTTTCACAGAGGAAGAGGGCCTGTTCGCAAGCAAGAAGTCGCTTTTGAGAAAAAGGTTAGTGAAAAAAAAAAAACCATAGCCCTTGCAAACCTGATGGGAATGAGAATGAGGTATAGAGAAGGATATCAGAACCCCGGGGCAGTGGCAGCTGGGAGTGATGTGCCGTGTACTGCTTTGACTAGATAGCTTCTCAAATGAGTAGAATCACAGAAATTTGTTTCTGAAGCTTAACTGCTCCAAATCTTTGGTCCTACATCCAGAATGCTTACCATTTTAATCAGAAAATCAGAGTTTCAGAATGACTAACAGTCATTCTGAGTGGATGATGCTTTCCTGCAAAGTAACAAAAGGTATCTTTGAATGTGAGTACACTGTAGTGAGCTGCCCTGAAGTCAGCTCTAAGAACCAAGCCTGGTAAAGTTGAGAACAGGATAAGATTGACACATGGGGTCTGAAGAAACCGGCTCTGTTGAAGGTGCTTGGCTCATAAACCCAAGGAGTCGCATGTGGATCCTTAGTATCAATGCAACAACTGAAGCACAGCTGAACTGGGGAGATTGTTGCTCAGCTAGCCTAGATGAATAGATGAGTTCCAGGTTCAGAGACCCTGTCTCAAACCAAACCAAACAACCACCACCTACAGCAAAACAACAACCCCACACCACAAAAACCACAAAGAAATAATAGAGATCTATAGAGGAAGGCACTGATTTCACCTCTGGACTCCATGTGCACACATCTTCCATGTACACAAATGAACATGAGGTGCACACATGAACATGTATACCACACATAGGAAAGATCTGCAGATGGTCTCAAAGAAAACACAAGCCCTGCTGGTCACCTATTCTACTGTGGGATGCTCAGGTTTTCTGAGCCCCAATACCCTCTTCTATAAAAATAAGGTATTGTACGTCACCTAGTTGTAAGACCCACTTGGATAAACAGACAAAAAGGCCAAAACCAAACAACAGATGAAATCACTCTAAAGATTTTTTTCAGGTTTAAACAAAACAGAAACTAGACAGTCATTAATGTAAAAGAACTCATTTGTTTATGAAACATTAGTGATATACACAATAAGAAATCTGTTAAATATTTGGGCCATACATAGATTTTTTTTCCTAGCCAGCCCAGCCCATCAAACCTAACACAGTTAAAAGCAGTTTGAATTTTACCAACATACAAAATTATACATGAACTTATAGTATAAAGAAATATTAAATTACTATATACTTAAAAGTAGAACTTTCACTTTATACTAATTTTAATATAATGTAATGAGTATAATATAATTACATTTAATAATTTTTATTCTTTTCTTATAATCACAACAAAATAAGAAAAAATAGGTTTTAATTGATGTTAAAGCACATTCCTGCATCTTAAACTTAAAAAATTTATATATCAAATATATGATCTTAAAAACAAAAGAACCCAGATACTGTCAAGTCAATAGATTTTATATATAACCTTTCTGAATGAAAGATACTAAGAAAAATATACATTATGAGGATCTGCTTGAGCTTAAATGGTTAAAATATTTTTTAAAATTTGAATTTACTGTCTTTAAATCTCAAGAGTAACTACTTGAAATAAGTACACATGATGGAGTGGATACTCTATGACTATTGGAAGTCCAGATTAACTAAGGTGTATAAATAATTCACTATCTGACGTCAAATGACCCTTCTGTCTTGCCATATCAAACATTTCATCTCTTGTCAGCTGAGTGGTCACCTTTAGCCAGAGGCCAGAAAAGAGGAAGCCTTGTCTGCATGATCCAAACCATAATTTACTCTTTGAAAGGAGAAGGTTACCTTTGTAAATGTGTCCTATAAGATCTTGTTTCTTCGAAAGTGATATTCTTCTCTTTGATTCTTGAACCTGTATTTCTAACATTTAAACAAATCGTTGCAATTGGCTGCTAAATATTGGTTAGGATAAATTTATTCTAATTAAATTACTTCTCTTACTGGTGGTTCATATAAAGCCTTTAAATCAGAAATGCTTCTGGGAATTTAAATGAATGGAATAACAAATGGGAAGTCCTCAAAATGGAAATGCCATGACACTTAAGCTATCTGTTAACTCTGAAATTTAGAATGAGGCTCTTTAATTCATAAAACCATGGCAAACTTACATTTTAAAATTGGTATAACTCAGCGGATTCCCAAGTATTCATTGATAATACCCACGCTTATCTATTTGTCCATGATGACCACTCTGCTCTATCTCAGTTACTGAAGACCTTTCCTTGCTTTACCAGTTAACATTGTTCAGCTCCCAATTTTCAATTGTGTTTTGGAATAAAGATTATAACCATTAGTTACAAAGTCTACTAGCAAATCCTGGCTAAGAGACAGTAGAATAATGTGTAGGTAGTTTGAATTTTTTACATGTATTTATTTATGAGTTTGTGGGTGGGTGTGCATGCTGTGGCATATATGAGGAAGTCACAGAGCACCTTGCTTGTTGACCACAGTGGAAAGCCAGATGTGCAGAATTGCAGCACAGAGGAGGTGAAGCGGTCAGCCGATAGGTCCTGGAATAGCTCTTCCCACTGGCTAATATAGTGAAATCTTCTCTACAACGTTCTAAAATTTTGTTTTATTTTATGGGTGTATACTCATAAGTATCCGTGTTTACCACAGGTATGTCTGGTACTGCCCAGGACTAATGGAGTCAGATATCCTGGAATTGAGGTCACAGATGCTTGTGAACCACCATGTGAGTGTTGGGAGCCAAATCTGGGTCCTCTGCAAGAGCAGCCAGTGCTCTTAACTGCTGAATCATCTCTCCAGTCCCCTTCTTGTACTACTGCTCATGATGCTTTCAAAGCTTCCTTAATACCCACCTTTCTTCTTTGTCCCAGGGTACTGCCAATTTTTTGTAATTAAGGGACCTCCTGCTGGCACCTGTCACAAGGGCTCAGCTACATCACCAGTTTGAAGCATCTTGAACCTCCCTCTCTATATATGGAGCATTGCTAGTTTCCAGATGCAGAGTACTTACTGCTTATCACAAAGGGCGTATTGTTATACCTTTGGATCAGATCCTCTGGGGTTCATAAAGCTGGAAACACATTGCAATAAACCATCTTTATATATAATTACTTAAAAAATAAACATGAAAGTTTAAGACTTTAAACAACAGATGTATGAATTAATCTTTCTGTTACTGTTGCTTAAACAGCCTCCTTCTGTAGCTCTGTAGCCTGTAATTCACTACCCAGGTTGGCAGGAACGTGCCTGCCTCAGTATCCTTAGTGCTGGGATTACAGCTATGATTGGAATGTATATATATTTTTTAAGGCTCTTACATTTATTATTACTGGGGGAGGGGCAGGTGCACTTGTGCTATAGTGAGCCTTTAGCTGCCAGAGAATAACTTTCAGGAGTCAGTTTTCTCTTTTACTGTGGGTTCTTAGGATCTAACTAGGATCATAAGGCTTGTGTGGCTTTTACCCACCATGCCATCTCATGGGCTCTAAAGCTTGTTTGTTGAGGTATAAACCAGATGCCATAAAATTCACTCAACTCAAATGTACATTTCAGTAGATTTTAGCATATTGGCAGAGTTTTACATCCATTGTTACAATCCAGCCAGTGTTTAACATTCTTATCACACCAAAAGCCTGGTTTTCCTGAGCAAACGGCTCCCAGTGTCTCTCTTTAGCATTTAGGATCGTGTGCTCTAGCCTGGTAGGTTGTAGGTAAGTACCTTCAGCCCCATGCTCTGAGTTCAAGGCCACCAAGAGAAAGTTCCAGGGCTACACAAAGAAACCTTGTCTCCAAAAACAAGCACAAAAGAAGAAAGGGAGGGAGAGAAGGTGGGGAGGAGAGGAGAAAGGAAAATGTGTTTGTTCTGAATGGTCTCATGTGGTAGATGGCACTTGCCTGGGTCACATTTTGTCCTCGGGGTCAGGAGTTCATTTCTGATGTTTAAATCAAGTTGGAAGGAGAAACAATCCTAGGAAACGTTTGATGTGGATGTTCTAGAACCCAGGAATACTGCTCTAAGAAGAGCTGAAGAGGTGGGTCAAACCTAAGAGTCCTCTATCCTCACTGGAAAGCTGGAGAGGATGATGGGAAGGAGGAGGGCGGGACGGATGGATCCTTTAGAGTGGATGACTGATCCTGAGTGTTAGGATCTGGTGTGGACTCTTGTCTCATCTCCTCAAATGCTGGACAGCTGACTCAGGGCACTGCTGCTGTCTAGGCTTCCTGATGAGGTTAATTAGAACAAAGGACTGGTGACACAGTGCTTTGGAGTGTTTGCTGCTCTTGCACAGGACTTGACTTGAGTCCTTAGCAGCTACACTGCATGGCTCACAGTCACTCGTAGTTTAAGACACACACACACACACACACACACACACACACACACTCCTAACTATGGAGTATGTATGTTTTCAGGGCTTGTATGTATGTTTTCAGGGCTGACCATTTGGTATGAGATAACTAATTAGTGTGCTTTACCTGGGGAAGACACTTTCTCCTGCTCACTCTTAGCAGTCCTTGGTGGCCTGTGGTTCCCTGTGTAGGGTTGACACCCCTCCCTGCCCTCATCCACTTTGGCAGGTCTGCTGCTCTCCTTATTCAGTCATGTGGGGAGACTTTATAGTGTGGCTCTGACATTACTAGGACAGTCTCACAGCAAACTCTCTGCTCCTCTGCCTCTTGCAATGTCTGCCCTCTCGTGCACAATATTCCCTGAGCTTTTGGTGCGGCAGTTAAATGCACTGATTCTTGCATTGGTCCTTAGAGAAACAGAGAGATAAGTGTTCATGGCCTGTCCTAGGGTTTCTATTGCTGTGAAGAGACACCGTGACCATGACAACTCTTACAAGGAAAACATTTACTGGATTACAATTTCAGAGGTTCAGTCAATTATCATCATGGCAGGAAGCATGGCATCATGCAGACAGACATGGTGCTGGAGAAGGAGCTGAGAATTCTACACCTTGATTCACAAGCAGCAAATGCAACTCTGTGCCACACTGGGCATGGTTTGAGCATAGGAGATTTCAAAGCCCACTCCCCAGTGACCAGCAAATGCAACTCTGTGCCACACTGGGCATGGTTTGAGCATAGGAGATTTCAAAGCCCACTCCCCAGTGACACACTTCCTCCAACAAGGCCACACCTACTCCAACAAAGCCACGCCTCCTAATAGTACTGCTTCTTGTGAGGGACATTTTCATTCAAATCACCACATGGGCCCAATATAGAACTAAGCTTATTTAAGAGGTAAGTTGTTGTTAATGCACGCAGGGAACAAACCACACTACCAGTAACCTACACTAGAGTTTATTTAAGAAGGTTGTAGGACAGGTGCAGAGGGAAGAGAAAAGAGAACAGGTCTTGAGTGGCCTTTCCCTTATAAGGGAGTAGGTGGACACAGGTTTACATAGCCATGCCTGATCATGCATATGGATGAAAGGGGCATCTGGCAGCACCATGTTGGGGCAGCACATTTACTGGGTAGCTACCATGTGCCATGAATCCTTACTAAGTTTCTTAGTTTTAACAAGGATTCAAAATGGATTTGGATGATCTCATTGTGGGTGCTGGGAGCTGAACTCAGGTCCTCTGCAAGCTTAGTACATGCTCTTAGCCACTGAGTCACCACTAAAGTCACCCATCTTATGATTTTAATGTTTCTTATTTTACTTATCATGTTTATTATAAAAACTAAAGACAATGTTAACTGCTTAAAATAAACCCTAGTTCATTGTGTCCATGTACTCTGAGCCCTAGTTCATTTTATCTGTGCACTCCGTGTATAAGCATGATTTATCTGGGTGATTATAATGCTAGCAAACTGAAGCCAGACATTGAGCCAACAGGCCAAGTGTCTGCTCCCTTAGAAGATCCTGCATATCACTGGGCAGTGAAGCATTTGGTTATGTTTATTCTGTTTTTCTCTTAGCACCAAGTAAGTTTGACTAAATAGACTTTTTTTAAAAATCTGAATGTTTTGGCAAAAATCAGACAAGCAGACTAAGGAAACATATGCAAATATGCTTTTGAGGGGGGAATACAGTTGGTTTTTGCAGCCAGTATGGAGTGTGGCTTCTGAGCTTTGAGCTTCATGAGCTTAAACTTAGAGGAAAGAGTCAAATATTAGAAATTATATAATTTTAAGTGTTGTAACTTCCTCACACCAAACCTAAGCCAGTTTTGATGAAAAAAATTGTTAATATAGAAGAACAAATAGACTTCTTTTAATAACATGAGACTTAGGAATTAAACAGCAGGCAGAAGCTCCTTTAGGAATTCCAAGTGATATTTTCAAGTGGTTCAAGAAAGAATGCCTTAAGCTTTGACTTGTATAGTATGCTACTTTATATAGTATTTTCTTTTTTGTTTTTGAGATCTCTGCAAGAGAAGATATTATATTGATATACATAATCATCTGTACTTCCTTCACAGCTGGCCACATGGGATGAGAATAAGCAAAACTAGTGTCCAGCTCTTGGAAGAGGTAAGGAAAAACATTTAAAAAAGATTAAAGACTGGCATAGAAAGGAACTTGGAAGTAGTGATATATTATAGGTATCCTAAATGATAAATATAAGCCAAAATATACTGGCAAGATTTAACTTTTAAAGAGTTTATCATTTTATGATCTTTTCAAGGAGACAGCCTCTGTATTTTATAAGGGTCTTATGTTGTTTGATGTTTTGCTTGTGTTCTGACAAATAAAGCTTATTTGGAGTCAGAGGACAAAGCTAGCCACTAGTTAACCATAGAGGTCTGGAGGTCTGTACAGAGAGGAGACAGGAAGTGATAAGCCCTTTTTGGACTGGAGGAATGAAAGAGGTAGGAAGTGACCGAGGCTGCTCTCCTGCTTCTCTGGTTTTTCAGGTTTTTACCCCTATATCTGACTCCTGCTTTTTATTGGTAAGATTAGGTTTACTCATCAGTCTTATATTCATTTATGCTATATTTTTAAAAGTTGTATAATTATTGATTATTATGTGTATGCTAAAGAGTCAAGATATTAAAAAGTGATAGAAAGAGATAGCTTTTATCCTCAGATTACTTATCTGGGGTTTGTTTGGAGGGGCCAGTAGGAGAGAAACAATACAACATCAGTGAATGCAGTGAGGCATTGAGGAGGGTCTGCCAGGGGCACACTGGGAGAGGCAACCTCTCCACTGAGTTCTAGAGAGGTAGAGTCCACTGTGGAGATAGCCTTGACAAGACAAGCACCATGAAGTGTTTGCCCCAAGGCTGTGAAGAGTTAAAGGATAAGCCTAGAGGAAGAGAGTAGAGATGTTCTTGGTGTAGTGCAGGCCCCAGGTTAGAGATGACCTGAACTAAAAAGAGAAGTAGGTGGTCAGAGAGGTGAGGGAGAAATCATTAGGCCACAAATTAGGACCAGTAATGTTCACTGTGTAATGTGAAATCGTTTTCCCCCTTGGAACCCAAATACCTCTGCTTTCAGCACGGCTGAGCATGCTGTCTACACAGAGTTCTATTGTTTGGGAGGGTATGTTAGGTGGAGTAGTTAGCTGCTGTCATGTATGGCTACCAACGAAGAGTCAGGACTGCAGGAATGAACCTGGGAGAGCAGGAGGCACAGAAGGACAGGAGGACCAGCGGCTCGGAGACACTCTTACAATCTTAGAGGAGCAGGAGATTGTAAAGCAAAGGAATACAATACAATAAATACAGAACAGCTTATACAATGAAGCAGAACAGGAGCTACATGATGTCTCAGTTACTTTTCTGTTGCTGTGATAAAGCACCATGACCAAGGAAACACACAGAAGGAAGAGTTTATTTGGGGTTTACAGTTCAAGAGGGAGAAGAGTCCATGACCATCAGAGCAGGGAGTGTGGCAGCCAGCATGTGGGCATGGTGATGGGGCCCGTGGCTGAGAGTTTACATGCTGGTTCACAAACAAGAAACCAAACACACTGAGGATAATGCCTGTCTCAAAGCCCCTCCCAAGTGGCACACCTCCTCCAACAAGGCCACACCTTCTAATCCTTCCCAAACAGTTCTACCAACTGAGGACCAAGTATTCAAACACATGAGCCTAAGAGCCATTCTTATTCACAGCACCACAAAATGAGTGGGGGCGTTTCCTAGAGGATTTGGAGGGCTTAATCAAGATCTAAGATTGGTTACAAGATAACAGGTGAGCAGTGAAGAAAGACCTACAACAGTAAGTACACATACCTCACTCAGCCTCACCTCATATTGTCCACAATTAGAGATCCACTCTTTTGAGGCATCTTTTCCTTTATGTTGAAGATTTTCTTCAAGTCTCTAATAGTTTGATAAGAAAAAGGACCCATACCAGTTTTGAACAACAGCATCTTATTTGACTAAAGATAGGTTTTAAAAACCTCAATGCCTGGTTAAGAGTGTCAAGGTCTTGCCCTCTGCTCCTCAGACACATGCTCAGAATTCTAGGACTCCACAGAACAGAACCTAAAACCCACCCTAAGGCCCAGTGTGCCTCATTGGTCTTTGCTGATTAAAGCCTGTCAACCATGTTAGGAGACATTTCCTTTAAAGGTTTGTGCTAGAAAATGAAAAAGGTTGATAATATCTAGGGCTGACAAGGGGGTGGGAACATGTCTATACCCTGATGGTGAGAGGGTGAGTCCATGTACTTTTGGAAGTGAATTCATCACCTTTGAATGTATGAGCTATGGAAACATGAAGTTTCACTTTTAGAAATAACTTATATAGAAACATTGTATATTTGCTAGAAAGTGGTTTTGCAGCACTCTCTATAAGACTGTGAAAGCAGAAATAGTTTTAAAAGGAAAATGGATGCTATCTCCATGAAATGAAATGTCAGAGACTTTAAAATGCAATCTATAGATGTTTGTTTATGTTGATAGAGAAAGACATCCTTGGAACCATGTCAAATGAAAACAGAGGTCACAAACAAGGTTTAATGTTATTAGTAATCAAACAGGGAAAAGTAGACCTTATTACACCTGTGTGATTATTCTGTTTGCCCAGGAAAAAAAAATCTAGAAACAAATGATTAGTGTAAGATTTTGTCTCCTGTAGAAGGGGAAATAGATTTAGGTAAGAAAGATGTACACGTCTTGCTTTGTAGGTATTTGTGCTATTTTACTTTTCAAATAAAAGATAGGTTATAATTTTGCAACTAGAAAAACAAAGAAGATAAAATAATAAAATTGAGACTGCTTTATAAGACTTAGTAGGTTTTGTCTTTTCTGTGAACAAAATACAGACAATATGCCTGTGTTCCTTTTATCCTGGGCCACCGGAAAATTCCCAGCCAAATTTAACACAGAAAACTTAGGGTGACATTGGCTTCTAGGCCATTTGCCCTGGTATTAGTCTGTTAATTTGTTGTTTGTATTGTCTGTCTCCCCCAATCCCACTCCCCCGAAAACCTTCCCAGACTCATCTCTCTGAGGCGATAGGTTATAGAGAGAAGCTTTGAACAGTCCACACCTCTCTGTCATGAGGTCATGAGGTGAGGAGGGAGTATGTACCATTTATACTTTATCCTTCGATTATTTGCCCATGCAGGGCAGGCAGGAATCTGCACCCTTGGACTTTTATTGAAACAAATGAAGCAATGCTTTGGATTTTGGTCTTCTTCTAGTCTTCCAGTCCACAGTTAGGCAGGCAGACTTGTGTGACAGGTCTTGCCTTCACTCTGTAGATGCAGGGTCACTCTTAAGATAAGGAGTGGCTAGATCGGAACGGTGTTTGACAGAAGCCCACATGTGGTGGAGGAGAAGACAAGCAGTCACGTGGGAAGGTAGTAGACTCTTCAAACATCCACAGACTGACTGGGTAACCTTGGCTGGATGATCCTGGAGCCTCCATGTGGACTGTCAGTCATGCACGGTTGGATGACATGGTCTGAACAGGAGCCTGCTGTATCCACATCACTGGCCAGTGAGATTTTAAACAGAAAAAAAAAAAACCGCAAAAACCTAAAATAGAAAAAAAAAAACAAGCAAACAAAAACCCAGCCCACAAACATAGCAAGCCAATGACACAGGGGGACAATGGGAACAGCGTCTTCTGGGTAGAAAAGAAGTAAGCCGTCCCTTAGCAGGCGCAGGAGGTGACATTTTATATAGACAGGGGATTCTTTACTGTGCTAAGTGTGTGGGAGACATGCTGGCTTCACCTCCGAGAAGGACAGGGGCTTAGGATCAGACCCAGTTCAGCGGTTTGTCACTTATTAACTGGATAGCCTTGAACAACCCCCAAGAGCCAGGTTCTTCATTTTGAGAGAGGGTAAGGACCCATTTTCAGGCAAAGAAGGGTAAATAATGAATTCTAAGTGTGAATTTTAACTTTTGTGATTCCACTTTGTATATCCCCTCCCCGTAAAACCAAAGGAAAAAGATTTAAAAGATGACATTGTTACGAGTCACATGAGTAATGGCCTGGGATACCTGTTTTATGCCTATACTTCTAACAAGCAGAATCTCTAGCTAGTCTGGGTTTTCCCTTTAAATCTAAGAATGGGGGTCACACAGAGTTAGCTGCTAAGCTTCTGAATAATGGGTCTGCCCTCCCCCCTCCAGTGTGCTATTCCCCGGGCTGTAGCCCCAGGGGTGTCTCTGGGTAATTCCAGTACACTTGGCAGTAGCCCCAGCTCCAGCTCATGGAGATTGTCAACCAGCTGTCACTGGGATCAGCTTCACAAAAACTGTTGCTGAATTAATATTGGCAGTGTGTGCAGGTTATATTTGCACAGCCCTGGGATCGGGGACCTAGTGGTTAAAGTCCGTGCTAACCTTTCTCTGTCATGCTTGAAAGTCCTGGGAGGTCTTTGCAGCTGGAGCCTACCCCACCCTCCGCACCCCTAGATTAGGTGTAGTGGGATTCTCCTCACAGAAGGAGAGAAAATCTTTTCCTGGCTGGAGTGAAAATCTTTTCCTTGCAGGACAAGCCCCTGTCACCTGGCAGTTTCCTAAGATGGTGGTTAGCTCCCCTCTCTCCAGCAGGTGGTGGAGGAGGGATGCCTCTCCTCCAGGGCATCCTGTACACACAGCACAGTTATAGGCTTCTGTTGTGTAACTAACCCCTGCTGCCACTGGCTCTGGGGCTGTCTGGACACCAAGAGGAGACCGACAAGAACAGAGTCAGACTTTTTTCAAACAAATTCTTTTTGTATTGCCTGAATATAGAACTGCTCATATCAGTTGGGATTTTTAACGCTTGCTTAATCATTTTATTCTTAGCAAAAATCCAAGGAGAAACCCAAACTGTTTCTCTGTTCATTATCAATCTTTAAAAACACATTTATTAACAGTATCAAATATATCACAATAGAGGTATGAATTGTACTCAAGATGAATGAACGAAGCACCCTAAATTTACTCATCCATGCAACTAAACTCTAAAATGCCCTTACAAACATCTTAGTAGATGAGAGCTAAGTTCTAAGATGACCTTTTTCTTTTTCCCCCTTTCCAATTACCATTTCTAAAGTTAATTCTGAAATGCCTGAACATGAGGTTTCAGATAAGGACAATGAATAACTGATTTTGTTCAAAAGAGACAGTGCCAGCAGGCTGCTGATGTGGCTCAGGTGGTAAATACTTGCAGTTCCAACACCAGACCAGGGTTCAGATTCCCAGAATCCACATAGAAAGCCAGGCCTGGTGTTGAGAACCTGTAGCCCTAGCCTTGAGGTGTAGCAGAGACAGCTGGATTCCTGAGGCTCATTGGCCAGCCTGACTGGACCAATAAGAGAGCTGCAGGTTCAGGGAGAGAGCCTATCTCTCCCTGATGCAGAGTGATCAAGAGAAGATTCCTGATTTTGACACAGACACACAGACACAGACATAGACATACACACAGAGGAGGTTGGGAGTGCATACATCCCAGTTGGTGTCCTTGGAGCTGGAACAGGGCTGGCCTATCTAAAGGGCTCCTGCAGATTTGGCCTTGGCAGGTGTCTGGCAGGAGGAGTGGACCTGTACAGTAACCAGTAGGTGTCTATAAAACAACTGTAACATTTATATCTTGGTGTCACAGCAAAAGGATGGAAGGCTTCCATATCTTCTCTACTGTAGGGGGAGGGGAGAGCTGTTAACTGGCAAATCTATTAGTACCCTCGTCATCAAACACCATCAGATCTGAGGGGGATAAGTAAATGACCAAAAGAGAGACAGCTTTCCTGTTTTTACATAAACAAACTGTAAAGCACCTTTTTCTTTTCCATTATCATGGTATAACTCAGGAGACACAGGTGGTTGATTGCTGAGGGAAGTTAGTAATTGACTGTTATATTAAAATCTGTTCTGTGGGTCTCCTTTTTGAGTTTGGTGGTATGGATGTCTTTGGGGTATTGCTGTTCCTTACTACTTGGTCATATTCGATAGTCTTTGTGCCTTTAGCACTGTGGCTGATGGTGGTCCTGTAACAACAGCTAATTAGTTAATTAGAAATTTTGAATGTGTCATTGGAAACATATAGAGAGGAAATTGATGAAGCAGGCTGTCATGAGTAGAGGTGGGAGAATGCAGAGGAGGTATCAGGAAGGAAAGCATATGGGGTTCCCAATTCAGTGGAGTTGAGTACAGTTGTGGGGTGAAACCCTATTCTTCTGAAACTGACAAAGCAGTTGATATTGGTGTCTTCTGGAACTTAAGAGAGCAGGGACCTGTTTGGTTACAGTGTATGAAAAAGGATTATCTTGGGGTGAAAGAGTAAAGGATTTGAGATGAAATAAGTACACCAAATAAGAAAGGCCCTCAAGCTTAGCAGCTGTGGGGTTACAAGAATTACCTAGAAGGGGCCCTGCCATTTAGGGGAGAAGGCTGGGGGGCATTGGTCTGGGGAGAGAAAAGGACCTGGTCCCTGATGTTGATTGGGTATAGGGAGGGGTTGGCACATGGCTGAGGTAGGGAATAGTCAGTAGAGTTCCATAGAAGAGAGTGGAGATGATGGACTGAGAGGGGCGGGGTGGGGGGAGAAGGAAGGGGTAAGGGTTTGGATGACAGGCCAAAGTTTAGATTCTTTTGGACTAAGCAACTATGGGACTGTGGGACTTGACCTTGGGGGCTAGGTGGGACAGAGAAACCTTAGACTACAACTGGCCTTCCAAAGTGGTGCAGGTAGGTCCACATAAAGCCTGTGAAATGGTTCTAGAATATTTTAAAAAGGAGCCAAAATCAGCTTTCTAGCTGTGTTTCTCAAGTGGACCTTGGTACAGATTGGCATGCAGGCTTAAGCTGCAACATGGCAGGCTCCTGAAGGTTCACAGGAGCCTTGTACAAGCACAAGTTTCATATGACAGATCTGAGCTTTTGATCATACAGTCAAAAAGGGAACAGAGTCAAGCATGGCTTCCTGGCAGCAGCCTTTACTTGGATGGCTTCTGTTTGTTGGCAGTGAGCAGAAGTGTGACTCCTTTAAGAGAAGTTTCCTGACTATATATACATACATACACACACACATATGTACCACATAAAGATGAAAAATTAACAGAGAGTCTAAATAATGTATGTTATGTTGTCTTTGAATTGTTTGACTGCTAAGGAAAGAGCAAGAGTTGGTAAGAGACGTTTGATTATAAATGCTGCTGGATTAATCCAACCTATATATTTTGTAAATGTCTTGACTTCAAAATTGAAGTCAAAAGATATGTTACTTTGGAGAAGAGGTTTTCTTTTTATTTGTACAGGAAATGAGAGGTTGTGGATTCATTCTGGGTTGAAAAAAACCAGGTTTTGATGGAGGGATACCCCTGAAAAACCGCCAATGGGAATGAATGGCTCCAATGATCCAATGTTTCAGAGTACCTCTGTTGCAGTTTCCTCTGAGCTCATCAGAATACTTCAGTCAAGATTTGACCTTAATCCTGAATTTTATCAGGATGCCCATAAGATTATTAGCACCTCCAATCATCAGCAGGTAGCCTAGAGAACTATGCCCACATTCCCCCAAAATAAATTATGGATGTTTGTCTTTGCTTACAGTGTTGATTGCAAGTTGTTATAGATAATGGTGAGGAAAAAAGCCATACAAAGATTAGATTTGGGGTTCTTGTTTTTTTTTTTTTTTTTAAAGAGGGAGAAATGATATGGAATTATGCTTTTGTACACTGTAAATATTTGTCACTGTAAATATTGGCTTAATAAAATGCTGATTGGCCAGAAGCTAGACAAGAAGTAGAGACAGGGCAACCAGATGAGGAGAATTCTGGGAAGCAGAAGAGCAGAGAGCAGCAGATACCAGAAGATGAGAATGCTACACTGAGAAAAAGGGACCACGCCACATGGCTAAACATGAATTAGAATCATGGGTTAGTTTAAGAGTAAGAATTAGCCACAGGTCAAACAGCTTGTAATTTTAAAATGCCTCTGTGTGATTATTTGGAACTAATGGGTATAGGATTGACCAGGTGCAATAGTGAAACTTCTGACTACAACAGTCCTGGCTGGAAAGAAATTAAGAAGTGCAGGTATTAGTTTGGCTAATTTGTAATAATATACTATAAAAGAGAATATCACCTACATATTGTGTGAGTTTCTATTTGGGAAGAGACAAAGAGAGTAGGGAAGAAGTAGAAGCTAGGGCCTGACCAAGTAGATGTGGGTTGTCCTTGAATCCCTGGGGTAGGACAGTCCAGGTAAGCTATGTGGAGGGAAGTGTCAGAGTCAGTCAAGGTGAAGGCAAAGATAGTTTGAGACTGACTGCTGAGAGGGATAGAGAAGAGAGCATCCTTGAGATCTAGAACTGAGAAATGGGAGGTTCCTGAGGGGATAGTGGAGAAGAATGTATAAGGGTTAGGTAGGCATCACAGGATAGAAGACCACTGCAGAATTAATGAGCTGGAAGTCTTGAACCAGGTACTCAGTTTCTTAAATTTCTTAACTGCCAGTATAGGGTGTTAAAAAGAGAAGAGGTGGGACAGAGGTTTTTCCTTAGAAGGTCAGAGATGATAGGTTTAAGTCCCCAAAGGCTCTGGAGTGAGGGTGGGCACTGGGCTTGGGTAATGTGCCAGGTGGGATCCTGTAACTGGATGATGACTGGGAAAAAGGACTTTATCTCCACTATAACCTCAGGAACCTAGATTGTGGCTATGCCAAATTTTCTCCCTCTTAAGGTATAAGAGGTACTTTTTTTTTTTTATATTGAAAGACATTTGAGAGATTTAAACCAATTTAAGAACAGCTTTAAAATGTTCAAATTTATAAAGCTATGGAACATATTAAATTTATAAAATGTTTTATATTATTAATATTTAGACTTAAAATAAAAGGCTAAAAATTAGGATGACAGCCCTAAGCACCAAATACTAATCAGAAACTGGGTTAACAAAAACCTATAACTCCCTTTTATAAAAGAAATTCAATATATTACCCAATCCTATAATCTCACCTTTCATGATATATACATGATTTTGACGAACAACCTACTTCCTGAGGAGTGCAGGCAAGTTTGGGATCAGGCTAGAACACATGCAGATGAAATTATCTTGGAGACCTGTTATTGCCCCCTTGGAGGCCCATTCTACGTGGTCATCTTTAACCAAGATGGTGGAATAATCATAGACATCCATCTTTTTTAACCCTGTCAGAGATGTCTGCAGATGTGGCTGACCAAAGATGGTGAAATCACATTATGTCCACCTTCTCTAGCTGTAGCAAAATGTCAGATATATATGTAGCTGACTAAAAATGTGACAATCCAAAATGGAATCATACCATATGGTTTCTTTAAATTTACCCCATGTATAGAATTAAAATGATCAGTTTTGGGGGTTATTAGTTTTAATTAATTTTAGTTTTAGCATATTTTAAACTATATCTAATAAATAAACTTATAAACCTCAAGGTACAGAGTGTTCATATCAACCATGTCTAGTAAGTTTTTGACTGCTCTGCTTTCTTTTCTGTGTCACTGTGTCAGGGGTTCAGACAGAGCAACATAGAGAAAACTCTTAAATAAACATGTCTGGCATTGGTTTCACACACACACACTACCAGGGCCACACGAGAGTTTATTCAGGAGAGTTGTCAGTTGAGTACAGGAGCAGAGAAGCAGAAGAGGGAAGAGACAAACTGCAACATGGTGTCTCCTTTTAAGAGAAAAAGTGGGCATGGATTTGCATAGCCATGCCTAGGGGCGTGCCTCCATATGTGGCATGTTTTGTCTGTACCATGTTGGCTTCACCATGTGGCCACTACATACCAGGAATTATTATTTCACCCAACACCATGTTGGGTTCACCACACGGTGTGCCAGGAATCCTTACATCCCACACATTTATGTTAATTATAAAAATAAGTTGGGTTTATGTGGGGAGGCAGGGGGAAAATGTATTGGACCGGAACAGGGTTGACAGATCTCAAGGCTGCTTCAAGCTGTCTAAAGGGGATAGTCTGGGCTGCTGAGGGAATCTGCAAGACTCCCTACTACAACCCCGAACTGAGCGAACTGAGCAAACCAACTGCAGGGGTCTCTGAGGGGCGGATTCGAACCCTGACCAGAGGTGAGGAGGGTTCGGCAGGCCTCAGTGCCTGTATCCTGGCCTGGGAGGGAGAGTTGAGCTCTCATTGCTTCCGGTTCCGCCACCGGGACCTGTGCTCTCTGTGGCGTCCCAGCGCACTCTGGAGCAGGGGCTGCTGAACT
>PVIH01000096.1:0-89254 GCA_004025045.1 Sigmodon hispidus
GGGTGTGGGGTGTGTGGGGTGTGTGGTGTGTAGGGTGTGTGGGGGTGTGTGGGTTGTGTGTGTGGGGTGTGTGGGGGTGTGGAGGTGTTTCATCTTCCTAATCAAATCCATCTATCCATCATCCCAAAGGGGCAGATTGGTCATGTCCTAGACTGGGGAAATAAAGTAATAATGTTATCAGTCTTCACACAGCTATTTAAATACAGACTAGGTTGCTCTGGAGATGAAAGGGGGTCCTTTTGTTATAAAAATGACAGGAGCAGGGAGGGCTACTGCTTGTGTTTTGATATGTTAATAAGCCTGGAAGCCACCCAGGGTGGGGACTGCTGTGGAGGCTGAGTCACCCAGCATATTTATTTGTGCAGTTTAATTTAACAGCGAGGCTACAACGGAGCTGCAATCGGGATTGTGTAAAGATAATTACAGCCCCATTATTAATCAGATGCCTGCAGGAGATGGCTTGCTAGCTTGCGGCTCCCTGGGCTGCATACAGATCGGCAGCCAGACTAACACACCTTTGTGGTCTCATTCTGCCATCTAGTGGCCATTTCAGGAATTGCCCAGGAAAGATCGCCCTAATTTGAAGTTGTTTTGTTTTGTTTTGTTTTGTTTATTTTTATTTTTTTATTTTTTTTAACAGTTGATCCACATTCTGGGGGAAAAAGCAATTGCTGCGGCTTCTGAAATGGTAAGATATGGAAAGGTCTTTGTAATAGCATCACCACTTTGCCATTTTTAGTGATTCTGAGCTTAAAGTCGGAGAAAGTAGCATAGCTTTGATTAGATTTTTTTTTATTTTGAATTCCCGAGTCTCCTAAAAAGTTTATAGCATGTACGAATGCATGCTCTTCTCCATCCTTTGCTTTTTCATCTTTCCTGTTTTCAGCTCTTCTTTTGGTATTTTAGTTAATTTTTTTTTCTGTCTCTTAGAATAAATTCCCACTTTTGTTAAAGTTTCTCCTTACATAGACTGACTTAGAGGGGATATAAATCAGAAATAATGACACCTATCCAAGCATGGTGGCTTATGCTGCTATCCCAGCTAGAGTGGAGTTCAAGGCCGGCTTGATCTACGCAGCAGAAACATTACACCTGCTGAGGGAGGGGTGAGCATGAACTGATTTACAGAGGGAAATGGACATCCTGAGTTTCTGGAGGGAGAGACCGGATGTTCATGAATGCTGAACCCCACACTCTTCTCCGCTTAGAGAGAGAAGCCTGGGACGGGCCAGACACACGGTAGGTGGGTATCTTTTGGTTTTGCTCTTGTGAGCACGGTCCCCTCAACATTCCGCACCTGTTTACTAAAGCACGAAAGGGCAGAGTGTGCACAGGAAGGAGAAGAAAGAGAGGCACCGCCCTGCCATCTGGAAGATCACAGTCAGGATCAAGACAGGCCAAGCACAGACTGACTCGGGTTTCACTTGACTTTCAGTCCCGCAGAGGCCTCCCCGAGAGGTGGCCCTTTCAATAGAGCAGGCACCATAATTAGGACCTAGGGACAGTTCCCCGTGCTCTTATCTCTCAAAGGAAATTAAAATGAATCCAGTTCATAACCTGTACTGGTTCTCAAAGTCGCCTTTCTTTTTTCTTCCATATCTCCTTTGCACTCTCCAAACTTCCCTTAGCGAACAAAACAAGAACGTGGGGGCAGTTAAGAGAATGGAACTCCAAGCCACAGACCAGGTGGTATGCTCTCAAGACAGGACCTGTAGCCAGAAATTTACAAAGAACCTTTTAAACAATTTCTGGCGAGAGAGTCAATTTCAAAATGCCTAAGTAGTGAGGAGGGTTTTACCAAGAAAGAAACACACTCGTGGAAGGTTCCTGGAGGCTGTGTGGTGTGATGGAGACTTTCTTCTCATCACTGAGTGACACCTGTGTCCTTGAACTGTTCAGACACAAGTAAACAAATAATAAGATGTCACTGTGTACCTACCAAAATCCGCATAGCCCAAACAGACAGTCTCTAGTTACAGAAGAACCAGAAAACATGCTCACTGACAGTAACATGAAAAAGTTCATGCCCAGAAGATGACTGAATGATTTCATATTAAACCTGACACAGTCTTCCTGCACAGGACCACCAACATTTTCTCAGGCAGGACCAATGGACCAAGCACAGTGAGTGAGGTCCATTAACAACATCCCGAACTCCAAATCATGGGAGATCTTAGTTTCCTACAATTTGTTACTTGATTGCAGGAGTCTGGGCTTGAATTTTGTAGATGACAATGTCTACCCTGTCACAATGCTAAGAGTGAAACAGGCCATTGACCATAAGCATCACTGAATGCACTGAAAATATATGTCCTACAAAAACTTACATACAACTTCACAATAATGGTATTCTTTATTCACCGTCGCTCCAAACCACAGCTTTCAGGGCATTGATAGGACTAAACCGGCCTACAGCCAGCCTAGGACCTCCACTGACTCTAGTGCTCTTTTTTTTTTTTTTTTTTTTTTTTGGCATTGCTGACCCATTTGATGCCAACCTGGCTCTTCTCTCGGGTAACTGTGGCTACTTCTAAACACTGGACCTTCATGTGATGAGTGTATCCCGTCCTAAGTCTGTGAGAGCAGCTCATCCATTGCCTTTAGAACCAGAAACTGGCTGAGCCCATGTCTTTAGAGTTAGCCCCTCCACCAGGAAAAAGTCCCTGGCACGTGGTTCTTGGAGGGACCTATGCCACACACTAGCGTTCAATATCTGCTTTTGGAAGCCACAGACATTTATTGATTTTTTTAAATATTTAGTTATTTATTTTATGTGAATTGGTGTTTTGCCTGCATGTATAACTGTAAGGGTGTCAGATCCTGGAATTACAGACAGTTGTTAGCTGCCATGTGGATGCTGGGAATCGAACTCAGGTCCTCCAGAAGAACAGTCAGTGCTCTTAACCACTGAGCCATCTCTCCAGCCCCTGCCATTTCTTTTTCCTCACTGGGTTGGAGCTAAGTAGCCTATGCTTGGCTGGACAGTGAGTCCCAGGAACCCACTCACTTCTGTCTCTCCAGACCTGAGGTTATATACTATAACTACAGCACTGGACTTTTAAAAATCTAGGGTCTGGAATTGAACTCTGGTCTTCCTGCTCACAATGCAAGCAGTTTACATGGAGGCCAGAAGAGGGCATTGGCTATCCTAGGACAGGATTGGGGTTGCAGGTGGCTGTGGCTGTGTGCTATCTAATGTGAATGCTAGGAACAAAGCTTGGGTCTTCTATGATATCTGTACCTGCTCTTAACCATGGAGCCATCTCTCCAGCACACCCCTCCTCTCTTTCGTTTCCTTTTTGGAGACAGTGTATGTGGCTCTGACTGGCCTGAAATTTGCTATATAGATGAGACTGTCCTCAAACTCATAGAAGTTGACCTGCCCTGGGTTTCATAATGCTGGGAAGGTGAGTGTGGGCCACACCTTGCTCTTCTTGCCTTAACAATATTCTCATGAAGTCTGGGAGCTTTCTCAGCATCCACAGCTCCTGCTGGCTAGGGCAGAAGATGGCCTCCCTAGCCTGGATGTGGGCTCCTAGACCTCACAAGGCCCAAGTACAGGAAGATGACCCCTGCTACCCACCCACACAGGGAGCTCCCACCTGTGGGGGCAGGTGAAGTGGCACATCTTGTCTGTGGCTTCCAAAAGCAGGTGTCAGGCTCTTGTGTCTGACATAGATTTCTCCTAGGTTCATGAGCCAGGGGTCTTTCCCTGGGGTGCTAACAGAAAAGACATATGCCAGTCCCTAGATCTAAAGACCTTAATGAGCTGCGCTCACAGCCTTGGATGGGACACACTCACATGAAGGTGTTTGGCAAGACTCACAGATCACCGCCAGTGGGGGGGAGGGACAGGTTGACATTGAACAGGCTAACTGTAACCACACAAAAGATTCTGCAGTCACTATCAGCCCAGGATCAGGGTTAGATGGCTAGCTGAGACCTTGTCACTCAGTCTTAGCAGCTCATTGGAACGAACGTTGCATCTTGTTGATTGGCAGAGTTTGTTGAGATCACTCTGACAGGCAGAGATTGGGGTATGGTTTTCATTGATATGGGGGAGGGGTAGTGGATAACAGATCTGCCTGCTGAATGTACAGCTCATCACATACCAATGTAACAATATTGAAGCAGCTATTCCCAATTATCTTGTTCTGCTCCCTCCTCAATCTGTTCACCATGCATATCATGCCAGGGGTGCAGCCCTACCCATTGTAGGGTCCCTCCACTCAGGCATGGCACCCCCAGTGACATCCACCTGGGCACATCCACTGGCTCTAAAAGCCAGGTTTTGTGTATCACACACCTTCAAGGACACACTGCTAAAGGCGGAGGCTGATACTGGCTTCTAGTGCTTAGACCCTGGAAGCAATCATCACTGAGACTGAAACCTTCAGGAAAGCCCAAGTAAGAAGAGAGAAATGAGATTCTTCCCACTTATTCTTGCCCTCTAACAGGATAGAAGGGAGATGCTTTCTTCCTTTGGATTTCTTTCTGGTGCCTTCCATATCCTGTCAGACATGAGAAAGAAGCATGACTGCTTGACTGAACACTCGTCCTGCTTTACTGTCTGTTCCTCCCCATATGGTGCTAGCACTGACTGAGTTTTCCAGCTACTTATGATTCCTGTTAAAGCCCACATAGGAGCTGGACAGCTCTGAGGTCCCTTGCACAGACTCTACGTCATCAGGTGTACAAAAACACTTCTCTGTGCACTGACCTTGAGATGAACAACTCAGCCCTGAACAGAACAAACCAGGCAAGCTGAGAGAGCCGTTGGGATCAGCACTGCAGAAACTTGCCTTTCCAGCCCAGTTCTTCTTGCCCATGTCCCTACAAACCTACAGGGTGGTGCTGGATTCTGGGCTGTGTGCGCATGGAGGGGGTATGAACCACTGGCAAGCCTTAGAAAGTCAAAATGGACCTAATTTGTTTACCCAAACCTTCACATTGGTGCCACAGGGGGGAAAATTGATTCCTGAAAAAGGTCCAAGCTTCTGCTTCCTTGATTACTAAGCAAAGGTCTGGTGGACCTCCTGACCAAGGGCAGTGGTCACAAAATACAAACACTGCCCCTAGAGGTGGGAGTTCAGATTGCAATAACAAGTAGACATGCAGGCTCACGCTCTCTCTCTCTCTCTCTCTCTCTCTCTCTCTCTCTGTATTTGTATGAGCACATATGTCTGTGTAACATTTGTAAAATATGACAGCTCTTAATGCCCTCCTTCCCCCCTTCCCCTCCCTCCCTCTCTTCCAGAGCGACCCAGTATGAGGAGTAGGGTCCCATAAGCCAATAGAAGAGTCAGAGGCAGCCCCTGAGGCACCCACCAATCTTTAAGAGCTACTGAAAAGCTCATGTGTTTTTCTTTTAAATGAATTCCACACGTTTAATATTTTCTGAGAAATAATTAGTTTACACAGCTCTGTTGTACTGCTAAAGTATTTATATAAAACTCACAGTTCTTTTCTGAACCTGAGACTTTTATATTTCCATTGACAGCCGCAGATCCAGCTGTCTCTACAGAATCGTTTGTCCAAATTGGAATAAATTTTTAAAATGTAGAAGCTCAAGAAAAGCTGTCTAATTGGACACGACTTTCAGCTAAACACACATTATACAAAATATTCACTCTATTACAACATAATTAGTGATTTTGCCGGTATGAAAACAAAAGATAAAAATACGCCTATGAAATAAGCATAGAATGCCTGTAAGTAGCATATGCTGGCATTTCAGAATCATCTGAACATTACTCGGTTACCAATCAAATGCCCATCACATGTTCTAACACTCGAGCCAAACCATCTTTGATGCTTTTGCTGACATATAAAAAAACACAGCCAGAATATATATACTAAGTAAAATGTATGTATGTATGTATCTATGCATAAAATGTATTTAAATGCACACACATATCATGTATTTATATGTAAACAAGATTTTTATGTATAAAGCAAGTTACAGATATATATGTATGCTTGTATATATATAATTTTGATTTATGTATACATAATCAAATGTGCATAATTATGAGGGTACATTCTGTTGTGTGCCTACCTATGCATGCATGTGCATATTTGTATGTGTGCAGGAGCACATGTGTGTTAAGGTGTACTTACCTGTGTATACATATACATGCAAGGCCAGAGAATGACCTCCAGTGGTATTCTTCAGGTCACAAATACTTTTGGGAGGAGAGGAGGCATGGTCGGGGGCACACCAAGTAGGATAGGCTGGTTGACCAGTGAGCTCTGTCTACCATGGCTTCCCTAGTTCTGGGGTTGAAAGTATGTGCCATGAATCCCAGCTTGATTTTTTTAATTTGGCTTCTGGGTATTGAACTCAGATACTTATGGTTATAAGGCAAGTACTTTATCCACTAACCCATCGTCCCAACCCTGAAAACAGTCTTAAGAAGAAGAGGATATGATAAATCTCCTTTATTTGGGGTAATGGCTTCAGTTTTGCTTCTCAGCTATTCAGATTAATGGTCTGTGGTCTGTGCAGTCATCATTTTCTTGCTTGAACCCTCTGTGTTTAGGGGCAACATATGCTCTCCTGTGAGTATGCTCTTGTGAGATGTTTAGTTTAGGAGATCTCATGGGGGCAGATTCAACATTTCCATTGTGGTTGTACAATCTCAAAAGGAAGAGCCAATCTTGGGTTGAATGTGCTAGCTGGATTACAGATTTGACCACTTGTCAGCAGGTACATGCTGAAGGAAGCCCTGTGGGAACTATGAGATCTCTGCTTAACCTTGTCTTGGACTGACTGGAAACTAGGTCTGAGTCATGCAGCCACTAGTCCCTGCTGTAGATGTGGTCTGGCCAGTGCTGAGCATGGACATCAGCAACTGTCTACAGGGAAAGATATATCTTAAAGCAGTGGTTGCTGAGGTCAAAATAAATGCCATGGTCAAGGTGGCAGACACACAGGGTCAGTGGTGCCTACCCTGCATTGGTTAGAGTGATCCAGTTGATCACTACCCCCATACTCCCAGATTCTGTATCAAACTGGGCTGAGAATGCACACCTCTTTGTAAAACCATGAGACTGTCCCAACTCAAGGGCACCAACTTTTCTGCACTCTTTCCCCCAAATCTTTATATCAAGGCTCTGTCAGTCCCACTGATAACTGGTTCTCCTGGGAGGCAGGGTATGAGGAGGAATCCAGGTGAAAGCAGGCACTCCCTGAGATGGACAGGGGCAGAGGAACGACTGTCAGTTCATGGACAATGCCCTTCAACCACAAGGAGAGATACATGGGTCCCTATGCCCTTCAACCACAAGGAGGGATACGTGGATCCCTATGCCTTAGTACGCAGCCCTCAGCAGCTGCCCGGAACGAGCGAGCTAGGGATATAGTCTGAGAAGAATAGTGGTTTGGGAAGGACCAAGACTAAGTCCATGGGGGCAGGTTTGACTCCATATTCATTGCTGGGACACAGGACAGAAACGATGTCAATGAACTATAAGATGCTCAAGCCTTGCAGCTCTCACCTCCTTCTCTGTGCCCTTTGGTTGAGGGGGAAGATTCAGAGCAGAGTGAGAGATAAGTTTTGGGAGCTACTTATTGCATCACAGGGGGAGAGGGAGTTATGTGGGTAATGATTTCACTTCTGCACTGATATGAAAACCAAGATTTGTCATAGTTTGGTTCCTGACTGATCCTCTGAGGAGCAAGTTCTAAAAGATGGCTTCTCAAGTTCTCACTACTGAGATGCAGTGGAGCAGCCATTCAGAGAGCCCAGTGGAGCTCCCTCTTGTGGCAGCCCTCTTTGCTACCCTTGCCTCTTCGCAGGGAGCAGTTTAGTTCTGTCTCATGTCTTGCCATGCTGTTCTGTCTCCCCACAGGCCCGAAGTCATTGTGTGATCAACCCATTGTGGATTGGAAGTTCTGCAATGGTGGGTCAAAATAAACCCTTTATATTTATACGTCTGTTTTCTCAGGTGTTTTCTTACAGTGATGGAAAGCAGATCAACACAAAGTTCAATGAAAAAAAAAAACTATCACTAAATGTAGGGGGTATGGTGACCAGGATATGACTGTTGCCATTTATACCCATTCTCAGAATGTTCCTACTGGGTGGACACACGTCTGTCCTGACCACAGCTTCCTGTACTAGCAGTAGCAATTTGAGACAGTGTAGGACAAGCATCTTTCTCTTTGGAGATTGTCAGCATCAGTTTTTAAGATGACTATGGTGAGGGTGACTCTGAGGGCTCGGTCTCCTTTGAGGCATTTTTGCATGCACTTGTGAAGAGTATGGAAAGGAGGGTGGAACACAGACGTAAGTGGCTGTGACGATGGAGAGGAACTTCAAGTCTGTGATATCCAGTCCCTCGTGGGGCCTTGGTCTTCATCCCATCCTGTCCATTGCTTTGTTGTAGTTAATCCTTAGTTGAAGCCTGCACTTTGTTCCAGCCCCCCCCTCTCCCCCCCTGCTAAAAGTGGAGAAAGTGAAACTTGTCTGGGAAAGTGAACTTGACCTAAGTGTCACAGTTAAAGTCAGAGCAAGGGTCAGGTCTGACTCCAAATCTAGGGCTCTTTCTCCATCACTCCTGACTTCAGTTAATCATGAGGAGACCTCAGGATCTGAGTTTTCTAATTAATTTTTTGGAGGTCAGAGGCCATGGATCTCACTAATTATTCCTTCCCTGGGGCTTAACATCATGCCAGATATATGTATATATAGTATGTGTTCAATAAAGATCTATAGTGTGGATGAATAAGGAATGAATGGGGGAAGGATACAACTCCAGGTTCTTGCTTTGGCCACTATATTCATTAGCTCAGGGAGCCATAGGCCAGATTGGTCTCCCATGAGATACCAGCTTCCATCTGTGGCCTTTAGCCTTTGAGCCTTACAGGCAAGTTCAACAACATGTTCCATGTCCTAAAACTGTCTCTTTTCGTGTGTGTGTGTGTGTGTGTGTGTGTGTGTGTGTGTGTGTGTGTGTGTTGATATGTGTGTATATGAGCATGCATGCACAGAATGAATGCAAATGTCAGAAGACCTCAGATGTCTTGCACCTTTTCTTTGAGGCAGTATCTCTCTTTACCCTGAGACCTTACCATGCAGATTGTACTATCTGGCCTATGAAATTCCAGACATACTCCTGTCTCCTATCATGCTGGGACTAAAGTTATATGATATGGGGTATGTGTGTGTGTGTGTGTGTGTGTGTGTGTGTGTGTGTGTGTGTGCCTTCAGATGGCAGAAGAAAGTGTTGGCTCCCTGTAGCACCAATTCAGATTGTAAGAAAAGAGACTCTGAGCCAAATACTGGGGGAAGGCTGAAATATCAGAGAGAGGGAACACCACAGTCAATTCTCACCCAGCTGTCTTGCAAATTCCTCAGTCTCCTGGTTGCTTCGGCCTGGTCACTTCTGCCTCTGCTGGATTCCTACAAGACCTTATATACCCTTCTCATCAGCTGTATCCCATCCAGGTTAGGATTAAAGGTGTGAGCTACTCTATTTCTTAGCTAGCCTTGAACTCACAGAAACAGAAGAAGTTCTGTCTTTGGCATTGTGGGATTAAGGGTGTAGGTCACCACTACAGCTTTCCCTGTGCTGGGATTAAAGGTGTGTGTGATTGACTCTCAGCTGTTTGTCCTTGTACTCAAGGATCAAGAAATTCCTGAGCTGTCTGCCTAGAATTTGACTGTGTGCTGTCTCACCAATATTTCAGGATTTATTAAATATGTAATATATATCCACAGCTCCCTTGAAGCTGGAGTAGGCATTTTGGAGCTGCCTGAAATGGGTGATACAATATGAACTCAGGTCCTCATGATCAGACAGGAAGTGTTCTTGACCATGTAGCCATCTGTCCAGCCCCTTCTTGTGCTGGGAAACTTCTGCTACATCAGACCTACCCTGGGAACCCTTCTCCTCTCTCTTTCTGGTCTTTGCTATTTAAGGGGTCCCCCTTTTTACTACGGAACAGATGACTCCTCCTGAGCTCCCCCAGCAATGGTTTACATTGCTGGTCCCCCCGTTTCCCCCTTTTCCTTGTCCTTCATCTTTTCATTCTCAGCATCTTTTGATGTTCACCTGTAAAACTGCTCAGCCATCAAGCCATCATTAGCCAGTAGCAGAGTCAGGGACCCTCCATGCTTCCCCAGGTATTCCTTATCTCTGGAGAAGAACGAGCCAAGGACAGAAATAAGTGACCTGGTGACAGAGTGGGACTTGATAGGGTGGGACCTTGGAGCAGGTTTGTTTTTGTTTCTAGTTTTTTTTTTTTTTCCTCTCTCAGATCTGTCTGGCCAACCGACTTTATCAATCTCTTATCCCCACACAAAGATGATATCTGAGGCAGGTTCTTCAATTTCCTGCCACTTTCAGGAAATGAAAAGTCCTTTGCTTGCTGCTAGTATTAAAATAGTCGTATGTCTGCCATGGCATGTCCGCTCCCCTGTAATTCTTAAAATTCACTGTCAGGCTTCTCCACAGTGCTCCTGGAAGCCTGTGACAGGATGTCACAAGGGGCCTAGGACCCTTCTCCATTTTTTTCTCATGCTTCCTGATCCCTCTAGAAAAGGAAGCAAAGACTCTGGGGATAGATGGGGTGGGACATCCTCTTACATTGGTGTTGCCTGGTTTGGCTTTGGAGTTGGTGGGATATTCCAAGATAGGATTCTCCTTTGGGCACAGGCCTGGAATCTTTGGACACTCAGTCCATCGGCTTTCCTGCACAGCAGAACTCTTAGAGAAAAGCAGTGCCTGGCTATGTCACACTTTAGAAACTGTCCTCGTCAGGGCTGCTGTACTCTCTGCCTGTTCTCCACCCTTCTGCAAGGCTGTCACTCCTTCTCTGTCCTTTTGCAGACAGACTTTCTAAATTCTACCAGAAGCCACAGCTAAAGTGCTCATGGTGTTGTTAGCTTTAGATTTCCACAACTGAGACAGCCTGGGGAGATTGGAATGTTCTTCCTTAGTCTTTAATTCTATGACAGGACCTAGCACCAGAAAGCCAACTGTAGACAGAGAACAATGGAGATGAAGACACATGTCCTGGAAGAGGAAGATTCTACACAGCACAGAGTCTTCCTCCTATGTGCACCCTTTCCTCCCCTGTAAAGGCTCTCTGTGCCACTGAGCCCTCCTTCCCCCACCAAGGTGGAGCTTTGAAGATGACAGGTCACCCCCAAATGGACTCCTCACTTCCAGCCACCCTCTGTGAAGTACTGCCCACAAGCAGCAAACATGAGCTTTTCTCAGGTCACATCTATGTGGTCTTTTGTGACTGTCCCCACTCTGACACCTGTTCCCAGCAGGTCTCCCGAGGGAGTGGCATCACAGCCTCCAGCCACCTCCATGAAGCCACTGGCAATAGAACAGCACCGCTAACCCTTCCATTGTATATAGGAGCCACGCTCTAAGGAGGAATCTTCCCTTCCTGACTTTCCAGCATCCAGTGCTTATGTCCTGCCCACATCGTGCATGTGTTGCATTGAGGGCTGAACTCATTTTGAGTAGCTCCCTTCGCAAGGGCAGGGTTATACTACAATCTGAAATGGAAATGTGTTTATTATTATTATTGTATTATTGTGTGTGTTATATGCACAGGCACCACATGTTCTGGAGCCCTTGGGGCCGGAAGAAGAAATCAGAACCCTTGCAACTAGAGTTCCAGGCAGTTGTGAGCTGCTTTGTGGATAATGGGGGCCAAACTCAGGTCTTCTGCAGGAAGCACTCCTCATCACTGGGCCGCCAGCCATCTTCTCAGCCCATGGGATTGTGTTTTTCCTGTTGTTCATATTTAAGGAACAGCAATAGTTGGCTGAACTGATGATGTGTGCTGGAAGTGATGCTCTGCACTCTGGTAGGAGTTAAGAACAAGACCTGTTGGGCTCACCACACCCAGGCCCATGCTTCCTCATACTGCAAGACTGGCTTGGCGGGCATGAGGTATCACAGAGACATTTGCAGCTCTCCCTTTGGCTATCAAACTTTTGGTCCTCAAGAAATGAGACCTCCTGCAGGAATCTCCTGTGGGGAGAAGGAAAAAGCAGAGCAGGTGCCAGGCCAAGGGAGAGCTTGTTTCTGGGAAAGAGATCTCGCAGTCCTGGCAACTTCCCATACCACCTTGCATGAGTGACAAGAGGAGACAGAGATGCTGCTGGGTGGGGCCACAGCTCTATCAGGGCCTGCTCACCGATGCACATCCCTCGCTTCCCATATAAGCCTGAATCTCACATCAGAACCCCCCAAATGGACTTGAGGGGTTCCCCTCCCATCGTGACCACATAGAGTAAATTTCTTCTCCTTCTCTTTCTCCTCCTTCTCCTGTCTTCTAACAGTTCCCAGGATGCTCAGCTGGCCCGCTGAGGGTAGGGGGTGAAGCCTCACTCATTGGGGCTGTCAGGACCCAGGCTTTGCACCTAGTAGGTCTGGTAATGACACTCCCATCTTCTTTTGTCAGCTGATATGATGACATAGACACTGGCTTGGAGAGAGAGACACTGTGAAGCTAGGCTGGCTTTCCCAGGATAAAGTGAACACATACCCTCAGGCTGTTCATTCAAGAAGCACCCCAAAGTGAATCAACATGAGGGATTCAGAGCATCTGCCAGTGTCTGTTGTGGGGGTTCAGGTTTGTGTTGGGAAGCCCCATTTTCTTGTTCTTTTCTGACATCTCACTATGAACATTCTGTCATGGGAATGCATCTGAACACCTTATAAATATGTTTCAGCCATTTTCTCTCTGGGAGTATGCTATGTCTTTCAAAAATGTAGCTGCTGATGGTTGCAGAGCCCATGTTTTAAGTCAGACTATTGGAAGCAAACTTGATGACTATGAAGAGATCCTACATACTCGTGCATGTGGTGTATGGTGTGTGGCATGTAGTATATTTAAGGGGGTTGCATGCTTTGTGTGTGTGAGTGTGTGTGTGTGTGTGTGTGTGTGTGTGTGTGTGTGTGTGTGTGTGGCCTTTCTGTAACAACTACTTTGGAGACATGTCCTCACAAGAGTTACTTTGGCCTCCTCTACCTAACCCTTTTACAAGATTAAGTTCTCTTGCTGCTCCCGCATGAATGTGGAATTCTAAATTCTAAAGACAAGTCCCACCTAAATGAAACTGATGTTAAGTATGAGAGAATCCTTCTTTCCATCTCTGGAAGCCTTGTGAGCTCTGCAATGCTCACTAGTCTTTTGTTCTCTGCCTCAGGTAACGCACAGCAGACAAACTGCCTTGAGCTTTAACTAGCAGAAAAGAAACTCTTGAGCTAGCTAGCACTGAGGCTGAGGCTGAGGGTGCTTGGAAGGTTCTGGCCCAGGGGCAAGGAGACACACCCTGGGATGCTCAAGGCTGGGCTCCACACACAGCCTGCCTTTGTGCCTCTTCAGCTTCCAAACCCCTTTGCACCCCCATGTTGTCCAGAATGATGCTTTGAGGTCCACAGCCTCTGTATCTTCTCAAGTTACCTTCCCCTGGACACACTTGATTCCCTCCTATCAATTCTCATCATCAGCAACTGGGCTTGTCAGTTCTGAGCAGCTGGGATCTCAGGCCTGTAACACTATGGTAACAGATTTCACATAAATATGTTTAAGAATAAATTAGGAAGAATAAGCCTATAAAAATCTCAGAAGCTTTTGATTTAAGATGGAAGTGGAAAGCAGAAACCACACTTATTTTTAAGCTGGGAATGTGAGAAGCTTTAGCATGCCATTGACACGAGATTTAAGGATTGGAGGCACCTAGAATCAATCCACTTGAATATAAATGTAGGAGAAATGCTTAGGAGATATCTGCATACAAATTTCCTTATAGTTCCAGTTAGATCTCTAGTTAGTTTGCATCAGTTTGACCTAAAGATTCTACTAAATCTATAGCCTAGGGAGGCTAAAGAACATTCCTGTCTTACTGAAAGGTTTTCAGAGTTCTAAGGCCAACTGTTTTGTAACCTTGAGTCTGTGAATATTTACTTGAAAACCCCATGTCTCTTAGAATAATCGTTCTGAAAGCTGTGTTAGCTGAGGCTGTGAGCTTTGCTCACTATAGGTGTGGATTTTATTCTCCTCTTTCTGAGATAATTAACCATTGGCTGTGGCTCTATTGATTTAGTTCCAATTAACTCAGAGCATGTAACATCTGCATGAGTTTCTTAGAAGTGGGCTCACAGCTAAAGACATTCTTTATGGTAGGACGTTCCCAATACACTTGACCAGGGTGACTCTGAACAGTTTAATTTAGAAATCAACATGGGATTATCTAAGAGCTGTAGGACCCTTTGATGCTAAAAAAAAAAAAAAAAAAAAAAAAGAACAAGGGCACCCAAGTTCACCTCTCATTCTCTTCATGGACCCACACAGTAAGCACAGAGCACACTCAAGCCAAGGAGGGCAAACGGCCCAGAGAGAAGCTTGCATCACTTACCAATTTGAAGTTTGCTTCAGCTAAACAGCATTACAGTGCCACAGTTGGCTTTTGTCACTGTGACGCAAACCCCCACACATCTGGGAAGATAGATGCTCAGCTGACCAGCTGCCTTTGTCAGATTGAACAACTTGACCAGGTTTTCCCCCAACAGGAGATTTGGGCTCACTTAAGTTGGTACAAAACAGGAGTCCCACTCTGTTTTAACTTTTACCAAAAAGCAGTTGGAAGTCATCCTCTGCTTCTCCTCCCACTTTCTGAGACCCAGTCCTCTACAGTACGTCACCTGGTGGGAACTCTCGTCCTCTCTTTAAGTAGAGACTGCCCAGAGTGTGAAAGAAAAGTCAATTATATAGCTAAGTACATTTGTTGTCATTTTTTTCCTTTTGGTACACTGTATTGGACTCAGAGTTTTAACATGCAAACTTTTGGTTCAAAGTGGACTTAATAACTGCTAGAGACATTTAAAAACACAAAGTCCACGGTGGGAGGTGAAGAAAAAAATGGATTTGCTAGCTTTGTTTTTATTATTCCATAGGTTGCTAGCCATTTACATCATCTTTCATCCAGCTCTGTGATGGATTGTGGGAAATAAAGAGGGGTTGTCTCAGTCTCTAAGCTTGACTTCTTTTTCCATTCCCCATGTAGCATGAGGGGTTGTTTTGCTTGTTGAACCATTAAGGGAGTATCTGTGGGGTCTGACAAACCAGAATCCCAACTCCAGCCCTGCAGTTTATATCAATTCCTGGAGCTCACGTCTCTGTAAAACTAAAGGCAAATTCATACTACTGAGGTACCCGTTTAGTAGATGATGCATCTGGAGACCACCTTGACCACACATAGCATCAGTTGAATGTGTGTCTTGTGTTGTTGATTCTCTTGTGTTGTTATGATTCTTCGACAGTATGATGCCCTCTTTAGACGTTCACTCCATGCCAGGTCTCTGCTGTTTAATGATGTTAACATCTTTCCAGGCTCCCCACCCCCCAACATTTCCCAGGTTGTAAATCTGTCTCTTGCCCTTGTAGCCAGCTGCCTCTTGAACACGAACCAATTCTCTGTAATCAAGCCCATGGAGATGGCAATTCCCCAGCCTGCTTCTGCTGGGGTACCCACCGCTTTATCGCTCTCTTTGCTTTGAATTGAAATACTCGACAACATTTAATGCTTCTCAGATTGAAACCTGCAGGATTGGATTTTCAACCCTCCTCCCCTGGGATGAGAATGGAACTTGTCTTCTAGGAGAGATAGACTAATTGAGAAGTCTCTGAAAAGGCTGTGTATCTACTGTCAGACTGAGAGAAACTGTCCCAGTCTAAAGGAGCATAATGGCCTATGGAAGCTTTGTCCAACATGGATAGTGAGCAGCCAGCAATGCGGTCATATTGGAACACTGCTATTAAAGGATCCCATGGAGATGGAGAGGGCAGTGTTGATAGTTCACTGTGCACCAGGCCCTGAATCAAGAGCCCTATTCCACAGACAGAAGGTAGAAGTCCAAAACAGCTTTTATTTATTTTTGTTTTTGTGAGACAGAGTCTTGCTACATAGTCTTAGCTGGCATGATACTTACTATGTAGTTCGGGTTGACTACACACTCACAGGAATCCTCCTGCCTCAGCTTCTCGAGTGCTGGGATTCCAGACATACACTATTATACCCAGCTACTATAACAATTTTAATATAAGCAGCTAGAATGGATTTTGTTCATTTCTCTTAACTTCTCTCTTCTTCTTCTTCTTCTTTTTCCTCTCTCTCTCTCTCTCTCTTTCTCTCTCCCTCTCTCTCTGAAACTTGTACATACTATGCAAGTTTGCTACCATTGAGATGCACCCCTAAGCCTTTTCCTAATTTTCATTTTCAGACAGTGCCTTGCTAAGTTATCCAGGCTGGCCTTGAACTTTCTGTAGCCTAGGCAAATCTTGAGCCATGATCTCCTTGACTCAGATTTTGGGTAGCTAGATTAAACGTCTATACCATAGGCCAGCCTGGACCAGACCTCCAGTATTATCCTGAATAAGTGTCTGGCCTGCCAGTCATTACCACTCCTCAATCAAAAAGTTGAGATCATCTCTAAATCCTGAAAGTGAGTACCAGAGAGGTCAAGGTGACCAATGGAAGGCCCCACCCAGAAGGGCAGAGTCTGAAGTACAGCCCACTGGATGCATAGCAGATGAGTGGCTAAGGTCTGCAGCATCCTTCAATTTCCACAGGCAGATTCAGCCAGGTTTACCAGATGTACTTTTGACTGTATATCTACATAAAACACTGTGTTCCCACCTCACTCCCTTTCTACATATCTGTTCTTTGAGCCCAGAGAGAGGGTAGAAACGGAATCCCAGCTAAGGCCCCCTAGAAATCCCTGAATATTGTTTAAGGGCTTGTGGGTGCACATGCTGGAGTTGCCAGCACAAGCCTGTGAGGAAGATGGCCTGCAGAGCCTACAGAGGATCTTGGGGAGCTGTCGGCTACAGGATCAGCATTAGAAAACTCTTTTATATATTCATATCCACACCGTACCTGAAATTTGACTCTAGAGGAGGAAGAAAACAGGGGAGCCTGTTTCCTGAATTCCAAAGATGAGCCACATGCATTACCCACAACCACTTTCATGATACAAAGCTGATTTTCCAAGGAGCCTGGAAGGCTAGCCTGGGCTCCGGGACAAAGAGCTGCCAAAGGCAGCAAGAAGCCTCCAATCTCCTCTTTATGGCTGCTGATCATTCTGGTCAGTCAACTTAAAGCTTTGTGTTTAAAGAGTTTAAACTGAGTAAGCATTGGGATTTTAGAAGAGACTAAGAGCTTGTTTAGTTGCTCTAAAAATGCATCTGAGGGCTGGAGAGATGGCTCAGAGGTTAGGAGCACTGACTGTTCTCCCAGAGGACCCAGGTTCAATTCCCAGCAACCACATGGTGGCTCACAATCATCTATAATGAGATCTGGTACCCACTTCTGTATACTGTATACATAATAAATAAATCTTTAAAAAATGCATCTGAGTAACTCTGTGATCAGCTATTCTTTAAGTGGGGTGGTCAGAAGGAAACAACAGCAGGAGAGATACATGATTTTTCCCCCAACTAATAACCTTTCACACCCTGTCTTGCCATTAAAGCCCCCTATGGCAGGGAGCCTGTGACCTAGTTGGGCAAAGAACTGGTTCCTTTTTGATTTTGCTTTAAGCAAATCGCAAATTTATATGGTGTATGGATGTGTGTGTATTTCAGAGTAAACCTAATTCATTTTGAGATATGCAGGCCAATCTCTTCTCTCTATTTTATGTTATGTTTCCTCAGCTTAGGCCATTTCCCCTCTGAAATTGCACTGGGCTTAGGAAGGAAAGGAAAAAGAAAAGCAACTTGAGTGTTGAGTTCCGAAGACACAGAATATTTTATAAATTAATTTCATGTCTTCTTTTCTCTTTGGTTGCTGGATAACACACTCTGACAAAAGCAACCTCAGGGAGAAAGGGTTTGTTTTGGCTCAGGAGTTCAGTCCATCATGGGGAGGCGGTGTCTAGGGCATCAGGAGATTGAAGCAGAGCTGGCTTCATTCACATCAGAGAGTGAATTCCTAGCAGGCATCTTTATCTCCTTGATCAGAACTGAATGATATGATAAGAGATAAACATTTCAGTTGGGCCCATTTCTACCCTGCCTCGACCCCAGGAATATTAGGATTCTATCAGTCGAGAGGTCGATCCTGATGCTGGGTTGGAGACCAGCAGACTCTCCCAGATGTACCACACTTGGATTGGATGTTGTCAACCTGACACAAACTAGAGTCATCTGGGAAGAGGAATCCTCAAGTTAGGAATTAGATTGGCCTGTGGGGGCATGTTCATGATTAATGATTGCTGTGGGAAGGCCCAGCCCACTGTGAGCAGGGCTGCCCCTGGGCAGGCGATCCTGGGGTGGGGGGTGTATAAGAAGGCTGGCTGAGCAAGCCAGAGAGAACAAGCACCATTTTTCCATGGCCTCCTCATCAGCTCCTGTCTCCAGATGCCTGCCTTGAGTTCCCGCCCTGACATCCCTTCCTGATGTACCACACTGTAAGATGAAATAATCCCTCTCTTCTTCCAATTGCTTTTGGCCATGGTGTTTATCACAGCAAAGAAAGAAAGCAGGGACAGGTGTCTGACTTCATGGTCAATCCTAGAAGTTGGCAAGCTTATTTCTTCTTGAGGTGATGTCTTCTTCTGGGAGCATTGAGCCCCCAACTGGCTTGGGTTGCTAATAGCTATGTAGAGAGAGGGATTGCGAGCCAATGGGACAGTCCCACTAGTTAAATTCAGAAGGACAGAGAATTCAGGGGACTCATACTCCAAATAGAACCCAGAAAACCAGAGAGAGGGTACAGTTAGTGCAATGGCCAAAAATTGAAAGTGCTCCCACCCAGATCTGTGTGGATGTGGTAGGACAGTGGCCCCAGTGGAGGGAATAGAGTCTAAATGAAGCCACACCTCTTCCCTGATTTTCTTTAGTAAATATCCTTGATGTGGGCCTCCAGGGTTGCTACAGGGTAATTGCAAATTGCAAAGGGGTAGAAATGTACCCTGTTCTGGCTAGGTTTTTTTTTTTTTTTCAACTTGATATAAGCTGGAGTCATTTGAAAGAGTGAATCTCAATTGTGAAAATGTTCCAACCATATGTCCTGTGGGCAAGTCTATGGTTTATTGCCTTGATTGATGATTGATGTGGGAAGACCCAGCTCTCTGTGCATTGTGCCACCCCTGGGCCGGGGTCCTGGGTAGTGTAAGAAAACAGGCCATGCAAATCATGGGGAAAAGCCAGTAAGTAACATTCTTCCATGGACTGTGCCTTAGTCTCTGCCTCCAGGTTTCTCACCTGTTTGAGTTTCTGTCCTCATTTCTTTTGGTGACAGGATGCGAAAGCGTAAACAAAATAAACCCTTTTCTCCTCGGTCTGCTTTTGGTCATGGCATTTTATCACCTCTGTTAACCTTAACTAAGACAGAAATTGGTGCCAGGTTGTGGAGTATTGTCATCACAGACCCTGTGTTTTGGGGAGGATTGTGATAGCGTGTGAACTTTGGGCTAGAAGACTGGTTGAGTGTGCAGAGATGAGTGGAGTGTCTTGTAGGAGCTGGGAAGACAAGCATGCGGCGGACAGCGCAGGTGATGGACGCCGGGCTTGTGGGTTTCATAGGAATGTTTTGAGAGTCCCTGAAAGGCTCTTTCAGGCCTATTTGGTATTTTGAATGAAGAGTCTGTCATTCTGGTCAGTTGAGGCTGAAGAATCACCATGATTAACAAGAGACTAGCACTACTGAAGGGAAGCTTTCGGGGACAATTGACACTGGTTGGCTGGCTCTGAGAAATCAGTGATGATGAAGAGGAAACCAATATCCCTGAGGTGAACTCTTGAGGGACAAGTTTCCTCAGTGTCAGTATACAGAAGCTGTGGGCCAAACGGGGCCAAGACTGTGCTTTGTGTTAGCAACCATACTTGGTACTGAGGTTTCGTGAGGCATTGGTTTTGGTGGCAGTGTGTGCGTGTGTGTGTGTGTGTGTGTGTGTGTGTGTGTGTGTGTGTGTGTGTCTCTCTCTCTTTGTGTGTGCGTCTGTGCATGTCTGTCTGTGTGTCTGTGTGTGTGTGATACTCTTTCACTGTGTCCTCAGGCAGGTCACCTTCCTGAGTTTCAGCTTTTTGATAAAATAGGGATTATGATAACAACACTCCACCTCTCAGTCCAAGGTCGTACTTTTAGGAACTCTACCGATGCCTACCCTGCATGACTTCTCACCTCTCATCTGGCTCTTCCTATTCTGTTCCGGCATAGATAGGATGCTGCGGCTTGGCCTTCAGAGAGCCCTGCACTGGTTCGAGGTACCCGTGGGGCTATGCTTGTCCCCACAGAGAGCATGCCTGCTCTCCGTGAACTGACCCACTGACCCCTGATGAGCCTTCCCATCTCACGACCTTCCTCATCTTTCCATCTGACCACTCAGAGCACCCAGAGTGCTCAGCCAAACACTTTTCCACAAGAGAATTTTTAAAAAGATTTTACTTTTTAATCACCTATGTATGTGTGCACATGTGTGCCGGTGTCACCAGAGGCCAGAAGCAGCCATCAGATCTCCTGGAGGTTTTTGTGAGTCCTGGGAACCAAACCCAAGTCCTCTCCAAGAGCACTAACTACTGAGCCATCTCTCTAACTCCATCCCTCTGGGCTTTTGCAGGCATCCTAGTTCTCTATCTAAACCACCCAATGAATGAACAGCTGGAGAAAGGGACAAGCAGACAAACCAGGTGCTTTCTGAGGACATTTTATTGCTCTCTTCCATTACTGAGAACATCACTGTCATCCTGCTGGTGTAAGCTAAGGGAATCATAGGGTTTGAGGACCCCAGAGTGGTAGAAAGTTGCTTTTGGGCAGCTATGGCTGGTATGTGATGGTCCTAGCTGGAAGGCACCTTTTTTCCTTCTACTAACCCATTTGCCACATTAGTTTGAACTATTGGGCTGTAGCACCAGGCTGGTCACCAGACATGGAGAGCCCGTATCTCATGCTCAGATGGATTTTTCCACCTGGAGATCTGAGTTCAAGCTTCTTAGGGAAACATGGGGTACACACTGGATAAAAAATCAATCCTTGCATGCAAACTTTCTTTGGAATTTTATTAGTTCTTCCCAGGTAGACAGAGAGGTGCCAGCAGTGGTAAGATTGAATAGTTCTTTCTGATCCTTTTCTTCCTCGGGCAGACTGCATCAGTGCCTCTTACAGGAAGCCTGCCATGATTACATCTTCTCTTTCAGCATCCTACACTGCCTCTCATTTCAGACATGGGTATGTGCCTCTATGTAGGCCATGAGGATGGCAACATCAACCCTCTTATTCTATAAGTCTCCCTTCTAAATAATACAGAAGGGTGGGGTGTCCAAGTTATATCCCCAGAGCCTCACTGGCTTCATGGCTGCCTCATTGAGCTACCCACACAGGGCTCACTCATCTGCAGCTCGTTTCCTCATTCTGAAGTGGGGAAGAGCCACTCCTGATGAGATGGAGAGGACTGTGGAAGCTTTGGAGATGCTGTGAGCACTTGAGAACAAGCTCTCGAGCAGCCCTAGAAACATAAACATCAAAGACACACATAGTCCTTGTCCACAGCTCCTCTGCCAGAGAAGCCTCCCTCCCTGTTTGCCAGATCTTTTAGGGTGGGACATGGTACTTGGACATAGACTTTGCATACCTGTAACCCTAGTAGTTGGGGGGCTGAGGCAGGAGAGTCCTGAGTTTAAAGCCAGTCTGAGCTGCAAAGAAGACTGCTTTAAAATCTAACACACACACACACACACACACACACACACCACCACCACCACCACCATCACCACCACCACCATCAACAACAACAACATCAACCACAACATGTGAACTGTTAGGTAATTTATCAGGAGTTGGACAAAACCCAATTTTTTTTAAATCTTAGATTCACACACACTATATATACACACACATATATATACATATAAACATATATGTATATATATCCCTTAAATCTCATTATTCATAGAATGATTTGGCTCAGATTTTTGACTACTTCTGAAAATCAAATTTCCCTCCTGGAGATAAATGCTTTTCACCACTGTGGTAATTCAAGAGCCTGTTTCTTATCTGTGCTGGTTTTCACGCCATAGACAGGAAGCATGCATGAGGCACGCAGGTCTGGGTTGAAATTCTGTCCTTTTTACTTTTCAGCTGTGCTGCATTGGATAAGGAACCTAACCTCTCTGAGCCACTTCATCTGTGGGCAGAAAATATGCTCTAAGCTCACAGAGCGAGATCACATGTGAAGGTGACATCTAGATGGATGGAAAATGCTCATAGAATGCCAGCCCCTCTCTTCCTCCCTCCCTCTGAATGCCACCAAGCCAGGGTTCTTCCATGGGACATCTAAGTCGCTCTGACTCACCTTGCTCCTTACATCATTGTGACCTTGTTCCCTTTTCCTTATTTACATATGGACATCTTAAACTCGGGGCCATATGTTGTTCTGCATGTCTCAAATTTCTAGTGTTCCCCTTAGCACAGAGTAGGTGCCTCAAAAAATAAATACATAAAGGCTGTTTCAGTGAGACAGATGGGAGGAACCTGAACACTATCTGACAGATGTCTGGAGAACAACTGAGCAGTACAGAGAACATGCAGAAAGAAGCATGCCATTCCCAGGGTAATAAGTAACTACTGGCAGTCATTTTGTAAACACATTTGGCTTCCCAGGGTGTCTTTGAGCCTCTTATAGATTGTGTTAAGTTCTGATGTTCCTCAAAAAAAAAAAAAAAAAAAAAAGATTGCGTTTGTTTAGGTTGCAATTCTCCAGTAGGCCTCCAGATGGCGGTGTACAACAGAGACTGTCCTAAACCCCATGAAAACTAAACAGAAGGAGAGAGAGGGTGGAAGGGAATCGCTTTTTATTATCAATGCATTAAGAATGAATTTATCATTCTGGCTCAGCAAAAGTCTAGTTATTCGGTAAGAAGCTTTATCCCCAGCTAACGTGAAGCTTAATCAGTTCGCTTAGATACAAAGCCAGCTCAGGCTTTTGTCTCGTATTCAGAATGAGTAACCCCACTGTGATGTCTCTGGTTTCAAAGCTCCTGGCTGACAGGCCTGAGACTCTTGATTTCTCTCCAGGATCCTAGAGCCAGGGGTCTGGAAAAGTAGAGGGGAAAGCTGGTGCATCGAGTCCAGTCTCCTGTAATGAGGATGAGGAATGGTCTATCGAGGTGGCTTGTATGGAATGGTGATAATAACATCAGAAAGTAACTATAAAGTCACCCATTTCCTGTGTGGCAGGCAATGCTCATATACCTTCATATTCCACTCACTCACCCCACATAGTCCTATGTGGCCTGGACTTGCATTACCTTGGTTATCAAGTGTAGACATTCAGGTCGAGGGAGAGACTTGGATGTATCACACAGTGGATGGTGACAGCTGAAATGAATGCCTTGCTATGACATCCATAGTCATGGCTGCATCTTTTTGGTAAGCAGCCCACTGGTGAGCTGTCCATTTGCTCTGAGCCTCCCCTAAGTCAGGAGTCACTGATGTCCACCTTGGTGTAGTTAGGATCCTCAGTACACAGAACAACCAAGGGACACAGGAAGTCTCTTGGAAGGCCTCCTCACTCTTGGGAAGACAAAGCCCAGACGTCAGCACCAGGGGTAGGTGAGACTGTAGAGAAATGCTAGTTGTTGTTAGTTACCAAAACAACTAAACCAAACCAAACCAAACAAACAAAAACCAAACCGTAAAGTTTAGTCTATGCTTCATCAGTTTCTTGGGTAAGTTATTTTATATTCTGGAGTATTAATGAATTCTACGAGCAGGTGCAACCCATCTGGAAGAACACAAGCAGATATGAGCATTCAGGTGTCAGAGGCAGGTGGTAGACTGTGCTCCCTAAACCCAGGAGTCGGGATCTTCTGAGCAGAAAGGGAAGATGGGTAAGAAGAAAGACTTACTTTAAAAGGAGAGGCTGTTGACCTAACAGTAAAGAATTTTTATGCCAGGTGGCCGGAACTTATTTCGTAAACTCTACCAAGCCACATGGCTTAGGACAAGTTATTTAACCTCTCTGAGGTTGAGCATAGTCATCTGTGAAATGGGTACAGTAAGCTGACATGTAAAACGCTGAGCACAGGGCCTGATGTGGGCTGTGTGAAAAGAGGAAAGATCTGGAAAAGCGTAATGGGGGACAAGATCGCTAAAGAAAACAGAAGTAGCCAAGTCTGTCACCTGTCACCTCGCTGAATGTGGATAAGGATGTAGTTCACATTGTTCTATGATTTTCTCCCAGCCTTGGTCCTCAAACCATTTGTTTTCACAGAGTTAGCTAAAGACAGCACATCTAATTCTCACTGTGTGCTGAGTTCCTGCACAGAGTGGCCCACATTGGGACCTTTGTCCCTGCTGGTCCATGCAGGAGACCTAAGGCTCCTCCTTGTAGCATTTCAGAAGGGCTCCCTCATGCCGACCCCTCTCTGTTTGCATACATCCTGAACACCAGGATCAGGCTCATCACCTCGGCTCTTCTGGGAAAAGTTTCAGACACTGTTGGGCATGGAATGATGGGATGGGGAAGGTTTGGGGGCCTGTGTAGCTAAGGGAGGGGGACAAGGGTGTAGACTCCATTCCAACCTACTTACCAGAAGAACTGTGCTAACATCAAAACAAGCAAACAAAAAACCGATACAGTCAATAAATAAAGACATGGCGGAATTCTCTAAAACCACAACACCCTGGCTTTCAAGGACCCCTGAGAACATGGAGCTCAGACCTGCTGCACATAGGCTTTAGTTGTCCTAAGTGACACTGGGGAACAGAGAAGGTGGCCCCTGACTGAAGGACCCTCTCATGTGTTGGGCTCCCTTCTACCAACAGCTGTGCATGTCCAGTGTCCTGTATCAGGCTAGTGGCCTCCCATGAACTGGCCTCACATCAGAAATAATCTCTAGTTCTTCTCTTTTCTTCATGTTCCATATCTAATCCAAGGGCTATGCTTTCATGGTAAATCTTGAATCTGTCATGTCTCCCATCTCCTGTCCACTGCAGGCATCTGCCTCTCCCTGACAGATCATGTGGAAAGGCCTTCCTCTCCTCTGGCTTTCTTTACCCCTGCCTTGCATGTCTCCTCAGCTACACTCCTCCCCTGCATCCTGGCTGTAAGTTCTTGGTAGGCGCTTTGCTGAAATTTTTCTCTCAATCTGCTCCTCACGCTTTTCATCCACTTAACAAGGTCTTACGCCGAGCAAAGTTTCAGCCTTGATGAAACCCAATTCATCCTTGTTTTCTTTGATAGAACACACATTTCCAGTCATGTCTAAGAACTCTTTGCTTCACCACAGGTATTGAAGATGTTTCTTTTTCTTTCCAACAAGCTTCCTAGGCTAACCCCTTACATTTACATCTGTGAACTACTTTGAATTAATTTTTCTATAGAATGTGAGGTTCAGATCAAAATTCTTGGGGGGGGATCCTGGAGGCTGTCCAATTGTTAGAGAAATGTTCTTCCTGTGTTGCAAAGAAGTCCAAAAATAAAATAAAAGCTGAGCATGTCAGCACCTGCTGAAAACCCTCCGGAGATTCCCCACAGCCTGAGAAGTCACTGAGCAGCCTCTCTTTAGGATCTCGGTGACCTAGACCAGCAATTCCTCCTCTTTGTCTACTTCATTCCAGATCTGAGGTCTCTGCTTTTTCTCATACTGGGAGCTTCCTAGGATTAAAATTTTCGTGGCTGGTAAACCTCCTCAGGGAAGGCTCCCTAGGCTCCTTCTATGGCTGGCTTCTTCTTAGCTGTCAGAACTAGGATCACCTGTCTTTTAGGATAGCCATGAGCATCCCTCACTTTTCCCAGTCACTCCCCATCACTATGCTGTGTAATCAGCTTCCTAACAGGGCTGGCTAGCCCAGTGAGTCCTGCCTGCTTTTTTTCTCTGCTGATTACCCACCTCCACCTGAGCATCCTCATACTCAGGGACAGGCAATTTGGCTATGGGTGAGACCTCATGCTTTAGAATCTCATGACCTGCATCCAATCCCACACCTAAGCTTGTGTGATCACTGGAGGGTGTGAGCTGAACTGCTGGATTGCCCCGTGCCTCAGTTTCCTCATCTGTCCCATGTAGATACAATTGCACCAAATGTTGCTCTATGGTTGGATTAAAATTTTTCATGCACAGGAAGAATTTTAGCATGTGTCTGACATGTGTTAGGACTGTGTGGTGGGGTCTGTGAGTCATCACTGTGAGGCTGGCTGTTATAGGGTGAAGGATGAACAGAGGGCTGGTGCCCAGCCCCACCCCCAACCCCCTGCCATCAGCCCAATTATCTGACTGTATTTTAGGTTTCCAGATAAGGTTCACTGACAGAACATCACTGTCAACAGGAGTTTGACAAATGCAGACATGAGAAAGTGCATTGTATTCCTCATGGTGAAGGCATGAATTTTAGTCTCAACTTTGGTTTTCATTTTTTGGCCCATTATTTCTACTTCAGACTTCAGATTTCCACCTGGATCCTGGGAATTCAGGCGAGATGATCACCAAGGTCCTTCAAATATGATGCTCCGTTCTTAGTCTTACCCAGTACTGCATGAATTCTATTTGATATTATGGGGAAAAGCTGAAATATCAGAGAGACAGGACAACAAGCCACAGCCACTTCTCACCCAGCCAACTCCTTAGGCCAAAAAAGGTAGATCCTGTCTCCACGTGACCTCAGCCTCAATACCCCTCCCAGTCCTCAGCTGAAAGAAAGGAGGCTAAAGCTGAACCCCTCCCTCCTCTTTCTCTGTCCAGCTTTCTCACTTCCTGGTTCAACTTTCCTAGTGCTAGGATTAAATGTGTGCGCCACCACTGCCTGGCTCTGTTAGGCCTTGAACTCAGAAGATCTCTACCTCCTGAGTGTAGGAATTAAGGACATGGGTCATCACTCCCTGACCTCCTGGCCTGGCTCTGTGGGTAGCTCTGTTCTCTGATATTTCAGGCTATTTTATTAAATATACAATATATTACCACAACCCAGCATCCACACCAGAGAAGCCCTTGGCAGCAAGTTGTCAGGAAGTCTCTGAGAGCCAAAGGCCCAGTGCTGCCCAGCAGTACCTCCAGACTACAACCCAGCTCAGGAGGCCTCCAGACTGCCAGTAAGAGACTGGGATTTTGTGGGAGGGGATGATCAAGCGTGGTGTCCCCCCCCTACATGCTGTCAAGTTTGGAATTCCTGGCATCAGCTTCATCTTCAACAGTGTTACTGTGACAGACTCTGGCCCATGTGTCTAAGCTTCTCAAACTCTCATTTCTTCATCTGCAAAATCTATATGTTTACAAGGGTTTGACATGGGCATTCAAGGAGATAATGCCAGCACAGTGTCAGTGAGGCTGGTACAGATCCAGAAGTTCGCATAAGCAAACCTAATGAAACACAGGCTTCACAGGAGGATGCTAGGAATCTGTGTTTAAGACAACTTCATATCCTGCTTTCTTTAAGCATCCGTGAAGATGAGCCAAGCTAAGAAATACTGGCATCTTCTAATATCACCTTGAACATCTTCTTAGGCACTGCTTACAGTTGAAAATGCTCAGAGCTACATAAAAATTCAGTTTTTCTAGATGCCACACTTTTGCATATTTTTATTTAATTCCAATGTATTGTTTCAACAGAATGATAATTTTAACATCTGATGAATATAAATACTAAGATATTTTACATTCTTTAATGCTTTGCCTTCAAAATCTGGGTGTATTTTTTTTTTAATTTGCATCACAGTTTAGTTCACATGAACCACATTCTGAATGCTTAAAAACACAAGGAGGCCCTGGAGAGATGGCTCAGTGGTTAAGAGAACTGGCTGCCTTTGCAGAGGACCTGAGCTCAGTTTCCAGCACTCACCTTAGGTAGCTTTCAGGCCCCTGCAATCAGGTTTTCCACAAGTGCCCACATACACATACACAGCATCACTTGCTGTGTCTTTCTCTCTCCTTCCCTCTCTCCTCCTGTCTCCCCATCTCCCCACCCCCACAAACAAATAAACCTGTAGTTACTTGGCTAAATAGTACAGGCATAGATGCTGTCTGAAGGTGAGGACCAAGATGACAACCCTGATAGAAACATAACTCAGGACCCTGTTACCTGCCTTACAAGGTTAGACGTGTTTTGCTCCTAATCGCTGTCCTTTTGGGGGTGGGTGAGGATATGTTAACAGCAGGTGTAAAGTATGCACACAGTGTGCTTTGTTGAAGGCCTACACACTGTTTTGGAATAGATCATATGACCCCAGATTGAGGTGCAAAATCTTCAGTACTTCACAATGTCTGGAAGTGACTGAAACATTTTAAACCGTGGTCATTACTGTAGACCTTTAATCCTGTGACAGGATCCTGATAATAAAACATTAGGCTAGAGACATATGACGATGGAGTGCACATAGATAGGTGCAAGGGGAGAGAGTTGATCCTTCTGGCCAGAACCTTCACCTTCAACTCTACCAGCCAGCTTCTGGTACTTTGTTCTAGCAGCCTTGTGAAATGAATACAGCTATATAATCTCACTTTAACTCTCAGTACTTCTGCAGGACAGCGATTATAAAGAAACTGGAGGCTGAAGAGGTTAAATAGTCTCTCCAAGTTCCCAGCTGAACAGGGACTTCAACTCAGGCCTGCCTTTGCCTTGACACTGAGTCAAATCCTCCACCTCTAACCACTGACCACCCTACATTTACACACATTCTCGAAACCAATTATTTTTTAAATAGCATTAATTTGTGAGCCACAGATGTTTATTTCCAGCCAGTTTGGGAGATATTACTGTGGGCCTTGTCATTTACACTTAGAAAGTGAAATGGGACCTGGCCAATGGTTGCTCAAAGTCCTCTCAAATTATCTGTAGGAAACTCTGAGTCTCCTACAGTAGAGGCAATGATGAATTCGGTGGGTAAAGCACTTGCCATGAGGACCTGAGTTCGAATTCCTGATTTCACATAAAAAGCCAGCTGTGGTAGTATGAGCTTGTCTCCTGTGGCGGTAGAAAAAAGTGAATCTCTGAACCAGCCGATCTAGTCTACTTGGACAGTTCCTAGGTCAGAGTCTAAAGTAAGGTTTTAGACTAGCATTCCCAAGGACACCCTAACATCCCAGATTGTCCTCACATGTATACCTGCACCCACATAACATGCGCTTACATAAATGAGCACACATGCACATACAGAGTGTCCTGTCCTAGACGGTGTCAGGAGTAATAGCAGCATAGGGGAGATGTCATCATTATGGTAGGTGTTAGTGACAGTACAGGAAGAAGCTCACTGTACACATGGAGAGAGTGACATTTAATAATGGCTGACATTTTCTGATCCTCACTGTGTCCCACACACCTTTAATAAATGCTTTTTGCAGACAATGTTTTGTTTAATGCCTCCAACAGCCTACATAATTATCCTCACTTTATAGACAGAGGCGGGCTTTATTTGCGAGGTTCACCCAGGGAATATGGTGCTACATTCTCTCTGTGTGTGCATATCTACACATATGTCATATGTATGGCATTGCAGGTAGCTGTGGGAATTTCCTACTTGCATGGCCTTTCCCCACAACCCTGGAAAGCCCTAGCTATAAGGCTCTACATTGTGATAACACGTCAAAACATTTCCATGAGCACTGTCTCTTTCCAGACTGACTTGCTTATTCTTATTTTTCTCTTTGTATTGAGTGGTCTGAGTGGTTTGGACTGTTTGAGCATCTGCCCATGAAAGGTTGCACTTTGGAACAGTTATTTTGGGCTCAATGAGATAGACACATAATCCTGTGTGTTTTAGTTATTTCTGTGCACAATTAAATTACCACTAGCTATTTCAGCATAGGAATGACTTCTGGAAGTATTCCTACCATCTATTACATAGTGAGGTCCTATGGGCAGCCTGGGTCCCATGTTAATATAAATGATTCCTAACTACCTGGTGCAGAATGGTGAGGCTAACAGAAGAGACTCAGTGTAAGATACACCAAGCCAGAGCTAATCTGTAGCAAACTGTCCCAATCATAAGTCATGGGCTGATAGTCTTGGACAGTTCAGTTTTTATGGATGTCCAGTCAGGACAGAGTGTGCATGGAGACATTTGTATCTTAAATGCCATACATGCCATTCATTTTTCTGAAGGATCTTTTACAAACAGAATTGATCACAACTCCTGTATTCTCAAGGTCCAGCCTCAAAGCAGTACAGCAAACAGGGTTTGCATTTTTGTTTGGTGCAGCCCGATTCTCAATAAAACCTTCTTGACCAACCATGCCAGACGAGATGGCTGAATTACATTTCTGCTTACTCCCTGTAAAAGTGTGCCATAAAATGGTTCTGTGGTGAAGCAATCTCAGACCATGCCACCCTCACAAACAGGGAAAAGCAAGAATTCTAGATGGGGAGTCAAGCAGCTAATTAACAGAAATAGTCTTACGTTTCAGGGTATGCCATTTGCCATTGATGTGAGCTATCTTAACAGTGACAGTGTGTTGTGATATGTTCTCACACTCATTTGCATCTGATTTGATGGTTGTCATTTTGTATTTTTTTTCCCATGGAGCTCTTCCAAAAGACATAAGCTTCAGGTCCATTGGCACCTGTAGGTGGGAAGGTCCTTTGTGATTTGCACTTATGCTTATGGTCACAGCCAATTGACTGTCCCTCCTCTTTGTCCAATTCTAATGACACAGTCCATGCTACTAATAATTTCAGCCCATTTTTTCTTTAGAACAAATTCTTCTTGAACCAAGATCTCATTAAGCTCAGCTCTGTAGCTCTTATTCCCCTAACACAAGAGACAAACACTCCCCCATAGCAGCACTGTCATGACTCCCTTGCAGCTCAACCCCCACCTTGGGATTTGGATCTTTGCTTCCTGAGTTTGGGGCAAAAAAAGTTTCTCTTTGGCCTTGGTGACAGCCCTGGGGTCAGCTTGCTTTGTCAGAGATGGAGTAAAGCCTTCAGTGTTAGGTACCCAGCCAGTTTTAGGAATAGTCAGATGAACTATCCACCTAATTCACAGTCAGATGGGACAAGACAGATCAGACCAGAGAAGGTCACTGAACACAGCCTGGCTATTAAGGAGGCTTCCTGAGAGAAGTTAGATTCCAGCTGGCTCCTGGAGGCCCAGTAAGCCCTGCTCAGATGAGGAGAGGTTGCTGCTGTCCATCATACTCTTGCTAACGCAATGCGGCAATGATTCAAACACTAAGGGAAGTCATACTGGAACAGGACCTTAAGATGTGACTAAAGTCCCTAATCACCTGACCCTAAATTCAAAAAGGGAGAGAAGGCAGGCTGGATCTGTCCTGATCGGGTAAGCATTTTGAAAGAAGTGCCGAACTCAGATTCCAAACAGCCACAGCCTCTGCAGTCTCCTCAGAGGCATCCTCCATGTCTCTTCCTGGTTTCTTCCACCCTGAAGGAAAGCTTACTTCACTCACCTTAATTCACCCTCCCAGCATCTACTCCAAACACTCTGGCTTTACAGTCAACTCTCAGAACTGCAGGGGCAGACTTAGTACAACAATTCTACTACCTATGACTTGATCAATCTCCTATTGGCTCTGCCTCTCCTATTAAGACCCAACTGATAAAAAATAAAGATGGTGACAAGACAGTCCAGAAGATGGTCCAGTGCCAGATGCTCACAGTGACTGAAGACTTTCCATATATCCCCTGGGGTGCTTGACACATATTATTCTTTTCAGAGATTCAGCTAAAAGTACTAAAAGAAGGGAATGATGTTATGTTTCCTTCTTATAGATGGGATAACCGAGGCACAGAGAGACCAGGGACTTTGCATGGACTGTCACTATCTCCTGGAAAGATGACCCTCATCTCTAGCCTCAAACAGCAAGAGTGACAGAGATGTGACCCCTGTTCTTGCACAGAAAGACACAAGCAGCTCAGACCATTTGGGTACTTATAGTGGAGCAGGATGGATAGCGAGAGGAGAGATGATGTGTTTATATTGATGTCATAACCACCCTGTGTACCATTCTGCTTTCTCCATCACAGGAGAATAGGGAGGCAAGAACTGAGGTCAGAGCACATTGTTATCAAGAGAAAGGCACACTGATGTCCACCATAACATCTGCTGGTTTGGCTTCCCAGGGATGTATGAGCAAACCCAGGCCATACTGAAGTGTGCAGGAGCAGTGGAAGTAACCAGACTGCATGGTTGGGTCCATCATGTGGCAGTACTCTCTGATACAGAAGTCTCCCTGTCATCCTGAACCCCTAGAGCATGGGGACCCGTGCAGAGCTCACCATCAGGAACTTGACAGCCCAAGTGGGTTCCAAAAGGGCTGCCTCTGAGAGATCTGGGAGTGTAGGCAAGGTAGCCAAAGCTCAGCGAGAAATCCTATTGGTTTAACCTTTGTCATTTTACAGGCAAGAAGATGTGAGTCTCCCAATCTTGTATATAACAACTTAATTACCTCAAGGATGAAGAGGTAGCTTTGTTCTTTGGCTCAAGATGTGCTGATTATTGTAAAAACACAAAGAAAGTATCTGAGCATTCATGATCCTTAGAAATATTGATGTCAATAGAACTTTCATATCTTAAAAATGTCTCACAGTTTACTCAATAGTTTTGTACATATTTCAGTGCTTAATTTTTAAAAATTATATATTGTTATTATTTGTGTGTGTGTGTGTTTGTGCGTGCGTGTGTGCGCACGTGTATGTTTTAGGAAGGCACACACGTGCCATGGCTTGGATGTGGAGCTCAGAGGGTAACTTGTGAGAGTGTGGGTTCTTTCTTTCCTCTATGTTGATCCTGGGAATCAAACTCAGAGGGTACCTTGTGAGAGTGTGGGTTCTTTCTTTCCTCTATGTTGATCCTGGGAATCAAACTTAGGTCATCAGGCTTATTGACAGGTGCCTTTACCAGCTGGGCCATCTCACTTGCCCCATATTTTAGTGCTTAAGGGGACACATTACTATAATGTGATCATGGTGAAGGCATTGGTTGTGGATCTTTTAACTAGTAGACCTGGTCTTGGTCTTCAGAGCCCCTTGACCTTTCTCTCCTCCACCATGAAGTCCCTGGAGACTTGCTTCTGGGCAAGGGTGACTTCCCTCCATTTCACATGGTCCTGCCTTCTTTTTGCAATAATATTATCAGAATAGATCTTGTCTTCTTGAGGAGGGGAAGGAGGAAGGAGGGAGGCTGTTAGAGGAGCAGCCTCGTTACAGCAGTAAAGAGGTGATAATGAATTTACACCAGCGATGGTCAAAATACAGTGATTAGTCATACTCCACCTAAGAAGTAGGCACTTATGGGCTGTCACTCAGAAGAAAATATTTGGAAGCCCAAATCTGAAAAATGTCACAACCAGTGTTTTGAATTCATTGATGTTTTGGGTGTTCATGTAATACCTTGTTTTTCATTTTGAGAAAAAAAGAGTATCTGTCTTTGAAAACCACAGAGGCTTAGCAAAATACTCCTGTCACAGTCCATCTCTGAATCCTGTGGACTGGGCTGTGTGATACACAGGAGATAAAGGTGTTTCTTTAGAATTGTGTGCTCAGCGTGACACCTCAAATAAGGGCTCAAGAACTTGGCTCCTACTTGGCTCCCAAACCCATCCGCTCTGACCAGCCTGGTGTTCCCTGTAAAGCTCACATCAATGCACCCGTTTTCAAAATCTATAAAATGGGACATCTCCATCTATAGCCTCTAAGCTTTTCAGAATTCAATGATATACCATATACCATACAAGGCCTAGAGGAAGACTTGGGACAGAAGTGGTATTTCTATACTACCTATGGCCTTTGACCCAACTATCAAAAACACTTTCCACATAGTGCGTGTTACTTAGAATTCCAAACTGCTTCTACCAGCCAAGAGTTTCTTCATCCTGTGACACCTGATTGAGGCTTTGGACAGGCAGGCTTCACTGAGTGCAGCTGTCTGGGAGTTTGTGTTAAGTAGCTAATGAAGTTTATCATTTGATCTGCTCAGAATAGTGATAAATATGTTCATGAAGGGTGCTTGGGGGGGTGTTGAGCTCCAAAGTGTTAATGCAGATATCTCTAGATGTTAAGAGTCCTGATGGTGATGGTGGTGATTGGTGATGATGGTGATGATGATGATTTTCTTCTATATAATAATACACATGATATTTATTTATTTAATTTACTTATTATTTTTGAGGCAAGGTCTCATGTAGCCCAGAATGGCCTCAAACTTAATATATAGTCAAGGATGACCTTGAACTATTGACCTTCCTGCCTTCATTTCTTACCTTTTGTCGTTATAGGTATGCATCACTACAACTACCTTTGGTTTGGTTGGGTTGTTTTTCAGAAATTTATAATGCAATGTATAAGATAGTTGTATATTTTTCTACTTCATTATTTTTAAGATTTATTTTTAATTGCATGAGTGCACACACATTTTTGTGTGTGCTTGTGTGTGTTCATGAAGGTTACCAAAAAGGCCACAAGAGGTTGCCAGATCCCCTGTAGTTGGTGTTATAGGTAGTTGTGAGCTGACTGATATGGGTGCTGGGAGTTGAACTCTGGTCCTCTACAAGAATAGTACATGCTTTTAGCAAATGAGCCATCTCTCCAGCCCCTGGTTTGACATTATAAATAAATAAAATTCCACAAACTACAATACAAAACTTAGATCTTTGTCTCTTTATAAATGGTCATTATCTAAACACCAAAGAAAAGGAAGAGATACACCTGCTGCTTCAGTGAGGAAAACACAGGGCTGAAGTCTGGTTTCAGTTCTTTCTCTCCGACTACTGAAGTGGCTTTGGGGGAATCCTAGTCCTACACTCCGTAGGAAACATTGTGTATTTGCTAGTATAAAATAGTCACACTGAGGACATCATGCTGAGGACATTGATTCAGACCTGCAGTCTAGTACTTGCTGCTGTGTGGCTTCTGACATGTCACTTTGTCTCTTGGAATTCCTGTGTATTCATAAGATTAGGACAATCTGGGAATTTTGTTAGAATTGAGAATATATCATCACCATACAGCAGCTTGTCCTTCAAAGCCAATTATGTTCCTGTCATAATGTTGTATAACTAATACTGATATTGCAAAACAACTGTTTGTCAACCTGTATTATGCATGGGCTAAACTTGAGCCAAATGCTCACTCTCTGTGACTGTCAATTCTAAGAATATCTTTTAAAATAAACACTTATTTTAATTTGGTTATATATGCATGTATGCCTGTATATGAACATGTGCCTGAGAGACCTATAGAAGGCATTTGAGTTGTGAGTCATTCAACATGGGACCTTGGAACCAAATGCAGGTCCTCTGTAAGAGCAATGTATTGCCTTTAACCTCGGAGCCATCTCTCCAGCCCCTATCACAACCTTTAAATACTGTGTAAAAACAAAAACATGCATACTTGTGGGATGCACATGATGCTGAAAACATAATACTACCAGAATCCTTAGGGTTTTTGAGATTAGAGTCTCTAGGCCTTCACCTACACCTGGCATTGTGGGGCTTTAGCTGCAAATAAAGATACAAAGGCCACCCTGCCCCCTCTACACAGTGACATTAGGAGATGGAAACCCCCCACTCAGCCACTCTCTAGGCTTATGATCTTAGGTGAGTCTTTTATTCTCCTGAATCCCAGTTTTCTCACTATTTTACACATTCAGCCAACCTAGCACTAGTCACACACACAGATTGCTCTAGAACAGCGTCTTACTTTTGTGAGAACAATACAGCAGATGAACTAGAAGCAAGCCAAATACTGATGTGAAAACGGCTGGGTGTGTACTACCAGCTATGCATATCAGGTGAGAGCTGTGTTTACTGATCCCATTGTCAGCTGTGGAGGACTGTCTCTTCCACCCACACCTGGCCCAGCATCCTGTGTGGGGAAATTGAGAAATATGCTGCATAGACCAGGTGGAGTTTTGGAGTAGCGTAACACTTGAGGTGGGTCTGAAATGCTGAGACAAAAAGTGGGTATGGGGGCAATAGAAATGGACTCTCCAGGCAGAAATTAGAATAAGTACAGGGGAAGGCAGGGAAAGTTTGAAAAGCATGAGGACATTTGCCCAGGGGAGGAGGAAGTTCAGTGCAGGCGCCATCCTAAGTGTGAACCTAGGTAGCAATGAAAAATTGCTTGGGGAAACAGATGCAATGGTGTTATTATTGCATCTTGCTTCCTTGATGTATATGCATTATAGATTTATCTTATAATTGTTGTTATGGCTTTAGATTTACGCCTACTTTTGTTGGTTCATGATTGATCATTAGTAAGCAAGCATATGCATGCTGATGTGAGGCTCGGCTCTATGCCGTGCATTATTGATGGATCCATTCATTCATGTCACAGATACTTTATTCTGATAAATGCTAATTGCTGCTCAGAGTGCCTCACCAGGGTAATTTGCTTAAGCATGATTTTGAACATCCCTGGTTTTACCGATCTAACACAGAGGCTGTTTGGGGGACTTGGTGTGCTCTCTTTCTGCTCTGAGTGTGAGCTTCTGGCCTTTGGGGGATACCACTCAGTGTTGGCTACTGAAAGGAGCTGGGGTTTCATCATCACATTTCAGCAGTGCATCCTGCAGCTGTGTTTCTCTTCTCAGTCTACCACAGCCGGAAGACCTGTACCCACAACCTGTCTGAGGAGAGTGTAGAAATGAGGCAGAAAGGTGCGTGGAGGAGGAGAGGGAGCAGAGGAGAGAGAAAAAGAGAGAGAGTCAGCCAAAGAGGAGGGAGGCAGGGCTCTAAGCAGTCAATGGGGAACAGTGTGGGAAGAGAAGATACGGGTTTTGTCAACATAGGAAGTAACAAAAGCAAATGAGGAAAGGGTTAAGGAGAGGGGAGACTGGAGAGAAAGAACTAGAAACAGGAGTTAAACCTGGGAGAGGATGGGAATGTGAAGCTGGGTCAACAGGGTCTCACAGGAAGAGTAGGAAAGGGGGAATAAGATGATTGTGTAGACAGGTTCCCAGAGTCAGTGCTCACAAAGAAATTCTGGGTTCACGGAACATTGCAGAATGCTAGCCTGTACCAACTCTCAGATGTGAGGAAGTGTTGTGTGTCAAAATATTCATTGGTGATGCATGAATTAGCAGAGATCAATTTGTGTTTAAGAAATCTTGATGGAGCACCCCACAGCACAAATCAAAGCCATCAAGCAAACGAAACTGTTCAGCTGATTAACACACCTCGGCACCAGGTTCTACAGAGTGCAGCGGCAAGCTGGTGTCCTAGTGGTGGGCTGAGATTCATTTTGTTTGCTTACTCACTGTTCTGTGTGCTCTATGGAGGTACAATAAGTGGTCCCCAGAGATGTGTTGTAGGTTCTGGTTAATGGCCACCATGTCCCAGAATTTCTAACAATTACCTGGAAATGAGCCACCATCTCTGGTAAGTTAGGCTCACATTCTCATCTGATGCTCATAGACACTCGCTCTTCAGAGGCAAGATTAGAGTGTCTACTCACGCCCAGCTCTCTCTGATGTTTACAGTGCATCAGGGCAACCATGAGTCAAAGAGTCTGTATCTGGCATAGTGATAGGTCCTGGACATGTCTTTAGACTGTTTTTTGGGCAGGTATATCACCAGGTGGCAGCTGGGGTGTGGAGCTCTCAGGTGGGACCCAATGACTCTGTGCTTCTCAGGTTATTTCCTTTGTTGAAAGCTTTGTACTAGACCTTAGATGTCTTAAAAGGACAGAGTTCTGCCTTGAACCACTGATGTGACAAATGTCTTGACCTGACATTTCAATTTTCTGTTCTCTAAAGGTGGACTAGTTCTGGGAACTCCAGGCTGGGCTAGGGCTCTTGTTTAACTCAGAAAGACATTAGTGCATCTAGATATCCATTCTCCTTCCCAACTCTTATCTCCTCCCTTACCCGTCTTTGCTGCTTAGCCCATAATTACTTACTGAATTCTATCATGTGTCAGGTATAAAGTTGAGCTTATGCTCCACAGCTAGCTGGAGAAGGGACACAGAAGCCCCAACTATGGGCTTAGCCTAGGGATCCATGGATAAAGGGATGAAGAAAGAAGATGGAGTATTGCTGAGTTATAAAGAGGAATGACGTTATATCATTTGCAGAAGATTTATGGAACTAGAAAACATAAATGAGGTCAGACTCAGAAACACAAATACTGTAACTTTTCCTTCATATACAGAATGCAGATTTTATAAACAGAGATATGAAAGTAGAAGGGGCCTATTTGGAGGCAAGGCAAGATCAGCAGTGGTGGTTGGGGGATCAGTGAAGGGTAGGACATAAAGTACATGGTATTAAGATCTCATGATGGAAACTGTTATTTGGTACAAATGGCATATTCTCATAAAAATATGATGTAGTGCATCTAATCTTCTATAGCAAAGTACCATAATCCAGGAAAATCTTACAAACTAGAAAGTCTTTCTTAGAGTTCCAGAGGCTGGGAGGATCAATCAGGATGGAGGCAGCAGCAGCATCTGCTACAGAAGCTGTTTGTTTACCCTAATATGCAGTCCTTTGGACTGGGAAAACAGATACTACGGCTTTGTGTGTTATAAAATTTAAGTAATTCTGAAAGTATGAAAGTTAAAGATCAAGATCCTGATAGATTCAGCTCCTAGAAAAACCTGCTTTGAGGTTCACAGAAGGTCAACTTTGGCTGTGTTCTCATGTAGCAGTGGGATGAACAAGATTGGGGGGGGACTCTTACATAAGGGCACTCATCCCATCAATGAGGGATCCATCCTCATAAACTGGTTGACCTTGCAAAGGCTCTCCTTCCAAATATCACCACTCCAGTGATTAGTTTTAGCATATGAACTTTGGTTAAACATAACTTTCAGTCCACAGCAGATATTAGATGATGATATCTGCCAAGGAGGAGAAGAAAGGAGGGAAAGCATTTCTGTGTACAGATGAATACAACAGCTACATGAGATTCCCAATGGCACAGAGAAACCTGTCTTTTTCCTGTGTCAGATCCCAAGGACATGACTCAGGCCTTGGCTAGCTCTGGGTGTGCTCTGCTAGCCACATGTGCTTGCTTCACAAGCACCTGGAAATTTAATTTGCCAGCATACCTTTGGACAAGATTTCTGAAATGAGTACACATGAAATACTGTAGTAACTTCTTGGAAGGATCAGCGACAGCCTGACACCTCTATTGTAACATGACTCAGAGACAAGCTGTATCTGTTAGGTCCAGGGAGACTATGACTGCTATGTGTTTTTGGACAGCTGGTACAGTGGAGAGCCCAAGAGATGGTCTCTACCAATCTGCTCTAAGGTTGCTCTCAAGGGCTGACAGGATACATTTCTCAGCAGGTCATGGGCAGTCACTCTGATCCACACTAACACTTGGAGGCATTGTTAGCTTAGAGATAAATTTCTCAGTACTAAACGGAGCACTGAGAAAATACCTTCTGTCCTGGCACTGGCTCTCTCTGGTTTCTCTCAATGGCTAAATCATGGGTTCTCATCACTCAAATGTCCTGGACTCTGAATGATATGTAAAAAGACTCTGGAACCACTGCTGCGACAGTAGCCACTCTTCCGGGCTCTGTGAGTTGCTCAACTTGGGATGACTCCATGAACTCCTCTTTATTTCATCTTTTGATTGTGTTCTCTCTGGCTGGACCCTTCCAGGTTTCCAGAATGGAGCATCCTATTGGCTTTGTCTTGCTGTTCTCCAGTCCCCAGATGGGCTCAGATCAGCTGGTATCATTTCCTTTCCCTGACTGAGAGTCGAAGAACATTAGATCTTGTCTACACAGCGTTTATCACACCTCCAAGAGAGGCTGAGTCAGAATTGAGACCCAAGTTGTTTGCCCAGAGTGAACTTTTTCTCTTGACCCCCACAGCCTGCCTCATGAGTACAGGCTCCTCTTGAAGCTCACACGGTGAACAGATGCTGAGCATCAGAAGAAGAGATAGGAGATAACAGCCTCCACTTGCTTTATCCACACACTCACAGACAGCATGCTTCCATTTTCCTGACAATAAGAATCATCAACTCATTGACTGTTTTTTGTTTTTTATACTAGAGTTACAGTTAGTTGTGAACTGCCATGTGGTGCTGGAAATTGAACCCTAGTCTTTTGGGAAAACAGTCAGTGCTCTCAACCGCTGAGCCATCTCTCCAGCCCCCAAATCATCAACCATTGTTTGTGCTAAATCCATCAATCACAGGGTCTTCTTCCCACAGCATCAGGGTTTCTAGGGGTTGGTCATAGGAAGTAGAGTTCTTAAAAGACTTCTCAGGGCCAGTGAGATGGCACGTCATGGCACATAGTGCCAAGCCACATGACCTGAAATCAATCTCCAGAACCCAGATGGTAGAAGGAAAGAACTGACTTCTGAAAGTTATTCTCTGTTCTTCACACGTGTTGTGGCCTGTGACTCCCCCCGCAAACAAATCACACACACAAAAATTATACATACAAAAAAAGAAAGGTATTTTTTCTAAAGATCTCAGCAGATTCTTTTCATCACAAAAATTTAGGACACTGAAGAGAATGTAGTAACAATAGCTGACTTCAAACCAACAACCATTTTGTTTTAATTTTTGGAAGTAATTATTATTCTCTCTGGATGGATGGGGGAAAGGAAGCAGAGAAGAGTGAGGAGATTCTTTTTCAAGGCCCCACAACTCTGTATGACTCCATAAGCTATCTCTAACTGCCCAATTGAGCCACCTCTCAAAGCAGAGACTCCGTCAAGTTCACATGCAGGAAAAATGAGCATTCATCTAAGTGATGTGATTGAAAACCCCTCAGGACAAGGGAATTTGCAGTATTGAAGCAGTGGCTCAGAAGTCCCCTTTATCAGAAAGTGTTCCCATCCATCAAAATGTAACCCAAAGGACAGCCCTTGAACCTGGCATCATTCATCCAGACCTCTGGTGAATGAGCTAGTGACCAATTCCCTTAAGAAAAAGAGAGAAGAAAACAAGGGATGGCACATGGTAGGAGGAATGGGTAGTCACTGATTGAGGCAGTGTGCAGCATCTCATAGGAGAGGCTGTTGGGATTTAAGGGGACCACAGGACCCTGGTTCTTCAGCCCACAGTTTCTCCTTCGCACCTGATTTCTGTCTGACCTCAGCTCCCAAATGCTGCTTGATTTCTCAGCTATCATAACCAACCCTTCTTGCAAAGGCCCATTCTAGCACTTTCCATGATATTTATTTGTAACCATTAATTTACATATATATATATATATATTTGTTTGTTTCTCTCAACTCAGGATTTTAAATGTCTTCAAGACTGAGACAAGGCCATACCTCCCTTTATATTTTCCTTTAGTACTCAGAATATTCCTCATTTCCTACAGATGTTTAGGAAATGTCACAAAGAATCTATCACCAGGAGACTGGGACACTCTGAGATGACTTTAATTCCCTTGGCAACCTGTTTGAGAGGAATGCCTTGGGAATGTGGTTAAATGCAGATTCTAGGGATTGGAGAGATGGTTAAGAGTGCTTACTGCCTTTACAGAGGACCAGAGTTCGGTTTCCAGCACCTATATCATGTAGTTTAAGACTGTCACTCCAGATTCAGAAGAATTAGATGCCCTCTTCTGGACTCCTCGGGCATCTACACTCACTTGTGCATATATACTTCTATACATAATTTGAAAAGTAATTTTTTAAAAAAATTCAGATTCTGGCTCAGAATGTCTAGTTGGGGGTTGAGAGCTTGTACTTCAAACATGCTCCCACAACACTGCTTCTGTCTAGGACTACACAATAAAAAAGGAATCTTAGATCTTAGCATATTCTATGCACTGACTCTTGGTGCTTTGTTATTTCCAAAGAAAAGATAAGTAGCTTGGTCTATGTGTCCCAGCATGCTCTTTTCTATGTTGAATTTAGGTAGGCTACCTAAATCAGCATTGTTACATGGACTTTGCACTAATTAAATCACTAGGTAAGATTTGATTCAATTCAACTTAAATAAACTCAGTCACTGCCCAGACCAAAGAACCAGTTTGTTGCCTGGTTTTGCACATTTATATTTTGACAGCATCTCAACTATCAGTCACAGGCTTACTTTTGCCCCTAAATATTCTCTCATCAATATGCCAACATATGAGATAATTAAAGAATAATACTTCTATTGTGTTATTACTTTACATATTCTGGGCCTCTCCTGTCTGAAGATGTCCCCACCCTGATAAATGAAGTGGCTCCCTGTCTGTCTTTCCTGATAGATGTGGCACTACCAGGCTGTTCTCCTTCCATTCTTCCTTTGATGGTTACCCAATGATGACGTGGCACTGCACAGCTGATGAATCACAAATGCTCTAACTGGATTGGCTAAGGGCTCATGTCCACTGGAACACTGTGAGACTTGCTTTAATGAGTTAGAGAAATAGAACCCATGCTCAGTGTCTGTTATCTTGGCTCTGAAAGCCAAGTGGTACAATGTTTTTATGATTTGCCCACGTAAGTCTGTTCTGCACTCTTTCATGCCAGAGCTGGTGACTGACCTGGTGCCCTGTGATGCTCTTTCTGTATGTTCCTCCTTCCTAAAACTTCTTGTGAAGGAGAAAAAGTGACCCATGCTTGAGCAAAACACATTGGCCTTGGTGGTGTTGCATGATTGTGTCCCCACTTTGAAACTGATCTGTGTGCCCAGAACAGGCTATTATTTCTGCATTTTCTGGTCCAGTCATCGACAAAAGATTTTGTTATCATATCATATCATATGTATGTATGTACGTATGTATGTATGTATGTGTCTGTCTGTCTGTCTATCACGTCTTCTTATAAATATGAAATGGAAGTATTTGATTATCTAGGAATAAAACTAATGGAAGTGGAAATACAGAATTGATAGGACATTTTTTAAAGAACACAATATAGCTTCTTGCTTATTAATCAGAAGCAAAAAAAAAAAAAAACCCATTTGACTGGGAATCCTGGTGATCAATGCAAAACTAACAGTAAAGTCAGTTGCAGGACTGACATTGGACAGTGCATGTGACCCCCCTGTGTTACTTGGTACACAGCTCTGAAAGCAATTCCTTTAATGAACATTTATACAGAGTAGAAAAACAACATCCGTCACATATCTGGAAGATTTGCCAGGTATCTTTGCAAGACATCTTCTTAATATACACCACTACCAAAATTTTCAAAGGTAACTTTGATAAACAACTTCTCAGCTCTAAGAGAAAGGTACTTAGAATTTCTAAGATAAACAGCTTGACAAAATACTAAATAACACAACACAGTTTTCTACTTGTTAAATTAAAAGAGCTTATTGCCACCAAAATACAAGCTACATGAAGTGAGATATGACAAAGCATTGAAAGTAGTGAGGCATAGTCAAAGCAATCTCTGAGTTTATACTGATTTTGTATAAAATGCCAGTGACTGTGGGATGAGCCACACGGAGATGTCTGGTGATTTTTGGATGTGGATTCCATCCCCAGTTCTAACATTTTACATCTGAGGAACCCAGGTAAGTTTCTCGCTATCTTTAAGCAGCAATCCTATTCAGTGAACATATGTGTATGGATATGAATATATAAAACGGATATCAATGCAGATTAAAGAGTAAAGGAACTAATCTATTAGAGGTGCATAACATTGTGTCTGGATATTTTAGTCACCACAGCCAGGAAACATTTGCTTTTTGATAAGATACTATCTGTCACAATAATTCTAGAAATCACTCAGAATATTCATTGTGCTAGATGATAGCTCCTAGTCACTATGGATATTAACATTCAAGTCTAATTATTTATTATATAGTTAAGATATGAAAGTCAAGACCGTGTGTGTGTGTGTGTGTGTGTGATCACTCCATATGGTCAGGGGTTGGTGGTTGTTGTGTTGGGTGGGAGAGAAAAGCAATCTCCCAAAGTTTTCATCATCTCAGAGAGTCTTGAAGGTGAGAGAGGATTCTAGAGGGATGCATAATCTGTGTAGCATTTAAGTTCTGACTCACAATGCTGTTTCAGGCTAGCTAGCATTGGTAATGAGTGGACAACAGATGGTTCTTTGGAGGAAAGGCTCTCGGTTTTCCAGGTAAATCAGATTGGGTGTGCTTCAATCAAAGCAAGAGAGTGAAGCTTGGGACAGGTGGGATTGGCCTTCTCAACTGCCTGTCTTCTCCACAGCAGCCCACAGGGAAGGTGTGGCAGGAAGACCCAGGAGGCATCTCTGGACAGTTGGAGGATTTCCCTCAACACCAGAAAACAGCTTGCTCCAATTGCTGGATGGCCTATAGAACCAGACCTCACTTTACCTTAAATTGTTTCCCAATGTATGCATCCTTACAACCACACAAATATGTATGTGCATAGATGTGGAATCTCCAGATCTTTGAGGAACCTCTAACAATGAGCTGGAGCCACATCAACAGCCTTCTCTTTTCTTCCTTGACCCTGTTAGTAACCATATAATCATGGCTAATCTGCTCTTCTGTATCAGCAGTGTGAAAACACTGTGGGAAGAGAGATGGGTCTGGGGTCCAGAGTTCTTCAGGTTGGCTACAAGTGGACCTCTGTAGGAATGGCTGGTATCTGCAAGAGGAAGTTATTAACCTTTTCATGGTGTGTGTGTGTGTGTGTGTGTGTGTGTGTGTGTGTGTGTGTGTGTAGGTATATCTGTATACATACAGGTGTATGCAAGTTTATGTGTATATGTATGTATAGGCTAGTATATGTGTATATGTAATGCCTGTGTGTGTGTATATATATATGTGTGCATGTGTGTATGTGTGGGCAGTTGACATAAATGTACACTACCACATCACAGATCTTCCTAAATTGGGGTATACTTACAGTATGCTAAGCATTGAAAGCACCTTGAGTGTTTCCTCCAAGGCACGAAAGTTCAGTATGGCTGATGAGCTTAGATAGCTAATATTTAATATTTACTACTGAAGGCAAAAGAATTGAAATAAGAAAATGACAGTCTTGACCAAGGCCAACACATTTTTTAAAAAAGAAAAATAAAGCCTTGGCTTTGTATTTATCACAAGCACAGAAATCTGTTTCCACTGGCAGAAATTCATTCACCTGCCAAACCTCCTACTTCCCCCACCTGCTTTTGAAACACTCAGACCAACCCCACAAGATGGATGTGTTCACCAGCTCCCCAGGGGTAAGGAAGATAAAGCCTTGCAAAGGCCACAAGTTTGTTCTCCTAATTATTATAACAGGCATTTTTTTTTTTAACTTGGCAAACCATCTATTCAGATTAAACTCCAGCCCAGGAGCCTGATTGTCAGTGAAGGGTGGAAAGGCACCTCTATTATGTGATTTCTGAAGCTCTCAGAGCCCAAAGAGAAGCACTGAAAGAGATCTCAGTATTTGCATGTAAGTGATTTTTGTTAGGAAAGATCTAAAAATATCGGTAGCAGCCCATTTCCCTCTTTTCTCCCTTTAAAGCCAGCCTAAGACCGTTTTCAGTTTGACAACCAGAACAACTTTCCAGTAGTCCCTTGATATTACTTCATGTCCCAGTGTTCCATAAAATCTAAATATACAAATGGGTCCAGCCACTGAATGTATGGGGACTTCAGCTCTGCTTAGCATGAGGGATACATTTACCTCTGTAAGAACTGTTACTTATCCAGACACGTGATTGCACCATTGTAAGCACACAGAGAAGCCCAGGGGAAAGAAGGAAGCTCAGTTGCTGAGATGAGACAGGTATCTGAAACTCTGTGCCCACAGTCCAGCCTCTTCTGCAAGTGAGCCTCTGGGTGTGGGATTGGGAGAGTTGCCTCGTGGAGGGAAACCCTATCTGGAAGCTTCTATCTATTTGCTCTGCTGCTTTTCAATCAAGCAGAAACACACCAATGAAGAAATGGAGTTAATACTGTGCTTGAGAGAGGAAACCTTGGAAGAAACAGGTGTTCTGAGGTTCAAGCATGAGAAGAAAAGCATCAACGACCTATGATCAGAGCTCCCATCTACTTATGACCACTGTAACTCTACATCTTTAAATTGTACTCATGAGGCAGCAGGTGGAAACTTTTAGAATGGCTAAATCCATTTTCAGTTTTCCTTTACTTTTATCAGTATCTTTAATTGGAGAATTTTGTTTTTATCTATCTGTCTTTCTGCCTGTCTGTCTGTGTGTCCACCCACCCACCCACCCACCCATCCATCCATCCATCCATCCATCCATCCATCCATCTATCCTTCCTTCCTTCCACTCATCTCAGTCCTCCCCACCTCTCCTTCTTCCCAGCTCCGCTCCTCCTCTATTTGCTTTCAAAAGGAGCAGGCCTCCCAGGGATATCAGCTGAACATGGCATAACAAGATGCAATAAGACTAGGTATAAACCCTCATGTCAAGGCTGGCTAAGGTAACCCAATAGAAGGAAGAGGCTCCCAAGAGGAGGCAAAAGAGTCAAAGACTTCTCTACTCCCATCGTTAGAACGCCCACAAACCTCATACTAAACAATCACAACATTTTTAACTGTTATTAACCCCTCAGACTGACAGCAAATTAAACACATGGCTTTACACACTCCTTGTTAGATGGAATGTCACACTTGCCTGTGGTCTCTGTTTATGAACTCCAGGCCATGTGTGCTTCTGGATCCTGAAATCCAACCAAGAGTTGATTCAATTGGTCCAAGGCAGTCTGATGTTCTTAGAAACCCCTCTCACTTTCTAGCAAAAGGCCCTAGCACTGCATCAAGTATTTTTATTCATGACCTGGAATAATATAGAATCCCCACTCCTTAACCTTTTGCTTCTAATGATTTCTCTTGCTCTTGACCAATGCTGGTTACTTCTTTCAAAGGTCACCTCATACTTTCAATTCTTGTCTAATTCTTGCAGAGTGATTTTGCAGTTTCTTTTTTGTCTTGTGATCTTGTCCTTGCTCTTAGGAAACCCTGCAGGTTCCTGGCCAGTCTGCCATGCAAATTCTACCAGGTTTTGTGATTGCCTGAGGCTCTCAGAGTCCTGTCTTAGCAAACATCCCTGATGAAATCAGAGAAGAGAGTTTGTCCAATGGGTTCATGAGTCTCCTTTTGAAGGATGATGATAATGTTTACAGTAAAGATTCCCAGATGCTATTCCTGACACTCACCAGTCTCAAAGAATCTCATTTTCATAGAGACCCTTTGAGGTCCCAGGAGCTAAGCTTAGAATCCAGTGAGTGTTAATGTCCCTAACTGACAGGCTGACAGAAGGACTGACTTCCCTTTGCCATAGTTTTCTGGCTCTTGGATGAAAGAATGAAGGATCTGGGAGTCATGGACCAGGCAGGAGAACACTGCTGCTTCTGTTTGGAAAGAGTGGATGTCAACACGTTAAAGCCCCCTCAAGGCCTGCAGGAGAAAAGCCTGCCTGGCTTTGCCCATCAGTGATTCCATGCTCAGTAGGCCACCCACCTCATTTGTATAATGTCTGATCTCTTGCAGTAGTTCACATGGAACTTTCTTTGCAAAAATGCTAATTTTGCCCAAAGTCTCATCTCTATACTGAACAAAACACATACTCATTCATGTACATACATACAAATACATGTGTACACATACATACACATGCACTTGTTTGTACATAGCAATCAAGAGACCTCCCATACAGATATTATTCTCCATCATTCCTCCCTTAACTACCAATGTCTTCTGCAAACACACACCTCTCCTTTTCTACTACTTCTCACATCACCAACCTGCAGGGACTTTTAGGTCCCATGAAACCCAGGGACACTCACATTCATAGACACAGGAATGAACGCACCATACAAACCAGGAGTCAGCAAATATTTTTCTGGGAAGAGCCAGATGGCGACTATTTCAGGATGTGCAGGCCAGACAGCCTCTGTCACGTGGACTCAGCTCTGTCATTGCAGCCTGAGTGGACACGGACAATACCAAGACAAATGAGTATGGCTCTGTGCCAAAAGGAGTTCTTTTCTGTCTCAAAATCTAAATTTTTATGTAACTTTCACATGTCAACAAACAGGATTCTTTCTATTTGCTTTCGATTGTTTAAGACTGCAAAAGACACACTAAGCTGATGGGCTGCACAGAAGTAAGCAGCAGGCTAGTGTAGTCCCTCGCCAGTCAGCCAATTTGTGCTTTGTGTCAACAGGATCTTACTGTTGTGTCCACAGAAGGTTACTGGACCACGTGAAGGGACATGCTTTAAAGGATGCTGTGATGAATTCTTAAATGTTATCAGAGCTGTTAGCATCAGAGAGTGGGCTCCAGCACTGTAGCAAGCTAGACACATCCACTCATCTTCAATAGAACAATTAAACAATACTTAAAAGCAACATACACACACACATACACACACACATTCGTGATTATTCAATGTGATCACACTGGGAAGCGAAACAAAGAGTTTCAGTCACCCCCTACCTCACCCATATCAAGTCTATTTTCAGGATCTCAAGTTAGGTTTAAATAGAAGACAAGAGGTATGCATAGCTAAGCAGCCCTGGTCAAGGAGCAACATGCATCGCCTATGATCACTGTCTCTCCTTCAGTCCACCCTATAGGGTGGTCTGACAAGTTGTCAGAATTGTATAAAATCTCCTTCTGAGAGACAAACTTCCTACTGGCTGAGACCAGGCTCCCTGCCTTTTCCATCTTCTAGCATGGGATTTTTTGGAAAAACTCCAATTTCCTGGGGTCCATTGCTAGAATAATCTGAGACCCAAAAGAAAGGTATCTTTAGAATATCTTCATTCTGGCCATGATGGTTATACAGGCAAACTCCTCAGTTCTCAAATACAGCCCTTGAAACCCCATGGCTGCCGTATTCCTCTTCTAGGCACTGTGAACTGGGCATTTGCTTTTCCCAAGGCCCAAATGAGGTACCTCCCTTCTTTTACCTCAGTGATATTCCTCCTCTTTCTCTATTGTCAGGGATTTATCATTTCAGCTGATTCCATCCGGAGGCTTCTTGCCCACAGTTCCCTGCACAAAGCTGTTTGTTTTAACCACAGTGGTGGCATCTGCAGAACCCCCAAGATGCCATTTTATGCTTGCATTCTGTCACTACAGTGACAAATACTGCATCCTGAATCTGAGAGATTGAGTTGATGGACTGATGGCAGCCTTCTCACTGAAAGACAAAACTGCCACCTGGCTAGCACATCTGTGCTGCCATTAGCTTAGATTCAGACGAACCTCAGCAATGTCTCCCTTGAATCTCAGAGAAACGTAGACGTGTCCCATCCAACTTGAGGACATGTGATGAAGTCATTGGTTGCTGAGGTTAGAAGTATACTTTGTTTTTGTGTGTTCCTTGAGGAAGGTTCAACTCTAGGTAGTGGCTCATGTTCAGTCACACTGTAGATGTCTGGTACATTTCACAGGGCACTGCTCTCTGGAAGGTTCCATGCTAGGTACTGCTGATACTGTCATGGGTTAAACAGCAGTTATGTCATTCACTCTGAGTTTATTGGAAAAGACAGGGACATCACTGGTCAGTTACAGCACAAGATATTCTGGAAAGGTATAGACGGAGCAGAGATATTGGCTCAGCCCCTCCCTGTGTCTCTCTACTTCCTCACCTCTTGCTTCTCAGTGTCTCCCTCTTCACAAAACCCAAAAGAATGCCACCAGGATCCCCATTTCCACTTGTAGACACACCTCTGTCACCACTTCCACTAATTAAAACCACTGCAGACTTTAACCAATAATCTATTGTGCTTTTTCCCACTCAAAGCCCATTCTTGAATGAGTGTCTCTGATACTAGAGTTAGATGTAGAATCCTTTGATACCTGTGGGCCTAGCAATACTTCTGCCTCACCTCTGCCGTCCTTTGTTTAGTTTACATGATTTCTTCTTGATCTGTGTTTTCATGTTTTCTTTCCTCTCTTCATCTGGAGTCAAATGACCATGTGTTACCTGAGTATCATACATGGTACATGAGAGATTTAAGGACTATAGTTCATTTATTGGCATCTCAGTTTTTTCACTGTAAAATGGACATAATAAGTCTTCCCCTCCTAGGGACACTGGGAAGATTTACAGAACAGTACCACATACAAAGGGGCTGAAAAATGCCTTGCCAGAGGGGCAGTGACTGATGCCATTGTCAGTAAGAGTGTGCTACCTTCAGGTCACAGTCTAAAAGCTTCCTCTCAAGAGAAGTCTTCCTGATGCAAGCTAAGAAAGGCTTCTTTTTTATTATACAATAGTACCTCATATTTTCTAAGTCACTAGCCACAAGTAGCCATTATGCACTCACATGCCTGACTCTTGGTTTAAAGCTGGTCCCTGTATGCTGTGCTCATGGCTGTGTGTCTGTTTTCTGTGCCTGTGGAATTCCCATGACACAAAGTATTGAAAAGATGGATGGTCCCCATGGGCAAGGCACAGAGAAAGGATGCTTAGGACCTAAAGCAGACCAATGTTCCCGTGGAGGGGGCCTGTGGTGACATCAAGATGACAAGATGTGAGTTCCCCCCTTTCTCTGTCTCAATAGATTTTATATATTATTTTAGAACAACTTGAGTTCACAGAAAACTCTGGCAGAAGATGCAGCCTCTAGTTCCACACACATGGCCTCTCTAGCATCCCTCATCCCCATGGTTCCTTCTTATTCCTTCTGATCCTGCACTGACACACAATTATCACTCAAAGCCCATGACTCACACCAACCATCACTGCTGCTGTTACACGTTCTTTGGGACTGAACAAAAAATGCTCAGTGATTTGTATTTACAGTAGCACATGAAATAGTTTTAATTCACTAAAATGCTCTGGTTTCTATCTATTTCTCCCCAACCCTTTTTTCTGCAACCACTTACCTTCTAACTTTCTGGGAAGTTTTGGCCTTTACAGAATGTCATACAGTCAAAAAAAAAGTGTGCTGATTTTCCAGACTGGTGCCTTTTTATGAAGTAATATGCATTGAAGGTCCCTCTATGTCTTTTCATGTCTTGATAATTCTTCCCTTTTAAGTGCTGCATAATATTCTGCTACCTAGATTATACCAACAGTTATTGAGCTCCTCATCTATGGAAGGACATTTCATTTACTTTATGATTTGACAATTATAAGTAAAGCACCTATAAATGCTTTTACAGAGCTTTGGATGGACAGATGTTTTCAAATTCCTTTGATGTAAAAGAAAAGAGCATGAGAGTTGGTTCATGTACTATGATTGCACTTAGCTTTATAAGAAACTGCCCACTTGTCTTCCAAAGCTGTTGGGTCATTTTGCATTCCCAGCATTGGTTCATGGGCATGCCTTGGGTTCCGCATCCTTACCAGCTTTTGTTGCTGACCTGGAGAATATAAAAGGTTTGCTGTGGTACCCATTAATGCTGCACTTCTGATTCTCTGATGGCATGGCATGGGATGTCTTTTTATTTTTATTTCCTGCCTTTCTTGGTCTGGGCTAGGATACATGGGTCATTGAGACCCTGACCCGATTTCTGGTCTGAATCACAGAACAGGGTGTGGTTGGAGTTGAGTGAGCATGGGGCAAAGGATCTCCAGGTGACAGTGCTCACTTCTCAACAACCGCATGAGGGAATCCCTCTGCAGCATGGTTAGCTTTCCATATGTCTCACATACACACCTCTGATGAACACTGCATATATCTTGCTCCAGGTTGAAAGATCAGGTGCTTTTCCTAGAACTACTTTGGGTAAAGAAAAAACAATAGTAGAGGGTATGGACATAAGAAAGAATGAGCCTAGTTTTTCTTCTCTCCTTGTTTAGTTATGAGTACATACATATCCCTACATACAGAGATTGTCAGCAGACATGGACACAGTCTTCTCAAATGTTGAGAGCTGACATTCTTCAGAGGTTTCCACAATTCAGAAGAGAACCCAGCCCAGGGATGGGGATGTACCACAGTTAGCAGAGTGCTTGTATAGCATGCAAAGGAGCTCCTGGTCAATCCCCAGTACCAGATAAACTGAACATGATAGCACATACCTGTAATCACAGAACTGGGGAGGTGGAGGCAGGAAGAGCAGATCAAGGTCATTCTGGATCACATGATGAGTTCCAGGCTATCTAGAGTTACATGAGACAAACCAAACAGCTTAGCCTCAGAGCCTATGTGCAGTTTGAGGAAGAGATAGCAGCTGTTGCACCCTAGCTAGTACGTATATGTCTGAGAACTTCATTTAGGGCATAAAGACTAATGAGTAGCTTGCTGTTTGTCCCTCTTCAAATTGCACATAAGCAGGTAGGCATCACTAGTTGATCACAGCACAGCCGCTGAACGCTACATCCATCCATCCTTTTGCTTAAAACAAAGACTGCTCCCACATGCACTTAGGCTGAGCTATTTGTGGAGGACCTGCAAAGCAGGAGATATTAAGTTCTTTAAGCCATGACATTCGACAGCTTTCAAAAATTCTCACAGGTAAGTTAAATCTATGCATTTGAGAGAAAAATTGCTTTCATAATCCTGGCTGTGAAATATTTTTTAAAGCTCATTCATGGCCCTTTGGGGGACAGTTCACTGGGGCAAAGGGTAGAGAATGTTCTTGGCACTAGAACAAAGTTCTGCATTATTTCTGGGAGGGGGATGACTTGACATTTCTGGAATTTCAGGGAAGGCAAGGCCAAACCTCTGTGTTTGCTCCAGTGGTCCCTAAACCATGCTGCACATTCAAGTCACATACGGAATATAATCCCAGCATTCAGATGGCAAAAGCAGGCAGGCAGATCTCTGTGAGTTGGAGGACATCCTGATTTACATAGCAAGTTCCAGGACAGCCAGAGCTACACAGTCTTAAAAAACCAAAATCAAAAACAGCCCAAATTTTAATTAGAGTGCCAGGATAAGACCTACTCAGAGAGGGGTTAGCGTCTGGAGACATCAGATCAGTAGTTAACAGAGGACCCAAGCGACTCCATTGTGCAGCCATGTATGAGAACACTGTTCTGGACACCACATTGTTTTACAACTGCCAGACTCACTTCTTCTCAAAGGTGCCCCCAGAACTCATCTGCTTCTCACAATGACTCTAGGAAGATGGTTGGAGCAGGTGTCATGATCCATGAGCCACAGAGCAAAGAGTTGAAGTATCCAAGTTTAAAAGGTAGGAGCAGCTGAGTCCTGGGGTCTTCTTGTGTACAGCAAAAGCTGTTGCCAGGTTGATGTAGGAGAAGGAAGAAAGACCAATGAATTCATATTTAAAAAGTAAGAAAAGATGCACCGAATGGGGATATATGGTCTTCTTAAAAGAAGTCATATGTTGGAAGGCCAGTACACATACCACACACACACACACACACACACACACACACACACACACACACACACACTCTACTCACACCACTAGTATAGCAACTAAGTGTGTCAAACAAAAATCAACAACTCTCGGGTCCCAGTCTCAAGGTAGTCCAGAAATACTCCCATAGAAGAAAGTGTGTGAAATACCAGCTTCTATGAAAGAACAGATTCATATAACAATATTTTCACAGGCTGACTCTCAAGGTTCAGCAGTTCATGTAATGAGATTATTCCAACCTGGAGGCCAATTGGAAAAGCAATTACAGAACATTAAGGCCCCATTGCTTAACTGCTTGGCCCTGCCTACCTCATTCCATGTCCTGTATCCATCACTCCAGACCATCTTTACATTGCACATTGGGCCAGTGAGAAGCTAGGTGCCTTGGGTCACAATGATTGCACAGATTTCCATGATAGAAGTTTAACCTTTGCTCAGTGATCATTTAAACAAACAACTCCCCAGAGAGAAAAAAATAGACAAATATTGTTATGGTCCAGGTGTGGGCAAAATGGTTTTGCTAGCACCATCTCACTTAGTGTTCATCAGTTGATGGTGGGTAACTACTCCAGGGGTGGTAAATACGTGGTACCTCTGTCCCCCTCCCTGCTGTGTTCATTGCAGACATCACTAATAGATCCCAGCACATACTCAAGCAGAACCTATCCTAGGTCTGAGATTCACTTGTTCTCAAGAACCTGAAGTCTGGCTATGCTAGGACTTGCCAGGGCAGTTTCCATTAAGCAGAGGCCAGGAGAGGTGAAGGAAATTTCCTGAGGCTATCCAGCTGGGAAACGGCATAGCTGGAATCAAGCTAAAGTTCCAAATCCTTGTATTAGCACTCCTGGTGATCCTGCTCTCTCTGACCTCCATTCCCCTGTACACCAGAGCATCTTCTAGCTTGACTGACTTCTCATCCTTCTACACAGTTCCGGGTTACTTACGATCTTGGAAAGGCTGCTGTAACTACCCTCCTTTGCTCTATGATCGTTAGGTGTTTCGGTTTCCCTTCCACTCCATTCCTGGACATGCACACAAAACCCTCTTCTACAAGGTTCAGTTTCTTAAACAGAAGGCGATATCATGAGATGTTAACTGATGTGGTTTTGCTCCAAATGTGTAGCACTGCCCTCACCTCTGTCTCCTCTGATTGCCCAGAAGGATGAGGGCATCTTGTTCAGCTGCTGTTGAGGTTATGTCAGTCATGACAGCAGTGCCACATGGGAGCAAACAGAGCCTTTTAAATTGCATCAGCCTCTAGAAATCAACAAGACAGGGGCTCTGCAGGAAAGGGCTCTTGGAATGTCAAGATCGGCACATGTCTGAGTCTAAGTGGGCCAAGAGGCTCTATGGAGGCCATTTATTTCACTGCCTGTCAAGGAGCTGTGGGAGGAAGACACGGAGAGAACAGGGTAAGATGCTGGTGAGCATTCTAGAGAGACCAGAGGGAGTGTGCGCTCCCTTCCATGCTGGAAGGGGTTGCCGGTAAAAGAGAGCATGATGCACTAACTCCTCCAGCTAAATCTGTCCCCATTTCTCCAGCCCAGGGTGGTAGCAGGGAGGCAAACATGATGAACTCTGTGCAGAGAAGAGGGCCTGAGCCACTCCATCAGGACTTTAGAGTCCTGTGGAGGCTTAGCAGAACTTCAGAATAATTCACAAGTTCTTAAAAAGGTGGTAGGAGTGACTGAGAGAGAGCTCCTGAGAGAGCCTCACACTTACGGTCTGACTGGAGAGGTCTATTGAATCAGGATCAAATCCCTCTTAGAATTCTAGAGATCATATCTAGGTTCTCCCAAAGCCACTATGCTCTTCCTTCAAACAGCCTATGGTTTGTTTGACACAGGTCTTCTTGCCAGGATTTCCCAGTCCTGGTCTTAAATGCTCTGGGGTTTGGGGCTCTGACTTCCAGGACTCAGAAGAGAGGGTAAGGAATTGCTGTGATCCTTTCTAGCTGATACCAGAAGCAATGGCATTCTTGATTGGCAAACTCTGAGGATCCATCAGTTTGCTGTGGGGTAGAATACTTTACATTATGCTCCTACCACGGGGAACCTTTGCAAGACATTAACTGTTGGATGGTCAGTGCCGAAATGCACAAGGAAAGCAGATGTGTAGAAAAGAGGAAGAGGGACATAGAGAACCCAAAGGCAGACTGCAGAGCTCAGGCTTGGGACACCAGTGACATCACTGGGCTAGAAGGAATTTACCTTCGCAAAAGCTAACTTGTTTGCAAACTGGGCTTTAGCACAATATGGGCTTTGTTCATTGTTCAAAAACAGGACCCAGATTCACCTTTTGATTAAAAAAAATACAGCACCAAAGTATCAGCATGAAGGCCATGTTTAAAGAAGCTGAGATGAATCTTCTTTACTAGTGCGTAAGTGAAGAGTGAAGAACTCTTGACACCTGCCTTTGACACACTGTGTAGTTTTTGTTTTTAAGAAGTGGTATTATCAGAGCAGTGGATAGTTCACAATCACTCTTGGCTAGAACATACTGACTTCCTAAGACTGGATGGCTGGTATGGCAGTAGAGACAAAGGTCTTAATTGGAACTTCCTCTTGTCTTGCTTCCACCGACTCTAGCCTCACGTTGAAGCAGATACAGGTAGACTCAGGGTTTGTTCAAAGGGGACTGTGGTCATAAAGCATTGGGAATTAACTGGAGAAATGAGAAATTCCAACATTTGAATGCAGAATCTTCACTAACACAGGGGTAAATGATCAATGGGATGGGCACTTAATCACTGTAATTTCCTCCCAAGAAAGTTCAACTCTGAAAATAATGAGAGAGTTCATCTGCCGGTATGAACCACAGCTCCCAATCAAGTCTCTGTAAGAAGTCAGGAGGTACTACTTCCTGACACAGTTAACATGACATTTTATAGATGGTGGTGGTGCTGCTGCTGAGTGTGTGTGTGTGTTCGAACACATGTGTGTATGCCAGCATGTGTGTGTATAAAAAGAAATTTTCAACTTTGGCTTCAAGTCCTTAGGGCTCTTAAGCAAATGTGAAGCAACCATACATCACTCCAAGCAGCATCTAATATATTGATTGAATCCCCATAAATGCCAACTAACAAGGTTGCCACAAAATAATGTCCCTATAAAAGGTCCAGTTAGCATCTCCCATGAGAATAAGGATAGAGCTGCACTCCTTCATTGCGTATGCAAATGGAAGGTAGTGTCATTCTGGAAAGTTCTACAACCTGCTGACTAATTGAATATGGGTGGGTGGGAGTCTGTAGATTGCACATACAGGAGTGTGGGCACAGCATAGGAATGCTAATCACTCGTGGAATTTTATGAGAATTTTCAGGAACCTCACACAGATATACAAATACACATCAGACACATCGCTGTGCTAATGTCGTTGTGTTGATGTGAACATGTGTTCTTAGTTCCTTGAAGGAATGTCTTCATTTATTTATGGACTACAATGGCTGGCAATATGCTTCACACTTGTCAATTAAAAGGGAATTTTAGTGCATGTGTGTTGTTGAGTCTCTGAGTTTTGCCTCAGTGGTATGTGCCAAAGTCAGTGTGGAACCATGCATGGTCATGAGGTGGATGTTGCACTGTGGTGTGGATGCGTATGTTTCTTAGGAAAGGCTTTTACATAGCTGATAGTGTTCACTGAATATGCACATCCAGGCATCTTAAGTATCCATCTCCAGCACAAGACATCCCTCCACACCCCAGATATCCCAAGATCCCACATTGGCTTCCCACCTGACCACTTCTGAGATTTTCCCAGAAAACTGGTCCAGTCAGAGGTTGCAAGCTCTGGCTGGTCTAGTCTGGAACACAGCTTTACAGGCTGACATTGGCTGGCTTCTTGTCCTGAGTCTCCACCTACCACTTGTGTTCATAAATGTTCTAGGCCATGACTTCTTGGTCCAGATCTGTTCTGTTCATACCTGGCGTGTCTCCTCACTCTCTTTTGGTTCTGCCTCCTGAAAAGATCATTGTTTGCCTCATTTGGAGGATCAGAATTCTGCTTACCAAACTGACACTCTTAGATAATGTTGACCACTTCCAACTAGCAACTTTTTGACCAGTCCACTTACCTGACAATACAATATCATGTTTATAGATAATCCAGCATGCAGTGGCTCAGTGCCATATCATTTTCCTTTTTTTTTTTTTTTTTTTTTTTGTTTATTGACTGTCTTGGTGCACTTTCCTCTCTGCTCTTTCTCCCCAGATCTAGATAGAGACAGATCACTGGGAATGGAACTGCCCTAACAAAGTAGCTACACCGATGCTCTCACTTTCTAGACAGAGAACTGAGGCCCACAAAGGAGATGTAAGTCTGGTCTATTAAATTATTCATTCTACAGAATTTGTGTTGAGTGCTTTCAAAATGTCAGACCTAGGGCTAGGTCCACTGTCCACTGTGTGAGATAGACATAGATGAGTCCACCAAAGTCTAATGCATGGGACTGCAGAGAGGATGCATTTTGTAGAGAAGCATTGTCACATGGGGGGGAATGTTACTCCATATGGCTGTGGGAACAGAGTGCAGAGGGCTCCTACAGAGATGGAGGGGATGAGGGAGGGCTGTCAGAGCAGGTGACAAAGAGGTTACCTCCTGAGTTGGAACTCCCCAAAGGACAGGGCTGAGGATACATGGGCAGCTGGAGAGGCTTCTCTGATGCATTTCAGCAGGCTGCTTTCCAAGACACCTGCTTCTACTCTCAAATGTTCCAAAACATGAAAGTTTGGGGAAAAAAGTTCAAGGATAAAAGAGATGGTAATAAAAGTCAGAAGTCACTGAAGGGCAAATGAGTGGAAGCCACACTCTGTGCCTAACCTGGACTGGCTGGTGTGTTGGGTGCCAGCTTAATTTTGTCAATATTCTGATCATCCTCATTGACAGAGGCTTCTCCCTGCCACTCTTTCGTAGTATGTGAGGGAAGGGCCATCTATGTTCTCTACCCAGCAGATAGAGAAGGGCAGTTTTTCCCTCCAGGTCACCCTTTGGCACTAGAGGTAAAACTCCCAATATCCTATATTCATGCCCATGCATCAAATGGCATTCCTGGCAGCGGGCATATTAATGGGGCCTTTAACCAGTGTCTGAATCTGCTGAATCTTCATCTTCACTCAAAACTAAACGAGGTTTGATTTTTAATTCACCTCAGAGTCATAAAGCAAATCAGAGACAGCAGCTTCTGTTCCGAGCCTGTCTTTCTGCAGGCTCTGCAGCCTGTGCCCTCAGGACTGGCTACAGAGTGACAGCTTACGCTGGACCCCAAGCAGTCACCTTCCCACCCTCCCCTGCCTGAGGGAGGATGCTCTAATTGGGCTGCAGAAGGGACTCCACCAGGTGCTTTGAGAATACTAATGCCTGATTGCCTCCCTTAGGGGCTGATGTAACTGGACTCTGGGCACAGTGTTCCTCAGAAACTCTCTAGTATTGTGGGAAGCTACTCAGGACCCCCATACCAGGATATTTCTATATCCAAGTTGTGTGCTTATGATGCTGTCTGGGTCTGATCTGCCTCTTTGCTCTAATAGGCATTTTTATGTTTTGGGGATGGTGGTGGAGTGGGGTAGGCGTGGGAATCTCCACTGCCTCAGAATCCCTGGACTGTGTCCCTCCTCATTCATGCCCTACTTCTCTTTCTGAGGTACTGACCATAGTAACAGGGCTACTCACAGATTAAATAAATGTGGCTAGCCACTTAATGATGGCTTCTTTCTTGGTAGCAAGAATCCTCAAAGGAATAGAGGGGCAATTTTGGGAACAGTAAATCCTTGGTTCAAAAATTTTAGTGTAGATCCTCACTGTCTCTAAAAACTCCCCAAGCCTATTAGTCTCTAGTCCCTCAAATTGTTGACATAACTATTTATTTAAATATGGTAGGTATCTCAATTAGGGTTTTATCACTACAAAGAGAAACCATGACAATGGCAACCCTAAAAAAGAAAAGCACAGACCTGGGGATGGCTTAAAGTTTCAGAGGTTGAGTCCACATTGTCATGGGGGGAAGCATGGTTGTGTGCAGGTAGACATGGTGCTGGAGAAGGAGCTGAGAGTTCTGCATTTGGATCTGCAGGGAACAGGAAGAGAAGACCACACTGGGCATGACTTGAACACCTGAGACCTCAAAGCTAACCGCTAGTGACACATGTTCTCAGACAAGTCCACTCTCTATAGGCCCACGGGGCCATTTTTATCCAAGTCATCACATTAAGCTCATCTAAAACTTAGTGACTTACCTCAGCACCAGAGCTGGGGAGATGGCTAGATAGATGAAAGTACTTACTGTCAACCCTGATGGTCTCAATTTGATTCCTAGAGCCTGCATTTAGAAGAGGAAACCCCAACACTGAGAGTTGTCCCTTGCCTGCCACAGGTATGCTACAGCAAGTACAACCCTCACATACTAACACATATGCATATGTACAACTAAAGAAATAATTGTAAAAGTCTTTCAACACAGCACTGTTTATTGCTTAATAGATATTTTTACTAAAATATATATTTTGCTTAAGAATCCAAAAGTTGGGCAGGATTCAGTAGGACTCTCTCATCTCTCATCTCAGTGGAGCACACTGAAGGCTGTGGTGTCATCAGAAGCCTGTTGTCAAGCTTTCTTGTTGGATTTTTGGGGGACTGCCAGCTCCCAAATAATGACATGGAGACTTACTATTATGAAGGTTTGGCCTTAGCTTAGGCTTATTTCTATCTAGCTCTTAAAACTTACATTAACCCATTTTTATTAATCTACATTTCGCCGCATGGCTCTTTACCTCTCCACAGTACCATGCTATCTGATTTGCTCTGCATCTCTTTGGTGAAATTCACATGCCTAGATTCATTTCCATGAGTTCCTCTGTCTGCTTGGAAGTCCAGCCTATTCTCTCCTGCCTAGATATTGGCCAGTCAGCTCTTTATTAAACTAATGAGGTACCTTAGGTAGGTGAGGCAAAACACATCTTCATGTAGTGCTCAAAAAGATTATCCTATGACAGAAGACTCCTTCATCCTAATGTCTGGCTTATAGGCTGGAGCCAGGGCTGGAACACTGCACACCCTCTCATTTCCTATATACTGCCTTAAAGTTCTCAAGGAATACTAGGGAAATACCCAAGAACCCACAAAGATGAGCCCAGCTAAGGTTCTAAGCAATAGTGAAGAGGGTGCCTAAACTGACCTTATCCTATAATCAAATTGATGACTACCCTAATTGTCATCATAGAACCTTCATCCAGAAACTGATAGAAGCAGATGCAGAGATCCATAGCTGAGCACTGAGGGAGATTATATGACAAAGGGGTCAAGATCATAATAGGAAAGCCACGGAGACAGCTGACTGTCTCTACTGGGAGCTCACTGACTGAACTGACAGCTGGAGAACCTACATGGAATTGAATGTGGGTGACAGTTGAATAGTGTGGCCAGTTTGTGGGGTCTCTGTCAGTGGGACCAGAATTTATTTCTAGTGCATGAACTGGCTTCTTGGAGCTCATTTCCCACAGAGAAATATTTTGCTAAGCCTTAATACGGGGGTGGGGGGAGAGGGGGTTCTTGGTCCTACCTCAACTGGATATGCTAGACTGCATTGACTCACTCTGGGAGTCCTTACCCTCTCTGAAGAATAAATGGGTAGACGAGGAGGGGAAGCTGGAAGATAACTGTGGAAAAGGGGGGGAGAGGGAACAGTGGTAGGTATGTAAATAACCTTTAAATAAAGAAATTTTAAAATGTTCTCAAGATACAAGGTAGCTGATGTGTCTCACTCCAGCCTCCCAGGGCATATGGACTCCTCTATTTCATTCTCTTCAAGGCAGTCACAAATGTCTTTTGAATTTAAGGACTGAGAAAATAAAGATTTTAGAAGACCTATAGAATTGGAAAATATTGCAGCCACTTTGGGAGAATATAATCTTCTAAGTGGAAATAGTAACACACTGCTATAAAATAGACTATTTTGATGATTAAAAATGCAGCCCAGACTCTTCACCTAAACCAATTAGCTTATATTCTTAATAAACTGTTTGCATTATAATCTCACTGGCGTCCCATATCAACTCTATAAAGTAGATATCATGTCTGCCTTTTAAAGAACCAAGAAGCCATCCTAGGTTATTTTTATGGTGAACTGCAGACCTGGGTTTGAAGTTCACTGTGCCTCTAAAGTACATGCAACCAGATGAGGAGTCATTTGGCAATTTCCAGGGGACCCAGTCATACCTGGGGTGTGGTTTGGAGAGGGGTTATGAGCATTTTGTGGGTCAAGGTTGGAGAGTGTTGCTAAGCATGTTGCCCCTGTACTCAGGATTTCCCACAAGAAGATGTGATCAATCTGAGGAGTCAGAAGAGCTAAGTCAAGAAAGCTGACACACCTCTAGGTGGCGCTGTTGGAACCAATACCATTCAGTAGATACTTCTTGGTGCTCTTCCCCTCCCCTGCTCCTCACTTCACCTGCCACCCCAGCTTTCCTAGAAAGACAGACCTCTGCCATGTATTTGCTCTAAGTTGGCTTGAGCCATAGTGCCTAGAACTGGGCATAATTTTTCATATTATCTCTGCTCAGGGGGACTGTATTCAGGCCCTGGCATGGAACTCTTTAGACTGTCTCGTTGTTGGGGCTCTACTGGGCAGGCTCAGCTTTCCCTAGGCAGAGCATCATGCTGGTGGGGAGGGAATCTGTTAGGTCACATGTTATACTGGGGAAAATGATGTCTGAAGTAGGGGCGTGACTGTTATCCCCCTCTCAGCTTTTCTCCAAGCTGAAAGCTCTACCTCTCAGTTCCAAAAAGAAAGGCAGCGAGGGGCTAGATTCTGACATTCGATCATAGTTGTGTTGATGTTCATACAATTTAGCCAGCGGTCAGGTGTATGTATTAAAAGCACTCCAAGTTAACCTTTAGCTTAAAGGTCACCCTCTCCTATTCTCTCAACTGCTCATGGGTATGATGCCTAATGAACACAGCTCAGACCCATTAGAGACTAGAAAGAAGCTGGGTTCAGCATGAAGCCAGCCTCTGAGGGCTTTTAGGAAGAGCTAGGAAACTGTGACAATGGATGGGCAACCCATTCATGCTGAGACATAATTGCATTAATGCTCCTTACTGAGGTTGCTATTCTGGATGTGTCCAAGTCCTGGGGTGCTGAGCAGACCATCTAACTTCTGCTGTGGCCACAGTCATGTGTTCTGGCTAGTTTTATGACAACTTGACATAGGCTATCGTCATTTTGGAAGAGGGAATCTCAATTTAGAAAATGCCTCTACCAAACTGGCATTTGAGTAAGACTGTGGTGCATTTTCTTGATTGGTAATAGATGTGGGAGGGCCTACATCCTGAGCTAGTGGTCCTGGGTCCTTCAGATAGTAACAGGAAACATCAAATATGGTCACATCAAGTAGAAGTACACTGGACATTACTGTTGTTGTTTTATCTAGTGTTTAAGAAGAAGCAGATGGTTTAGAAAGAGAGATTTTTGAAGTCTTTAGGATTGGTATTTGGAAAGCTAAAATTTATCAGTCAGAGAATCACTGCCCCTATGTTCTCATTATCCCATACTCTCAAGGAACTCCAAATCTGAGTCCCATCTGAGCCATGCCAAGTGAGAGAGACCTGAGCTGCCCAGTATAAGAACCACTGGTCACATGTGGCCATTGAAGGCTTGAAATGTGGTTGATGAGACTGAGTATCTGGATTTTAAATTTTATCATTTTAATCAATCTACATTAAATTCAAAAGCTGGTACTAGATTCACTTGCTGAATAGATTTTTAAAAACTATTTTTATTTGTGTGTGTGTGTTTGTATGAGTGTGTGTAAATATGTGTCATGAATATGCAGCAGGAGTCCACAGAGGACAGAAGAAGGTGTCAGATCCCTGAAAGCTGGAGTTACAGGCTGTGTCTGCTGCTCAGCCTGGATGCCGGGACCTAAAATCAAGTCTTTTGCAAGATCCATGCATGCTCTTAACTGAGCTATCCCTCCAGCCCTTGATGGATGGCTTTTAGGATGCTTGTAAGCCTGCTGTTCTGACTGCCTTTTTTATGAAATTTTCAAGCACATCAGGTATTTCTACCCAAAACCAGGATGAGTAGTGTGTATAAAACACAGACCTGATTTTGCAAAGTGAGCATAAAAAATGAATGCAAATGATCCCATTAATAATTTCTCTTAAGTTGATTGCATTCATCATTAGCTGAAATTGATTACATGTTGACATATTTTGGATATGTTACGCTAAATAAAATGTTACTAAAAGCAATTTCACTTTTTCTTACTTCATTTAGCCCTACTATTAGAAAATATAAAATACATATCTGGCTTGCACTTTAATTCTGTTGGCTAACTATGATGTCTTTCACAAGGCAGCTTTAAAGCTAAATCCCAGGTTTCCCCAACAAAGACCCAAACAGTTTTCCCTACAGACCCACAATGAGCTTCAGAGCAAACCCATTAGATGAACAAGGCAAAGGGTTTGGCTCAACCTGTGTTCTCATGTTTATGTGTTTCCCCCATTTAGGATTCAGCAGGAAGGTGTGGCTGGGAGGATACTGGATGTATTTGGATGCTTATACATCTTTGTCAAATACCATCTTAACCTCAGTTCTTTAAACATTTCTAAACCCTCTTGCACACAGCACTTTGTTTTCCTTTTACTGACTGTATACTACTCTTTCACTGTTCCACCTCCCAGATATCTATCTTGGTTAGTTTACTGTCTGCAGTGAGACAGAGTTTTTGATCTTACTTGTTCAAAACATGTATCAAGTTGTAAGCAGAGTCTTCTTATCCATGAGCTTCCAGATGTGAAGAGCTAATTTTTATGGCTTCTGTCAGTGTTTCCTAAAAGCAAAACTCAGTCTATTTCTGAAGTCTTAGGTTTTCTGGGCTAAAGAATGCAGACAGATCCAGGAAGCCCTGAGCATGCTCATGCCACAGATAAGCCTGTGCAGTGAGCAAAAGCAGAAGCAACAGGTGTCTCGGCAAGGCAAACAAAGGACAGATGAGCCAGGCCCATTTCCCAAGTCCTGTTTGCACAAGGCTTTGTGATATTTAACCAAAATGTGAAAGGAGATTAATACATCCCCTATCTATCCCCAAGTCAGGTCAGAGACATATCCATCAGCAAACTCATTTCCTCCTCAGGATTACTAGCTACCCTTGCGTATGATGACTGATAACAACAGCTCTGACTGGGCTCATGTGTGCTCATTCTCTGCAGGAACAAGTCCCCGAGAGATTGTCAAGCCAATCATCTCTAAGCCATAAATTTTATTGGCAGCTATCCTAATACCTGTAGGCAAAGAGTTGGTGGTAGATACTTGGGCACTAGCTTTCCATTTCCTCAGGAAGGTGGAGAAATAGGGAAAATACATAGAATGGAGAATGTGATAAAGCTGGGTATGCTGGCTAGTCTTATGTCAATTTGGCACATAAATAGAGTTATCTAAATGAAGGGAATCTCAGTTGAGAAAATGTCTTTATAAGATTTGACTTTAAGGCATTTTCTTAATTAGTGAATGATGCAGAAGGGCCAAGACCATTGTGGGTGGTGCCATCTCTGAGCTAGTGGTCCTGGGTTCTATTTGAAAGTAGACTGAGCAAGCTATAGGGAGCAAGACAGTAATCAAGAGTCCTCCACGTCTGAGTTCCTGTCCTGATTTACTTAGATGATGAACAGGAATATGAAAGCATAAAATAAATAACTCCTTTCCTCTCCAACTTGCTTTTGGTCATGGAGTTTCATCACAGCAATAGAAACCCTAACTAAGATACTAAGCTAGACTTCTGGACAGATCATTTACTAACCATCTATGACACCTGGTTGCTAGGGCTCTCTGAGCTTCAGTTTTATCATTTGTATTAGGTATGATCATATCTTCCATCTACATTTGTTTGCAAAAACACAGAACCAAGCTTATAGTTAATGATCCATAAATGGTAATTCAGTCCTTCAAGCTATTATTATAGCACCCACTATGTCTGTCAGTTGTTGCCTTTGGATCTCCTGGGAAACTAGAAGTCATTCATTTTCTATCTTCTTCATCTTTTGGGCTACTGGGGTCACGGGAGAAGAATCCCTCCAGACTTTTCAACCTTTTCTATTTACAGCATTCATGGTCCATGAAGGTAACTGGGCCCCAGATTCAGTGTCATGTGCTGGGGTCTGTGAGAGAAAAGGTGGGAATAAACATGTCCTGACTGGTGTCCAGTTACAGTAACTCTTGCCCTTCACCCCTGCCCAGCTCAACTTGTGATTAACACAAAAGAGTTAATGTTAGCTTGGGAACAATGAAGTTAAGCAAACTGCCTGGGACATGGGGTTGTATGGATGCTGATCCTTCTTAGGTTTACTTAAACTTTGGAAAACTCTCTACCCCTGTCCTGGATCACAGCATGGAGAAGATACTTTTGTGCAGTGTTGGGGATGATTCTGTTGTAAGCATCTTGGTTAGAAGGAGAATTATTGATCACAAACTTACTCTTTGATTTTTAGCCATGAAATAATTAAAAGGCCATTTCCTGGAGAGATTTGATCTTGATTCTGATGATTGCTTGAGTTGAGACGTAGTTCCATGTAGCAGATCTACAATGCAGAGAGATTTCATTTTGATTCTGAACTCTGCCAGTGATTTCTCAGCAACTTGGAGAAATGCTGGACATATTTCCTGGAGACATGAATGAGAATTCAGACATTGACCCTTTATACTCTGCTGTCCAGCAACGAGGACTTCATTTAGTCTTGCTTTGCACCATAGCTGTGTGGCTACTGAAATAGCAAACTCTTTGAGGTCAAAGACCATAGAGAAGGACATATAAAACATATATGATAAGCAGAAATTTAAAGAAAGCTTCCATTGACTATATTTAACTATCTCTTTTTTTCTCTCTCTCTGCCTGTATGTGTGTGTGCGTGCGTGTGTGTGTGTGTGTGTGTGTGTGTGTGTGTGTGTGTGTGTAAAGAGTCAGTAGCAGTTACAAGCATGAATCATAGAGTCAGATTCAAATTTCAATTCCTTTATTTAGTTGCCATTTGAACTTGAGCAAATCATACAATATCTTCATTCCAACATTGATAATACTAATAACATCGGCTTGATAGAACTGAGGAGTCCATTGATTAGGATGCTGATGGTGGTGGTGAGAATGATGATGCTGTGTGCCTTCCTGTCTACCTATCTAGTAGCACAATATCTAACATAAGCCCTTAGCCAACACTTGCTACTGTCATATAATTCTGGAACTTGTCCAAATTTTCCACTCACATGATATTTTGTATTTTTCTGTTTGTATCCATTGCCTCCTTCTCCATAAAGTATGACAGTAAATACTACATGAGTCCAAGAGCCTTGCTTTTGTGTCTCTAGGCAGCAAGTAGAAAAATTAGTATGAAAGGAACCCAAAGCAATAGGCTATTGGAGGTGTCTCTTGAAAAGGCGTGTACCCTTTGTGTACTAGATGTACAAGAGGGTCACTAAAGGGGCCCTCTAATCAATAGAGAAGGAGACTTATCATCACTTTCTTCCTAAAGGAACAGCTGACTAAGGCAGCTTTATGCCTGGATGGAAAGGCCTCAGTGTTCCTGCAGAGCTGCAAGATACTCTCTGTACCATTTCTAGCCTTTTCCACAGCTAATTAGAGTAAGGGACACTCTGTGCACCTCTCTAGACCCTCCATTTGCTCTGCCTGGCAGTTCATTGTCAGCCTTTCTCTACATCACCTCACTCATCATCAGCTTTATAATCTCATAATAATGGGGTTTTTTAGAGTTTTATAAACATTAAAAGATTGCAAAAGAATAAAGGCTAACACGTCTTTTCAAACTGTTGAATCTGAACAGAGAGCACAGAAGAACACTTCTGGCTACTATTTTATCTCCAAAAGCAGCTCCATCCAAATGCCCCAGTGAATGTTCATTCGCTGGAGATGCGCTCTAGTCCTTTAAATAAAAGGCTTCTAAGGTAAATTTTGTTGTTCCCTCTACTTTAGTAATAGATATGTCTAATTAAATACTTGAAAGTCCATTTAATTTTTAATTCAGGAAGTCGCTCATGATCGAGGCAATTTAGACAACTCAAGAAAAACCTCAACCCTCAACAAAATTCCATTAAGTACACAGATACCTTAATGGTACATTAACTAATGTTGAATTATGATAGGTCTCTGCAGAGATACCCAGTCAATCTGGTAATTCCCTTTGGGGGACCCAAGCTTTTAGCTTTTAATGATCAGTTCAGCTGATTAGATGGGTACAATGCAGTTAGCAAGGTTACCATTCACTATTCCATCTGCAGAGAGACAGCATTTGCTTTGGCCATCCTGGAGAAACAGTGATCTTTCTTGGGTTTAGTGTTGGCCACTTTCATGGTATGTGATGAAGAGGCAGAAAGGGCTCTCTCTTTTTTGTGGGGGGGGATATCCAGTCTATTTCTATAGTCTGGGTTCTACCAACCTCAACTCTAAATCATGTTTAGGAGCCAATAACCTGAATTTCTAATTTTCTTATGAGTGCTGATTTCCCTTGATTAATTCATGAGGCTGGAGAAACACTGGTAACATAAAGGATCATCTAACCCATTTCCCCATTTTACTCATAGAAAAAGGCTCAGAAAAGAACATTTTACCCCTAGTATGACAGAGATAGCTAGGAGAAAAGAAACAGGGCAGTGTGAGTCACCATCCTGGCATTCATTCTTTCTACTACACTGCATGGCTTCTGTGTTTCAAAGTACCACAGAGATTGCATACTGACTAGATCAGTGGTTTGATTGATTCTGATGGTCTACCAGTGAAATGGGAGAGAATCAGGAGGCAAAAGAAGAAAAACCACTGAAATCGAAAGTGCCCTGAAAGATGTCTGATATGAGTTGAATGGAGAAGCAGAAGAAGCATACTTCAAGTATTAAGCAGAACATAAGACATTATATAATTAGGTACTAAATTATGTGGACTGTACAACAAAGCTAGCTTGATGTGTTGCAAGAGCCCAGAAGTTTTATGAAGGGGTGGGCTCATAAAGAGGCTTTAAATCTTGTCAGTATAAGGATGATTGAAGTGTTATAGGGGAAGGTAGGGGGGTCTTTATGGGTTAGAAATTGCCTAGCTCTTAACAACAGCTTTGAGACACTCACTGAAGATTCTGAAACCTTTTTATTTACAAAATGTAAAAAAAAATTACTTTCGAGTCTAAAAAGAAGTTATTAAAAGACGAGAGGCTAACCCGAATCCTTGCATAAAGAGCACAGCACAAGGGAACAATGACTGCATGTATTGCTAGGATTTGCATTAACCCCATAGGACTAGGCCTCATTGCCTCCCAAATATTCTTATTAAGGAAGGACCACAAGATGGTAATTGCTATAGGCTTCTTTTTGTAAAATTATATTAAATCTTTATACATATCTTTTTTCACATATAAAGCTATATATCCTCTTTATGTTCTTGGTCCCTTAAGGTTTACCCAGAGAGTATGGTGAAAGACTCCTATGACATCAGTGGAGCCATGATATGAAAAAAAAAGCTTCTGAAAAATCTTTTAGGGCTCATTGATAGGTACTGTAATATAAGCAAAATATGTTGAGTTAAGATTATTTTATAAAGAATAAATCAAGGTTAGACAGTAAAGGTCGTTTGGCATCCTTGACATTTCCTTCTCTCATGGTGCAGCTTAGCATGGATGGAAATGTTGGGATGAACTACAATGGAGCAGGAAGAGGATGATGTAAGATGCCACAAAGCTGGGGAAAGAGGGAAGAACATTAGAGTGCTCTTTTCATATGTCTTGGTGAAGTGTATATTCTTTTCTTTCCACTTGTGATGTTTCAGTGTCTACTCTCAGCACAGGCAGGGACAAGGTGGACCATGAAAGTTTGGGAGACTGAGAAGTAGGGCAAGCTTAGTTACCTTCACAAATTAGAAGTTTAAGGTCTTGAAGGCAAATCACCAGCTTCAAAGAAACAATGTTATGGACAGACAGACCTAGGATATAAACTGTATGCCTTATAACTGGAAATACAGAAACTCAGTAGGTCTGTAGGACATGGATATTTTCTCCTACACTGGGAGTCCCCAGCATGTGTGTGTGAGACCCAGACAAACTGTAAGCCTCTATGGATGTTTTGATTCTGTCTGTGGTTTCATACTTAGGCATTGTAGAGAAGGAACTTCCTTGAACAAGAAGAGACCTGTAGTCAAGAACAGAATTCTGGATGGGGGAACTGGTTAGCTCTCAACCTCAATGGTAGCTACTATGCAGAGCTGACTTCTGGGCACAAAAAGGATACAAGGTTTAAAATATCTGGAGTTTCTTCTAACTCTACTCATCAGACTTGTAAACTATATGAAAGTAATTATGTTAGAGGATATCATCTGGTATTAATATCCAACCTAAAGAAGAAACATGTTCAGACAGTCATGCTGCTGAATCATATTCAACAAGAGGACCTTAGAACATTCATGATCATAGGCAACTCTTCTCTATGACCCTTTTTCTTTTATATCCCATCTCACTTTCTTAAAAGTTTTTGCTTATATTAATCCAGAATCTGTCCTTCAATTTTATTGTGGCTTAGAGCTAAGAGAAACTGAGTCCACTGCAGCACAGTGACTCATATGTCTTGTAGAATCTTCATCCTGTCACTTCCATAGCTTTGTTGATTGCAAAGCAGGACACTGGGTTAAAAAATCTGTGCTCAGAAAAAAAAAAAAAATGCACTCAGAATCTTTCCACTGGGCTTTAAAAAAAAGTGTGCTTGCATGAGATTATGAGTATCACATGTATGCATGTGCCCTCAGAGGCCAGAAGTGGATGTTGGAACCCCTGGAACCAGAGACATAGGAATTTGGGAGCCACCTGACATACGGTTATTTGGACGCAAACCTGAGTTTTCTGCAAGAAAGTTTTAATTTCTAATTAATTCTCTTAAGAGTTACTCTGAGGGAAGAATAGCAGCATGGCCCTCTATTCTAGACATCGGCTTCCTGTTCTTCCCTTTGTCTTTGTTAGAATAAAAGAAGGCCTCTTGTCTGCTCTTGACATGAGTGTGATGGTGAGATGATGAGTCTGTAACAGCTAAGCATACCCTACCATCATATGTTTTATAGCATATATCTGATGGAGGCAGACAATACATTTACATTTCAAAGAAGAATCTTTAGGAATTTGGATGTTCCTCTAAGGAAATACCAAAAATCTGCATTGTGTGTTATACTTCTCTTCTTCCCTTATCTGGAGTTTTGGGAACTTCCTCATTTCCCACTAGGTCATAGGGCACTAGAGCTAGAAAGAGGCTGTGAGGTCATGGCTGGTGCTACCTACTTAGCTCTTGTGTGGATTCAAGCGTCTCCTCAAACTTGAGAAATGCCTCATGATATCCACCAGGTCATAGACTTGGTTCAGCTCAGCCCTGTGCTTGGCCAGCTCTGAAGGCATACAGATTTTCCTTGAAAGGCTGCCACTTGTTTCTCTTCCTTTCGATAAGAACATCACTGGAAAAAATGACATTGTGCACGTGCATATGTCTCTGTCTGTGTGTATACATATATACACACACACATATGTATGTGTGCACAGCAACATTCAAATATATCTGCATAAAGCAAGATGTGTAATGTGTACATAAATACATATATTTAAAGTTTTCTCTGACCTGAAGTGAAAATGAGTTTCAGCAAAGTTTAGGTCATAGAAACACTCCCTCCCTGATGTAATCCAGGAGAGCAGTGGGTATTTATGCATGTGAGCACTCAGCCCCATTTGCATCCACAGCAGACTCCTCCCTGCTGACAGCAAGCCTGTCTCTCCTAGGGATGCAGATGTAATTATCCTTTCAGAAGTGCCAGGACTTTGCTCTAGGAGACAGAAAAGGCCCATAAAGGAGCCTGAACAGGGAGGGGGATGAAAGGGGGGGGGAACAAGGCTCCTTGTGTTCTCTTGGAGCCTTTTACCTCTGAAGAAGTTGTAAACTGTACTACACAACCTTCTTCAACCACTTTTAAAGTTTGTTTTTTGTTATTTATTTTCCAAAGGCTCAGGAGATGGCTCCATGGGTAAAGTACTTGCTGTGAGAGCAAGAAGACCTGAGTTCAGATCCCAGCCCCTAGACCCTAGAATCTTTGTAAACTGGGCACTGGGAGTGGGGTGTGGGTGTGGGTGGGGTGGTGACAAGAATATCCACAGGGCTCAATGGCCAGGCAGTCTAGCTGAAATGGTGAGTTCAAGACTCAGTGAAAGATCCTGCCTCAAAAATTAAGTTGTGGAGCAACAGAGGAGAGACATCTTAATGTCAACCTCTGACCTCCACTAATACCCACAGGGTAAATACATCTGCTAGCACACACATACCACCCTCACTCCCCAGATTTAAAAAAAAAAAAAAATCATGTTTTACTTTCTGCCTTCTCTTTTCTTGTTACCAAAGTACTGTAGTAGGAGATAGGAGTAAAGAGAGACACAGGATATTTGGGATGCATTGTTATTAACAGAAAAGGAATAAGTGTAGTTATTTCTCATCATCATCTCAAGTCCTGTACAGATTTCTATTTTTAGTCTTTAAAAAGAGGCCCCACCTAGTCAGTTAAGGATTTGGTTCCTTTATTCTCTGTACAGACAGAAATAATATCTGCAAGTTTTGGCCTAGATAGGGGAGCAATCAGAATAGAAATGTAGCTGGTTTATGAGCTGGGGAAGATGGAGGCTTCATAATTCCTGACTTCTTGAATCATCGAGGATAATCCGTACACTGTTGAAAGCCTGCAGATGCTGTACATACACAGATCCAGGGACTCTAGTTACTGTGAGCAAGCAGAGGACTTTCAACCTGTGAGTCATGACCCTTTTGTGGAGGCTGGGGGTTTGAACAACCTTTTCAGAGGGTCACAAAAGACCATTGGTAAATAGATATTTACATTATGATTCCTAACAGTAACAAAATTATAGTTATGAAGTGGCAATGAAAATAATTTTATGGTTGGGGATCACATAACATGAGGAACTGTATTAAAGGGTTAGAAATTAGGGAGCATTAGGAAGGTTGAGAAGCACTTGTCTGGACAGTTGTGCATCAGCACTGGAACACTCCACCATTAAGGGGAAGGACAGCAAACCTGACATTGGATGCTGTCATACTGCATGGTGGTCCTCACCTCTAGTCTCATCACTTGGAAGTCAGGGGCTGGAGGAAAGACATACCTTAGAGGCAATCCTGCTCTATACAGTGACTTAGGAGCCAGACTGGCTAAGTAGTGGGTCTGAATACAACCTGGGCTACATGGTAAGTTCAAGAACAGTCTGGGCTTTATTTGCAGACTTCCTCAAAGCCTAGATCTCTATTACCAACTATACATAGCCCCACAACCTCTTCTATTCACCTTTAAAAGGCTATGTTGACATCTACTCCCCATAAGTACACAAAGTAGTAGGGATAAAGGGCTTATGCTGAAATCATAAGGACCTGAGTCCAATATCCAGAATCCATGTTTAGAAAATTGAGTCCAGTGGCACGTGCTTGCAATCTCAGGGCCAAGGAGGCAGAGACAAATGGATTCCCGGGCTTCACTGGCCAGCCAGCCTATTTGCAATTCTCAGCTCAGTAAGTAACACTGGCTTGCCAGATTGTGGTGGAACACGCCTTTAGTCTCAGCACACTCAAGGCAGAGGCAGGTGGAATTCTGTGAGTTCAAGGCCAGTTTGCTCTACAGAGTAAGTTCCAGGACAGGCTCCAAAGCTACACAGAGAAGACACCCTGTCTCTAAAAAACAAAACAAAACTATTTCTCAAAAATTAGGGTGGATACATCCTGAGGAATAACACCTGTGGCTAACCTCTGGTTTTTACATGCATGTTTATGCACAGATGTGCACACACACACACACACACACACACACACACTCAAAAATGAAAATCAATGATTTTTTCCAGTACAATATGTTTGGTTATAGACTCCATGTCTGAGGTGTAGTTATTTCTACTTCAATATATGAGTCCTAAAATATATACCAGGGACATTGTAAAACCTGTTTACTGTGAGGTATGTATGAAATTTGTCTCTGATGTTGCATTGTTATAGCAGGAGTTAGAAGTCATGCAGGCATCTGGTGTTAGCAGATGGCTAAGTAAAATAAGGTAAAAAGACGCGATGGACTTCAGTGCAGTACTTAGAAGAAATGAGCAAGGGTTACATGTAACAATGTGGCTAGACCAAAGAAATATTGAATGAAACAGAAATAATGAGATTCAGAGTAGAATTGGTTAATTAGGCATGCATATAGAAGTCAAATATATTAGAATGGAATGCCGCATTGGAAATCATGGTTCAAGAAGAAAGAAAAGCTTTAATTTTCTTTGATGGGAGGTGGGTTTTATGACTGTGAAACTGTCATTGTTACTTCCAGAAGACCGAGCCTCCTGAGGGAAATGGGCATGAGCGCTTGGCTCCCCAATGCATCAAATGAAGCACTCACTTCGCAGAAGATGTACTTGTTGACTTTTATTAATTTGATGATTTTACTCATTAAAAACATCCCATGAGCACCAAAAGGGAAGAGAAAACAGGATTGCTAAATCAGAGAGCAAAAAGACAAAGGTGCATTACCCACAGTCCTCTGTGAGCTGGGGCCAGTGTGTGTTGCTTTAGGACAGGTGTGTGTGTGTGTGTGTGTGTGTGTGTGTGTGTGTGTGTGTGAATAAGGCATGGATATTAGCAGCTGGACCTACACGTGCACCATTATGTCATGGCTGTGGTTTTTGAAAGCAGTGACATGTTAAAGGTGGACAAGGTCAGACAACTGCAAATCCTCATCATTTCTCTTTGATGTTCAAATTTCTTCATCTGCAAGATAAAGACATCATCACTGCTTCCCAGGGTTATTGGTGATTACTCAAACTATTTCATGTTACTTTAGATATCCTTGGAATTGGCGATGGTTGTGAGCCACCAAGTGGATGTTGGAGATGAAATTTGGGTCCTCTGGAAGAGCAGCCAGGGCTCTTAACCACTGAGCCATCTCTCCAACCCTTTCAATAGAAACCTTTATAATCCCATCATATTTGCATACAGGCCTGCCAACTGATGTTTAGTGGTTTTTGTTCTGGGAGAGTCTGTCTTCTGTAAAGGAAGACAGATGACAGACCAGTCACAGTATTGACCACTAGCTGTGTGGGATATAGCACTCTCTGGAAGAAGGGAAGCGTCTCCCTGTGGTAATGTAACACCTACAGCCAGATTTAGCTCAGGAGAATGAAAAGAGAGTGAGCCTCCCAGGCCCTTAACCTGCTATTGTTCCAGGGCATCAGGTACCCAATGGTGCATCTTAATGCTGTTTTAGACAGATGGAAAGTGACACCATTTCTATTCTTCTCACTACAGCAAGTGTATCCTGCCCCAGAAGAGTGCTCCATTCACCAGGTCTCCACAGGAGTGTGTAGCATCTCCTCGTGATTTAAGAAGTTTCTGAGAAGCTTGCTGTGCCCAGGCAGTGTCCTCTCCACAGTGTTAATCAGCCAGCCTTCCCCCAAAGCACTAGGGGAGTCCATTCCCATTTTAAACAAAAGGTTACTAAGGCTTCACCCTGTGTGCATTGTGCACTGCGACTGTGGAAGTGTATAAGACAAAAATAACCTGCATTCCTTCTCATGAGCTTCTCCATCTTAAGGCTATAGTTTAAGCTTCTGCATTGTCCCAGCCTCACGTCAGAGGCAGAATAACATGATGGAACTGGCCTGATGGTGTTCTATCCCCATATGGACCATGTGCTTTCTATGTGGCCTAGGGAAGTTACATGGTCAGTTTAAGGAGATGAATCATAGAAGACTCTTGCAACTAAAGTGGGCGCAGTGTATGCACTCAGTGATTTCCTCCAATTATATCCCAGGGAGATTCTTATACTTCTGAAAGAATCTCTTTCTCAACTATTGTGCATGCATTGCCAATTCTAATGATTGCTTCTTGGTATATATTTCTCTTCTTTAGCTTCTCTGCGGGTTCTAATCTTGACAGCCCTAAGAAGTCTTTTTCTGCTGACCCTTGGGAGGATTTCTATACTCAGCTCTCCCCTCTCATCTGCTATTCCTTATGCATCAGCAGAGATTTCACCTGTACATGGTGGGGCTCAGAGCTATTCTCTGCTTGTGGTTATGAGAAGGTCAGCAACCATCAGGATAACACACAGATGTCTCCCTCCATGTCCAGTGCTGGAAATTACATATAGGCCCTCACTGAGCTAATCAGTCTGTCATTCAGCTACATCTCAGCCCACAAAAATGGCTTCAAATGCCTGGGCTAGCTTTCAAACCCTACTCTGACAAATTTTAAAACTGACAACTTGTACTTATCTGAATTTTTAAGTTAATATTTTAATTAAAATTTTATATATTTTGATCATGTTCTTTCCCCTTCCCTCAGATCTTCCCTAAATCCTTCTTACTCACCAGCTTCATGTCGCTCTCCCTTTCTCTCTCAAAATAAAAATTCCCCCAAACAAAGAAAAACAAAATTAAAATAAGTAACTAAAATATAAGGCAAAAATATTAAAGCTAAACAAAATAAAAATCATAGAATTTGTTTTGCATTGGCCAATTGCTCCTGGGCATTGGACCTACTCTGAAGTATGGTTGATATACTGAGTGACACTCCTTTGGAAAATATCTGATTTCCCTTTTCCCAGAAGTTATTAATTGCAAATAACTTCTTGGTTAGAAATGAGACTTTGTGTTACTTCCCCTTCCCAGTGCTGAAATTTTTTTCTGGTTTGAACATGTACAGGTTTTGTGTGCAATGTCATAGTCTCTGTGAATCCATATGTGTATCAGTCTACTTGTGTCTGGGTGGTCTTATTTCCTTGATGTCATCCACAGTCTCTGGCTCTTACAGACTGTCTGCATTGTCTTCCACATAGATCCCCGAGCCATGAGGGCAGGTTAGCAAAGGCATTTCATTTAGGGCTGAGCACTCCAAAATCTCTCCTTCTATGCACACTGTCTGATTGTGGGTCTCTGTATTAATTCCTGTCTACTGCAAGAAGCTTCTTTGGTGAGGGTTATGCATAGTCTGATCTATGGCAACATGATATTAGGAGTCATTTTATTGCTATGCTCTGCTGTTTGGACTTTCGCTGTACCATAAAGAACTCTACACACATGCACGTGCACACACACCAATACTACTTCTACCATTGCCATTGTATTGAACGTTCACACTTTTTCAAGTACTGTGTAAAGATAGGAGCATGTCAGGAATTAACTTCCTGTTTTCTATGCTAACTTAAAAATATTTTAAATGCAAAAAAGAAAGGTTTTCTTTATCCTTTTATTTTCATAAAAAGCTTTAAGTATTGCTGTGATTTTATGACTTATGGTACTGAATAGTAATTCCAAACTGATCTATTATGAAGCAAAATTCAAAATATGTTTCAAGTATTGAAGTTTAGGATCAAATATAGTTCATGGCAAATTGTATGTCTGCCACTCAGATTAAACCAGGGCACAATAATGAAAAAAGAATCAAAATAAAATTTATTTTAGAAACAAAAATGTCGAGTTAGAGGAATAGTTCAGTAGTCAAGAACACTGGCTGGTCTTCCAGAGGACCCTGTCTCACAAGTACATGGCAACTCATAGCCTATTGTAACTCCAGTCCTAGGGATCTAATGTCATCTTATGGCTTCTGAGGATGCAGCACATGGTGTACAGACATACTTGTAGGCAAAACACCCAGAAACATAAAATAAAAATATTAAATAATAAAAATATAATTAAGTATATTAGATATCATATATAATAATCCCATTAATTATTAACTATCCAGTTAACATTTAAAATACTATATTCAGTATAGAATTGTTATGTATGATGTGCATAACTAATAATTACACATAAATTATCAGCCTCTATTATATGGGTATGTAACACATACCTATATATTATCATCATATACACTTATCTATTATCCTGCTTTAACAGGTAGGCCCTATGAATAAATCCATTTTATAGATGAGCACATTAAGGCTTTGAGAAGTTAAACAGGCTTCCCAAGGTCACAAAGCAAAAGAGATGGGATTTAAATTGGAATCTGTCCGATTGTATCCTTTTCATTATTTGTGTTCTGCAGCCCTTAGTGTGCCAGTGGCTAGATCATTAGTCTATAATAAATGCTAACAGAGGATCAATAAGTTATACCAAGTTGCCTCAGCTCTTGTTCATTCTCTATACTGATTTCCTGGGCTGAAAGGTCAATGGAATTCAGTACGGTGCAGATTTTCCTGGCCTTCTGGGCCACTCCCCATCATGTACCGTTAAGACCTCAGTCAAATAAGTTTCATTTGCCCTTGGGGCTGTCAAAACTCAAGGTTGTGACCAGAGCTTCTGCTGGGGACTCTGAACTGCCACCAGGAAGGGGGGGGGCAGTACTGGGGCTGAGGACTCTGAATCTTGTTTCATTAGTAGTCTTGGAGAAATTCTAGAAGTACTGCTGTCCCCTAAATGGAGGCAGTCCTGATGCCCACAAATTCCACAATGATGCAGACACCCAGATAGCCCTTAATTGTGATTTAATAGTATTCACTGTAATTTAGCTCCAGGGTAATGTACTTTCAATTAACCAATGTAAACACAATGTCTACTTACCCCACAAATGTTCTCCTAAATGTGCTAATTAAGGCCCAGATTCAGTGTCTCTCATATTCCACCCTCCTTTCCTGTCCCCCAAATGCCATCTCAATAGTGGTCTAGTGATGATCTGCAATTTTGCCTGTGAACCATAATTCACCTTCCACAGGGATTCAATCTGCTCAGGCTTCTTCAGCGACTCACTGATTGAAGCAGCTAATTTCTACCTTCTGGCTCTGGTGTGTGTACTCCTCTAGAATATGGTCCCTCAGCTACCCATTTTGTTTCATCTTACATATCTCACGAATGTCACTTGTACAACCATGCCTGTGTGTATGTGGACCTGTCCTTCTCTGTGTCTCTATCCTCCATCAGCTCATAGAAACATTCAGCCTTTCTCAAGCCTCTATCAGAATCATTAGGTAGGTCATTTGCTTGAGTGTGGTATGCTTTACTTCAAGCCCCAGAAGAATCTGCCTGTTTGTTTCTAGTGGAATTTGCTTGAATGAAAATTTAATGGAAAATACCTATAATCCCAGCACTTAGTAGGCTAAAATAGGAGGATTATGAGTTTGAGGATAGCCTGGGATACATAGAATTGCCATATATATGGTACTGCCAACCGTAGCTTCATGGAGATTTGTACACATATATATAAGTGAGTGCTGACTTACATGAAATTAAATGAAAATGATTGGAAGTAAATACAGCCCCTGACTGCGGAGATTTTTTAAAAAATGAATGGAAGGAAAAAAAAGAAAAACAAAACAAAACAAAAAACCGAAAATAACCAACCAAACAAACCAATCCTCAAACATCCTCCATTGTTCTGGAATATGGGTCCTGTTTGAATGAATGCTCAACAGAATTACTGCATCAATCCATGCTGCTCATGCTGGCCTCATCCTCCTGCCCATTCAACATAATTCTTAAGATACGGTTAAATATCCTGTGACATAGTCTCAGTATCTTTGCATAAATAACTACCAATGTCAGTAATGACACAGTGGTAGCTAAGTGATAGGATTTGAGTCAGAAGTCCAAAAGTCTAAGCTGCAGGTCTCAGAAGTATCATTAAATCACTGTAGAGCCGGGCTCCCGAGCCTGAGTTATTTCCTTCGTGTACTTCTGTACACAGCAATAGTGAGATAATTGGAGAGCTAACAGCGTGTCGCTTTATGATCTCATACAGGCTCTGGATCAGTGGTCTGCCATTCTGCATCCCTATTAAACTTGCCTGGGGAGCTTTAAAAATCACCGATGTCTTCTCTGACCCAATCAGGCAATAGAGTCTCTGAGGTCTTCAAGCATCAAAATGTCTTCTCAGCTTTGCCAAGTCACTCCCTAAAGTAGCCAGAGCTGAAAAGTTCTGACCTAGATGAAGATTTTTCAGACTTGATTGTGCATATAACACAACTTGGATATTTATGGTCTGGCCACACTGATCTGGGGTGTGCAATTTGGAGTCCTCATTTCTAAGAAGTTCCAAGGCAAAGCTCCTGCACAAGTCACATTTTGAACATCTAGATTTGTATGACTGTGCATGTGTTTTAAAGGGTTGCTCTTAGCAAGGCCATTTAGTTATAGGCTTCTAATAAGAATGAATCTTTGGAATTATGGTGTCGATCATTCACACTTCAAATTCTGGGGAACACCAAAAGATACCTAAGAAAACATCAGCATAATAAATTTACCAAAGGCAAACAAGGCAATGGAAATAAATAGAGCTACCAATGAGAAGAGGTGATTAGAAGTGTGGTGTGATGACTGGGTCTCTAAAAACATTGGGTACAGCGGTTTGAATAAAAATGGTCCTGCATATGCTCATAGGGAGTGGCACTATTAGGAGGTGTGGCCTTGTTGAAGTAGGTGTGGCTTTGTTGTAGAAAGTGTGTCACTAGGGGTGGGCTTTGAAGTTTCAGAAACTTAAGCCAGGCCCAGTGTTACTCCTTCTTCCTGTTGACCCGGAAGTAGAACACTTGGTTCCTTCTCTAGTATAATGTCCACCTGTGCACCACCAAGCTTCCTGCCAGGATGTTAATGGAGTAAACTTCTGAGCTGTAAGCTCTAAGTGCTAAGCTGTGCTCTAAAGCAGCTCTAGTTAAATAGTTTTTTGTTTGTTTGTTTGCTGTTTTTAAAAAAAAATAAATAAGAGTTGCTGTGGTCACAGTGTCTCTGCTGTGGTCACAGTGTCTCTACTGTGGTCACAGTGTCTCTGCTGTGGTCACAGTGTCTCTGCTGTGGTTACAGTGTCTCTGCTGTGGTTACAGTGTCTCTTCATAGCAATTAAAATTCTAACTAAAGCACCGGGTAAAAGGTAACTCAAGGTTCTAAGTGACTAAATGACATGTGGATCATCATATTCCAACACTTGAAATTCCAGAGTTACTAGCATCCCCAAACCATCCAAGGCCAATCATGAGTTAGTCCAGGCTATACCACTGGAAAAACCATTGTAGCAGTCACTTCACTAAATGCCATTCAATTCAAACTCCCAGGTTTCACAAAACCCCTTTGTCTTGGATAGATAGCTCACAATAATTTAGTTTCTTTAGAGCACCTGCAGGTAGGCTCTGAAAACAGGTAACATAATTGTAAGGTTGGAGGGAGGGATTCAGGTCTACTGTCCCACAGGCTTGGAGATCCTCTGTCACACAGCCACCCTAGATAGTGACAGGCACCATCCGTTATGGCTAGTTTTATGTCAATTTGACCCGAGTTAAAGTTATTTTGGAAGAAGGCGCTTCAACTGAGAAAACACCCCATCAGTTTGACGCATGGGGACATTTTCTTAATTGATGATTAATGTAGGATGGTTCAGCTTGCTGTGGGTGGTGTCAACCCTGGCCTGGAGGTCCTGGGTACTATAACAAAAGCAGGCTGAGCAAGAGATGAGGCTATCTAAGCCAGTAAGCAGCATCCCTCCATGGCCTCTGCATCAGCTCCTGCCTCCAGGTTCCTGCTCTGCTTGAGTTTCTGGTCTGACTTCCCTCATGATCAACCTGGAGATGAAAGATGAAATAAACATTTTTCTCCCTATGTTGCTTTTGGTTGTGGAGAAAATCACAGCGATCAAAATCTCAAGACATCACCCAACAGTTCAGCTGATACTGGCTTCTAGCTCCTTCATCACTTTAGAGCCAGTCTTGAGATGCTACAGGGAATGGGACAAGACCTGGATCACTGTCTGCTTCCTTGTTCTCCCTGCTCTGGGCATAGGTGTCTACTCCCTGTGTTATGGTTTCCCTGGTGGGTATACAAAGTTTGCTCTCTCAGCCCTTCAAGATCTGTCTAAAGAGTTTCCAGCATTAACCTCCTGATGCTGTTTTCAGTGTGTGTTTCCTAACTAGTATCTGGATTCTTCTCCCAGACTAACTTCTAGGCTGGGCACTAGAAAAAGAACACCTGTGGCTCAGCTGTCTTCAAGTGGAAGCAAAATAAATATCTATTAAGATACTTATTGTATGTGTGTGTAGTGAGCTCTGGACAGACCGCATATGAGTTATTTGAGTAGCCTGGAAAGTGTGTGTGGGATCACCAGAATGGGAATTAGTAAAAAGCTTCCTGGGGGAGGCCATGTTATTTGAGGTATAGTCCAGATGGGGCAATAACATATCAGGTAGATGGATTCCTAATGCATCAAGATATGGAGGAGGATGCAGCTCAGGGTGCTCTGGAATGGCTGCTAGGCCAGAATAAAGATCATGGGTCTGGAAGAAAGTGGGTGTTTCAGCTCTTGATGGCCCTTTGGTGTGTAATTGAGATGTCTGGAGTTTTATTCTGAAACATTCTCACTGTTAATATACTGTTTCAGGAGGGGGCCACGACACAGTCACATTATCATGTCTGAGGTGGTCATGTGGGAAATTAAAAACAGGAACTTGACATCTATTGGAACTGCAGCTTGAAAGTCAGTGTATTTCTCTTTTGTTACCTCTTATTCTATTTTCCCCCACCCTACACCCATAGGATATTGCTGCCCATATTCCCCACCTCTAGTTAACCCTCTCTGGGTCCACCCTCACAGAAACAACAAGAAATATGATTTAGTAGTCTCCCAGGTACTTCTCAGTCCAATCAAGGTGACCCTGAAGATTAAGCACCATAGTAAACTCTCCTTCACTCTTGTAAGCCAGAAACCCATCATCTTGCATTGGAAGAAATAGATCAATGTTTTAAAGACCTAGAATATGAGTTCAACTCTAGGCCAGTTATTGCTTCTGGTACCAGGGCACAAATGAATAAATATGCACAGACATGGAGAAATACAGAGAAAGAAAGGGGTGGACAGATAAAAAGAGAGAGAAACTGAGAGAGAGAAAGAAAAGTACATACAGAAAAAAGAGAGAGGTGGAGAGCGCAAAAGGCAGAGGGAGGGATAGAGGGACGGAGGGAGAACAGAGCCAAGATTGTGTGGTGGAAAGAATTTTTTTGTTTGCAGAGATGTGAGCAAAACTAGAGTGTGCTGGTCAGCTGCAAAGAAGGAAGTGGCTGTACAGATCTAACAGACTAACAAGAGACAGGAAATTTCTCAGGTAGGTAAGGACAAGTGTGGGCTCCCAAGGTTCTGCCAATGAGAACCTTTGGGTTGTTCAGGGGAAAGACTAGGAGGAAGTGAAAGACCAGCAGAAAGTTGGAACAGCTTAATTTTTTATTCCAACATATCTCTGACTACTAGCCTTTGTGCCCAAGTGTTGGCGATGAGGCACAGGTGTGTGAAGACCAAGTTACCACAAGAGCAGATCCAAGCCCACATTCAGAATATTGGAACCTGGGATCTGTTTAAGGCTAAAGTAGCTCATTTATGGGCTGGCAAGATGGCTTAGTATGTTAAGGCATTTGCCATGCAAGTCTGGGGACCTGAGTTCAATCCCCAGAATCCAAATAAAGGTGAAAGCAGAGAAGAGATTCCACCCAGCTGTCCTCTGACCTCCACACACACGTGTGGGATGCATGCCCACATGCATACATCATGTACACACAGAAACAACAAATTTAAAATGTTACGATAGCTGGTTTTGAAACCATTTAACGAAAATATCACTTTGTACAGTTTGAGAAGGCATTGGGACCATGCTGACATCCATGCCTGTCCACTGAAGAACACTGACAATACACAAAAGACCAACTTGAAGGGAAAATGCCCAGACAAATTATTTGAGTGGCCATTACAAGTGTTTTCACTGGCATCCCATAAAATGATTGTGAGGATCTCACATGTCCTGAACTGTGGCTCAAATAGAAAACCCCAAACGTCTGTGATTAGAAACGTGTCACTGATATAGTGTTCTCAGGCAACTCAGGAGACTGTAAGCCATAGAAGATACTGTAGCATTATGGACCTCACAAGTTAAACTTGTTTTAAACCTACAGTAGACAAGGAGGCCTGAAACAGAAAGAGGTGGTCATCCTGTTGTAACCTCATCTCACACTGCACAACTTCTAGCCTGGCCATTACCCTTTTGGAAGAAAAGCTGTTGACAGTATGCAGCCATGAGTGCTGTGTGCCAACAGGTGACACACTGCGTGTGTAAGACAAATCAGACTTTTAAGAAAAGATCTCAGGGGAATGCCAGTGTAAATGCACAGAATTTCAGAAAGATAGATTTGGATTTGGTGGGGGAAAGAAGATGTTTGAAGGAGTTAGAGCTGAGCTGCACACCCATGGAGGGGCCTGGATGGTAAAACATACTATAGATGCTCAATAGGAAAAAACAAAGGGATTCTCAAGCTGTAGATCCTTTGCCATGGACACAGAAATGTGTTCCTCTGCTACCCAGTGATCGCCCATAATGATCTAATTTTTTGACTTGCTTCTATCTTCCTGTGGGATAAAAATCCCATGAAAACAAGGACTTCATCTGGTTTATTTGCTTTGGTGTTCTAAGAATCCGGAACAGTGGCAAGTGTATGGGAAGTGGCCAGTGAGTATCACAAGAAAGAAGAATAAGAGCAGGCCTAGGAAGAGACTTGATTGTGTTTGAAAGGCCTGTCTTAAAATTGGCTTTTAAAACTTTAACTCAAATTTATGCCTTCCTTGAATAACACCTCACATGAGACCCCAATACATAAAATGGATGAATGTGATGTTTTAATAGTGTACATTTAATCTTAGGGCTCAATGTAAAACATTTATTTCTGTTTGTAATAAAAAGACTCGCTGAGAACTATGAGATTGTTTTGATAAACATGATAAAACTTCTGAAATCAAGGCTGCTAGGAGACTCAGACTATAATTTATTCTTCCATTTCTTTTTGCTTATAGAGCACTGGGAAGGCTCAGATTCATGAGGAAAAGTAGTTGCAAATGATACCAGCCTCATAGCTCATCTGGCAATCTCAGGATAATTCTTCAATTAAACTGATGCAGAAGCCTGTGAAAGGAGTAGTTGGAAAATTGAGCTTGAAAGTTGAACCTCTTACGGTCTGTAACCATGGGCTGTGCCTCTTCCTGTAACATTCAAAACTCAGACAAGAAGAGGCGAGGCTCACCGTAAGTGCCAGCACTGTTTTGAAGTCTGACATTATCTGGGCTCTGAAGAGTTATGCATCTGGTGATAATTGCACAAGCAGCCATTAGGCCACGATGGAGTCAAGCATCCCCTCCTTGCCTAACTCTTAATTCAACATAAGACCATTTCCATACTGGGGAATTGCATAATTTTATAGACATAGAGGTTCTCAGTCACAAATTTATCTTTTTTTTTTTTTTTTTTGATTGCTGCAAAGACAAAACCAATGACTCATTTCCAGTATGTTCTACATCAAGTTTTGAGAATTGCTCAAACTGTCCTGGCAATGCCATTTGATGAATTGGCAGCTAAAGTTTGGTACTGGTGCACATTTTGTTATATGGTGTTCTTTCAAACGACTATAAGTAATAGAATACATTACCATACATTTTCCAGCCCCTGCTTAACAAGAAATCTTAATTGATTTTTTTCTTTTTGGTTGTGGTTGGAACTAGGGAAACGATGTCTCACTGCTCTACACAAGCATAAAGACTGAGTTTGGAAGCCCAGAACCTATATGTAAAAGTTGAGTGGGCATGATGACCAGCCTGTCATTCCTGGGTTATGAAGTCAGAAACAAGGACACCCAGAGCGAGCTAGTTAGACCAGACATAGCATCAGATTCTGAGTTCATTTGAGAAGCCCTGCCTCAATGAATAAGACAGAAAAAGAGGGGGCTGGAGAGATGGTTAAGAGGTTAGGAGCATTGACTGTTCTTTCAGAGGTCTTGAGTTGGATTCCCAGCAACCACATGGTGGCTCACAACCATCTAAGATGAGATCTGGTACCCTCTTCTGTACACTGTATACATAATAAATAAATAAATAAATAAATATTTTTTAAAAAAAGATGGAAAAAGATTGGGGAAGACTCCTGATGTCAGCATCAGGCCCACAGATATATGCATACACATATGCATATACCCCTACAGTCATGTACGTGCATATGTGCTCACAAACATATGAATATCTGTACATACCTGTGTTTCTACCACACATGTTAGGACATAAAAATTTTTGCTGGCTTTGTGTATAAGCTTAAGTATTATTAAAGAAAGCCAAATTTAAGAGTACCTTATGAGCTTGAGATTTCCAGATTGAAGGAGTTATAATTGTAACCTTCAAGATACTTGGGTAGGACCATGTAGACAGTAGCAGAGAAGTTAACATGGGATGTGCCTACTTATGGTTTTCATGTGAAATTGGTTGGACAGGTACCCGAGAGAATGGCCATAACCTCCAGAATCCCATCTGTAACGTTACATATTACAAAGGTGCTTCTGCTCCAGTGAAAAAGACAGATGTTAATAAACATCCAGGGAAAAAAAGGCACCAGGGGATAGCACATATCTATTTCTCAAGCCTTTATTTCAGAGATAACAGTGACCCTCAGCTCTGTAAGCCATCAATGGAATAGACATAAACCTGATCTCATTTAAGGAATGACTTAGTTGTCAAACAAAGGTATTATTTTATTATTTGTATCAGTGATTATAACAGATTTAAAGTAATTAACACTTATTGACTATTTACTTCTGTGCTAGATATTTTTATAACTTAATTTCACAGATCATTTTACCCTTTAGAGTAATTTCAAAATTACTAACCCTAACCCATCTTTTAGTAATCTCACTTTGAAGGTGGGGAAACTGAGGCATGTGGATGTTAAATAATTGGGCTAAAACCACCTGGTTAACATTCAGTGAAGCTAGGATTCAACACACAGTGAGCTCCAAAGTCTAAACTTTTAATAATTCTGCAACACAAATAGAATGTGGAAGAATCTAGAGTTAAGAGACGAAGGCGATACCTGTCTCCAAAAGCCAAGTGCTATGTCATTGGTACTCAATTGTCTTATCTGAATGACACCTAGTGTTATGGCTGACATTCAGATAGCTTTCATCTTGGCCTACAGTGACACCATTCTTTTTCTCCTGGAAATGTCTTACCAAGATAATCTATGCTAGGAAGGAAGCAGATAAGTCCCATCATTTGGCTTTACAACTAACACTACCAGAATGGGCTGAAGCATTCAGCTGTAATGTGGCATTGAGCTTCAAGACATGCAGTGGATGGGGAAAAATGAGCCCTGAATCAGTGAGGTAATATAGTCTGGAAGAACAGACATTAGGCAGCACACAGTAGCTCTGCCAGTAAAGTGCTGTGTGACCCAGACTGTTTAGTCTCAGTTTTCTCAGCTGAGAAATGTTAGCAATGTTCCTCAGAGGACTTCTGGGATAAAGAAATGGTCAGACATTAAATAGCTTGACTCTGAATACGTTAGAATACTACCCTTCATTTTTGTCATGTGATCTACACATACAATTTGATGATCTCATATATATGAAATAAGACTAGGTAGATAATTCTTCAAATGTTGTGACAAGGAGCTGGAAATTTGGACAAATTATCTGTGCTTATCTTTGTAGCAAGGCTGGTGATATCTGAGCATTGTCTCACCAGCCCACTGCCTCAAGTTCATCCCAAGCTCCAACAGTTCTTAGCTGTTATCTTGTAGACATCCTTCCATGCCTTATGACTTGGGAGAACTTTAGAGAAATCACACACAGATCAGCTGTCCATGTTATTTTCTGCATGGCAGATATGTTGTCTAAGATCTCCAAAAGCCAGCACATCTAAAGGGAGAGAATCCGGAGAGAGACAAAATAACTTAGTTTCCAGTTGGGCAAGCACTACATCTGGTCCCAGGGAAACCTTCCGTCTCTGTGACTCCTCTCACAGCCCAGACAGGTTGTAGATTCTGGAAACCAGTGACTACTAGATGGGATGTATGGGAGGAGGCCAAGATGGTGACAGTCAAGACCAGCCATAGGCCCAATGCCTGAGCTCAACTGAAACACAAGCCCAGGTCCACCAGTGGTCAGTGTCTGCTAGCTCCACTTCCTGGTTTTGCTGAGGGACAAACATAGTGGGCTATTTACCCTTCCCAGGCTACGAGTGTTTTGGAGGCCTCACAGATAGCTCTGATGGCTTGGTGGTTGGTTTAATTCTGTTTAATCTCATTCATGTACAAAGAGAGTGGGATGGGAAAGAATGAATGAGCTTGTTCTAAATTCAGCAGGTAAATTAAAGATGTATATGATGCCACCCCACCCTAATGAATATTTTTCTGTCAGCATAACTGACATTTCCAATCCGACTCCTTTCAGTGTGGGATGTTTGCTATTAAATACACATGCGCATCGCCCACATACAATAACACTGTGGATTCTTTGCACATCCCACACCTGTGAGCAGACAGATTGCCAGTGCAACCTATTGCATCCACAGCTACTTTCCCAGGACCTAATTCTCCAAAGCAGAGGCCAGAGAACCAGGGCAGTATAATTGTCCAAATTTAACAATGTTATCTCTTCCCACTGTACAATTTCATCCCAGTTAGGTCAGCCCACACACCTTTCTCTGGGTCTCAGAAAATCTTGTTTCTCCCAGGAGAGCCTTCCCAGAGGCTGCAGTGAGGTTCCATCCAGTTCCATCCAGGCACATCTAAACCAGGCATCTAAAGATTAAAACGTTCCCAATGCTTTTCCTTACTTTCTCCCAGAGGCAGAGACCCCTGGGGGACATTTGAGGAAGAGCATCTACAAAGGAGAAAATATCTCTAGCTTCAGGTTTTCCCACTGCCACACATTCTGGGAAAATTCACATGCTGGTCATTGGGCCTCAGTATTTTCATCTACAAAATGGGGAGAGTAACTATGCCTCCTCTGCCCAGCTCAGCTCTGCAGGTATCTCCCTGCCTCAAGGCTACCATGCTAGTAAAAGGAATTCCTGAACTACTGGCCCTATAGACATCCTTACCACTTCCCCATCTCCAGCCTGACTAGACTATTTCCTGCTCTGTTCGTACATCTTCAGCCATCTTTTTGCTCATTGCTAGGTACATATTAATCATAGATATGAGAGTGATCTTTTTTCTGGGAACAGTCATCCCTCTATTTCTGGCAATGTCTAGTACTCTATACTGAACCCTTGCAGTGGTAAGCTGGGTTGTTTTCACTCCCATTCACTCAGCATTCCTTGAGCATCTCAATGTACTGGGGCAGAGAGGAGACTGGGGCATCCCTGACATCCAAGGTAGCCCATGGGGTGGGATGAATGAGCAGATCACAAGGCTCTGATAGGCATTCTCACTCAGGGAGCAGAATCTAGTGTTTAGGGGTTTGGGGAGGCATCAGAGAGGAAGGGGAGGGGTCACAGAGGAAGGGGAGGGAGCAGGCATCAGTAGGATAGGAGGGTGGTGCTGGTGGCAAGTGCAGAAGCATTTCAGACAGAATTGCAAATACAAACATGGGAGAGAAAATAGGAGCTTAGTATACTTCGGTTGCCATATGAGGTGCATGTACTGAAAGCATTTGACAAAATGGGCCATGGAGGACTAGGAGAGGCAGAGAGATCTGCTTGGGGCCTTCCAGCCCACCAGAGACAAAGGTGAAGAGGTTGGTGCCTACATGGTGCCTTCAGAACCCTGGGGCTTTCCACTTCACACTGTTGTCATTTCAAGAGGCAGTAGGCAATAGCACTCCAGGGAAAGTCAGTGTGGCCTTGCTCAGAATATCCATTCCCCTAGAAAAGAGAATGGCTTAGGGTGTAGAATCCACTTCTAAAGCTCAGGTCCCAGGAAGCAGTGAGGTTTGTCATCTGCCACCAAGTCACTAACAATATGCCTACAAGGTGAGCAGCCTGAGGGCATCATGGGAAAGCGGCTCCCCTTCCCTCCTTACATGCGAGGCTGCTGAGGTCTTCCTCCTCCTCCTCCTCCTCCTCCTCCTCCTCCTCCTCCCCTTTTCTCTTCTTCCCTCCTCCTCCCTCTTCATCCTCCCTCCTCCTCTTCCTTCTCCCTCTTCTCCTTCTCCACTCTCTTAAAGCTAAGAACTGCTCAGGCAAGGTGGGGCTGCCAGCTGAGGTGAGGGAGAGAGAGTGCATGACCTAGAAGCTATGGAAGAAGGATGTTGAGACACTGTCCCCTCCCAGCTTCAGGTGGGCCTAGCTGTAGGGCCTCTGGCACTCTTGGGACCCATCTCTGATCCTTTTATCTGGATATTTG
>PVIH01000096.1:89354-256630 GCA_004025045.1 Sigmodon hispidus
AGCACACACAGGGAGGCTCCATCCCAGAGCACACACAGGGAGGCTCCATCCCAGAGCACACACAGGGAGGCTCCATCCCAGAGCACACACAGGGAGGCTCCATCCCAGAGCACACACAGGGAGGCTCCATCCCAGAGCACACACAGTAGCAGGCCAGACCCCCAGTTCTCAGGGGCTCCACTGAGCAAAGTCAGAAAACCCAGGAAGGGGAAGAGAAAAAGAAAACATTAATGAGCATCTTCTGTGCACATTATCATTCTACCCTGTGACAGCTGGACATGGCCTGATTCCACAGCTGAGGAGACCAAGGCTCTGAAGGATGCTAATTTATTTACTAGAGAAACACACAGAAATCCTGCATTGAAGTTTCAGAAAAGTTAGCCTCATTTTCACAACCTAGTTGTCAGTTTGAGGTAAAACTTGGGTCCTACATTCTTCTCCAATAAGTATCTATAGGTGTGACAAATATACTTATCACAAGCAGGTGTTCAGAGCTGACTCTCCGCCAAACTCTGAACTGTGCATCTGCCCACTAGGAGACCCACAGGAAAGACTGTCCCAGGAAACAGGTAGGACAATGGGATGTGGGGTGGAGGTGAAGTGACACTTGCCAGGCTCTAGAGCTTCATTACATACTGCTAGTGATGCTCACAAGACCCCAGCAGGATACACAGATCATTATGGCTATCTGTGTGAGAAAAACTGGGGAAAACTCTGAGTGGCCGTCTACCTGCTCAAGGTCAGATGCTTAGTAGGTGGACCAACCCAGTACCCAAGTCCAGGTCTACATGACAAATCTGTCCTCTTAAAATCTGTTCTCAGAGTTGGTTGGGGGTCAGTGAACTTTCGAGGGAGGAGATCTTGGCACCACAGAAACATTGATTAAGAATCAAGCAAGCAAAGAATGTGATTTTGCAAACATTCTGCAAGATAGCTTCTAAGACTGGCCAAGGGGAAGAGCAATTTCTAAGGTTAGAGGAGCAAGCTGAACCCAAGCATGCAAACCCTTTCCATCTCTGAAAAAGAGCTGAGATTATGTGTTGATAACAGTAAGGTTCCTGGAAGGACTTCATTCAAAGGAAAGAGCTAGTTCAATTTGCATTTTGCTGCAGCATGGATTAGATTTGAGGCAAAGCTGGAGGCTGAGAAATCAGTGGATGCTGTTACAGACATGGGCCATTAATTACAAAGCAAAAGCAACAGGAATACAGGGTGTTTTTCCGAGTTCTGATATGTTGAAGGTTTGCTGTTTCTTGTCAGAAAGACGTCCTGAGAGATAGAGATGTGATTGTCACCTCATTGAAGTTTACCTCCTAACTGTGCCTATCACTTTGCCATTGTTATTCTCTTCAGGGAGCTACTCAAAAACTGGGATTAAGTCACACCGAGGTCTGGGGATCTGTTTGAGGCTGGAAAGGCTTATCAGGGGCATCACAACCAAGCACTCAGGCAGATGGGCCATGCTGCAGTCATTTCTTCTTATTAAGCCATATAGTCACAAAAATTCCTGTACATCAGTCAAAAACAAAATCAAGACTGAAATGCGGTGCCCTGGACCAAAGGATGTCGACACTATATCCTCCATTTGCTGCTGTCTCGCTAACCTACAGAAAGCTGGTAAATGGACCCCATTTTTCTTCATGTTTAGTTCTTCTGAATAAATTTCCTTAAGCCTCCGGCGGCAATTACCACTTGTCTGCTGGCAAGTAGCAGCCGATGACAAAGGAAGAGAACAATAGCAAATAGATATTAAGAGGAGAACTTGAAAACAGTTGATCTACTTAGTTTGACAGGCTGTTGTTGGGGTTGGTTTAGGGGGTGGTGTTTTGTGGGCATGTTTCCTCTGGGCTGGGTTGGGAGGATTCATACATAATAGAGTCATATTTTCTGCAGGTGAAATTGTTGCTAACTCCTTGGACCGAAAGAAATCTATCAACAGTACCAGATTTGCACTGAGCCCTAAGCATCTAGCACTGCCCTGGCCATGAGGAGCCATAATTTCCTGTTCAGGTCATTGGGTCAGTATTTCTTGCGCTTGTGGCATGCAGCCAGTGTCAGTCATTACTGGAGAAATGTGGGCAAAGGAAACCCAGGAAAGATTCCCAGAGCATGAATTAAGATATAGGGTTATAATTCTGTCATTTACCAAGTGACCTTGGCTCTCATATTGCTCATCTCTGAAAGGCAGAGAGCTACATAGAGAGGGGTGTGAGGGCTAAACAAATGTAAAGCTCTTTTCCAGCCTGATCCCATGGAGGAGGAGGGGCCAGCAACCACAAGGTTCCCAATTTTCAAGAAGAAGGTCTCTTAGGAAATCTGGAAGAAGGGGAGGGGAGCCCTGATGATCTGGGAGGGGTGGCGCTTCCTCCAGTCACTCCCCAAGAGAATTGAATTGTGTTTCAGATATGGGACTGCAATAGTTGTAGGAGAGTGAGCTTTACTGACTGGTAGGGATGGAACAGAGCTCCCAAGGTGAGAGGAAAAGATACCTTTGTCCAATTCAGTTCCTGATTTTAAAACAAATAAATATCTTTAATATACAAGTAAATATTTCAAATAAACATTTCAAACCAAAAAGAGTCTTTCTCACTAATCTTTGCTTCTGCTTATTTGAGAGGCAAAAGGCCAAGGATATGTCTGGGGACCTAAATCAAAATTCTGTACGTGGACCCTTTGTGATGGGAGGGAGCTCTATCCCTTGTAGGGTCTTTACCCATCCTTGCATTCTACTCACTAGATATCAGACCAGGTTGTGATAACCAAAACCGTTTCCACACATTGCCATTTGTTCCCTTAAGTTAAGAAATAGTGGTACCACTAGGGCCATCTGACATTCAGTAAAGCCAACTTTGTTTCTCTCCCAAGTGGGACCATCTCTTGATTTTCTTTGTGCAGAGACTTGGAAGGAGCCTCCTATTCGGAGAAGTTCTGGTGCCGTTTTCATGCTCAGGTTAGGTGTCTGTGACACTACCTGGGGCTCAGGAAGAAGGCCACACAAAGAGCTGGATGCAAAGAACCATCCCAGAGCCTGAGCTCAGTCTCTGTGCTGGGATGCATGCTTATGTGAGGCATGTGTCATGAGCCTGCACTCATTGTCTCAGAGCTGGCCCAAATCACCCCAGCCTTCTGTGAGCACCGGAGGAAGAGAAGATGCTGTCTGTTCAGGGGGTTGTGCAGAGAGATGTCCAGCATCTATCTATCATCAAGTAAGAGTGTTGTCTAATAATGAAAGCAGTCAGAAGCCAGCTTGCTTCCAGAAGAGCAATGCAGCCCCCCTGTCAAGGCACATTACTCCTCACATCTTTTAGCTATGCTATGCTATCAAAATAAATGACAAAGAAAATTTTCTTTATCACCACACTTCTCTATTAGCCTTTAGGTAGCTAGCCTACACCCCTTTCTTGTAGAGATTGGGAGGGGTTAATGGTTGATAATTTCACCAGGTCTTTCCTACAAGGAGGAGTCTCTATACTTATCTCTGAGACATGCCCCTGAGATGGTCTTATTCCAAAGCCTAAATTCTGCTCTGAAATGTAAGCAAATCTCTACTCCATGGTTACCTAGTAACTAAGGTGACTATGTGGGAAGTAAGGTGCTTTAAGCTGGGGTCACAGACTTCCCTGAAATTGCACATCATTCACTACATAGATGAAAAAGAGCATTTCTGGGAATAAAGGCTCCTGGTTTTTATTAAATTACAAAACTGTCTATGAAAGAGATAAAAAGGCTTGAGGTTGAATCTCTTCCATCCAGGGCTGGTCCCCAGGGCATACATGCTTACATATATCCTGAAGGTCTAGGCTCAAGACTGATCTAGTATTGATATTCACAAATGCTTGCTTACTGTGACAAGTCAGTGAACTTGCCAATAAAGTAACCATACTGGGAATCAAAAGACAAGGTTCTGATTCTTTTCTTTGCTCCTAAGTGGGTACAGGACCTGACAATGTAGATGTCTGGACCTCAGTTCCTCACCTCTAATGCACCTTTGCAGGTCTCCTCATTACAATTGCTAAGAAAATTGTCGTTTTTACATTAGAATAGAAACCTAAAGTTCTCAAAACCTAACGCCTATCTGCTCCTACATTATGGGTGTGTATACTGAGTAAAATGTAGCACACATGTGTGGAGATTGTGGCATTTGTGAAATGTGCCTATATATTTCTTGTTCTCGTGTGTGTGTGTGTGTGTGTGTGTGTGTGTGTGTGTGTGTGTGTGTGTATTCACATGCATGTCACGGAGCACATTGGGAACTGATTTGTTTGAATGATGAAGAAAGTACTTTTGGTGTTTGTGTGCATCCATAATATTTGTGTTACTGTGGGGAAAGCTTGAGGATTCCCTGAAGGCAAGGAACTGTAGGCTGAGATGGGACTTCAGAGGAGCAGAAGCACAGCCATTGCTGCCCTGTGGACGTGCCAACCTGCAGACCCTGGAGTGGGTCTGCCCTCCCTAATAATATATGAGCACAGTGAACCAGCTGGGGCTGAGATATGGGCAGTTCTGTCACACTCATGGCCAATTCACATTTGTCACTTGCCTGGTGAGCTTTCGGATTAGGGTTGTCCCTCCTGTGGGTAGTATTGCCAGTTTGCGGTTGTTACTCTCAGGAGGACTTTGCTGTCTCCAGGGCTGGTTGAGACTGCTAGTTCTCCAGTTCCCTCTGTCTCTGGGCATGGGCAGAAATGGGAGGAAACTCTGAGCCAGGTTCCTGCAGGAGATAATGAGTTAACAAACTATAAAGGCAACTTCAGATTATTTTTTTTCTGAGATGGTTGATGGGGGGGTGGGGGGAGATGGAGGAGATGCTGACAGCAGAGAGTCTGGCCACTTAGGATATTAGAAAAGCAGAGCAGCTTGGGGAAGGTGCATAGAATGACATGACATGATGGACGAGGGGTTAGTGATGACCATGGTGGTGATGGTGGTGGTAAGGATTGTGTAGATGGAGGTGGGGAGGAGACAGATGGATGTTTCTTGATGCATCTTTAGGACTATAACCCCTTTTCTGTTGCCTCATCAAAAGCAGAAGATGGAAGGTAACAATGACGTCTTAAACTTCAAATCTCTTGGACATGGCCTGGAATGGCCAAATCTACCAACTACTCATGATAGAGGTATGTCTCACATTATAGTTGATTCCTTTAGTGCAATCTACTCCAATTGTTGCTTGTGATGTATAACAGTTATGCCAGGCTTGGTTACTCCGAAATAGAAACATCATTGATTAGACCCTTGTCCCTGAGAAGCTCTTAGTCTAAAATAAGGTGTAACAGTGAAGAGGAAGAAAAAGAGGATGAAGAGGAGGAGAATGAGGAAGAAGAAGACTCACAGAACTGCAGCAGGTGAGCAATGTTCTGAAAGGTGCCCAGGTAACTCCCTTAGTGAGTTGTCCTGGGAAAACTCTGAGCACTCACTGGTCCGCCATGGAATTCCTATAGATATATGGGGTACACAGTCCTTTATCTGTCCTTAGGACCATCCTTATTTCTATCCCTATTCTGTTTTTTGCTTCATCTGTGGGTTGGGTCACCTGCTTACAGGTCACTGGGTCACAGGCTTCTCATATGTTCATCAATGCAATGAACCTATGTAGGGGTAAAACAAACATCATTCTGTGAACACAGGAATCACAGCTGAAAAACCAATACCTCAAGGCATGCCATCTCCTGCAATCGATAATAAAGCCAACTTGCTCTCTGTCCCTCTGCATGGCTGCCCAGCAGGATTTAGCCTGCTGGTTGGAGAGAAATGGCTAATGAGGGCTCTGTGCTGTAGGCCCAGGAGTAATTCCCTCTGTGCTCTGAACTACAGATAGGAATTTTGCTTGTTTCAAAGACCTCATTAACGCCGAGGTTGGTGGGAGCAGCTTCACAGTTGATTCATCTCCAGGAATCATAGATAGCTGAGTGCCCCATGGGCAGCCAGGAGCCACTTGCTCTGATGGTATTTCATTTGTTCTCACCTCCCAGCTTCTGTGATGACCTATAGCCAGGGTGAAGAAGCCTCAGAGACCTTTCCCAAGGGTTTGAATTATGTAATAACAGAGTCTGCACCTGAGACCTTCTGGTACCTTCTGGGAGCCTCCATGAACGGCATTCAAGTTTGTTATAGTTTGAACAGGAAATACTCCCTACAGGAAAATGATTAATCCTAAGGGTGCTGAATGGATCAATGGACTAATTCTGTGATGAATTTATGGTATGGTGGCCTTATGGGAGTCAAGGAAAAGTAGGATGTGGGGCTTAGGCAGAGAAGTAGGGCACTCAGGTCATGTACTCGGGGACCACTGCTCATCTTGGTTCTTTTCTGTGTTTCTCTCCTTGCTTCTGACATGTCAAGAAATGTAGAACAGCCTCTGTCATACATCCTTGAAACCAGTGTTTTGCTTAAGTGCATGGAGCTACACAGTCACTGGCTGGGCACCCTAAAACCATGAACCAAAGCAGGTTTTTCTTCCTTTAACTTGTTCCTGTGAGTACTTGGTCACAATAATAATTTAAATAATATGAACTCATAGGAGCCCATCCTTCAGACCAGTACAGGTAAGTCACTGGTGGTGGTGGTACCTGCTGAACCTGAAGAAACACAAAAGTGAAAGTGCATTGTGGTTATAGGGAGATCTGGTCTGTCACCAACTCAGTGGGTGTGGCCTTTGAGCCCATATGCAGCCACATGAATAAATCATCTCAGAAACTCCGCATGGTTCCCTCTAGCTCTACCACAAACATGATCCACATCTAGGGATGGAGATTGTCATTGGAGAGATGGGCCGTATCCACTCATGGAATTGCCAGCCCCCACATAGTCAGGACCTGCCACTCATTGTGCCAAATGCAGAAGCATCAAGACTGACCATGACCAGATATGTACAGATCCCTGATTATTTAAAATAGCAAGAGATAAGCAAAGGAGATGTCAAATAATACAGTTGTGATCCCGTAATTTTGTATAAATATAAGAAATAAAAATGATGACTAATATCCTCAAGATCAAGGTGACATGAAGGAGTTTGCAGCTGCACAGTGTGGTCCTAGTTTCTACTCCTGCTTGGAGCATAGTGAAGTAGATCTCAATACCCAGTGATTAGGAGACACTCAACAAATGTGTGTTCAAGGAAAGGGTGAAAGGTAGGAGGCTGCAAGGCAGAGGAGATGGAAAAATAGAAGGTGACCCAGAAAAGAAGAGGTGGCATTTCTGTCTACTTGCTCCAAATAATAAAGTAAACCTGGAGCTGAAGTTGAATGGTCCAGCCAGACACTGAAGAAGGCTAAAGCTTGCTTTGCTCGTTTTTAGCATGCAGATCATAGTGCCTGCCTTCTAGATGCCTGAAGATAAAATAAGGTGTACATGTTGCCATGCATAGTTCCTGATGAATTAATGAGAGACCAACTTCCCTCAAGGTAGATAGGATAAGAACAAAATTGTAGGCTGCTGAGGCCATTAGAACTGGATCAAAAACAAAGAAAATATGAATAAGCAGACCTCCAGGGTGGACATTGCCCTCCATCCTGGGGCTCACTCCTCCTCTGAAGAAAATATAGTCAGTGATATAGGCACAGTCCAGGAGTCCAGAGTTTCTTTTTCCTGGTGGTCATGGAGCCTGTGTAGATTGAGGTGTGATATTTTGGAATAATGAAAATCTGAGTTGAGGAGGGCTCATGGATTTAATCATCTCTTTCAATGGTGAACTTTCACCTGCTTCATAGAACCTGAAGCTGCTTATGTCTGCCATCTGGACACTGTATGATAGTCGATTTTTGTTGTCACTTGATTGGGCCTGGGAATCAACCAAAAGGTGTACTTCTGAGAAGGTCTGTAAAGCTATTACCTAGAAGAATTAATCGAGGATCAAAGGCCTTTCCCCAGAGTAGGTTGTAAGGAGTTCTGAGGAGGAAGTTGCTTTGTCATGCCTGCCTTTACATCTTGCAGTTGAATGCATCTCCAGTGATGTTGTTGTTGCTACCCGCACTGTCCTCTCCTGTAACTACAAACTATCCTTCTTCAGCCTTCCATCATGGATGGGAGGCTAATGACTTCCCAGGAATCCTCCAGGGTTTCAGCATCAGATTGAAACTTTTGGGGTATCCAGCATCATAACAGACTGAGTGATTACAATGCATGCTCTTTTAGATTTTTCCAGCATGACTACCCAACCCAACATGTAAGCAAACCTAATAGATTACAACACTAAACACACACATACACACACACACACACACACACACACACACACAGAGAGAGAGAGAGAGAGAGAGAGAGAGAGAGAGAGAGAGAGAGAGAGAGAGAGAGTTCTCTTTCTCAAGAGAATACTGATGAATACGGCAAGAGCTGATTAATTCTTCTAGCATGAGGCACTGGCAATGGATGACAGAGTCTAGTGACACTGCCTGAGTCTGCCAGGACTTTCTAATGTCCTTAGGTTTCTTATTCCACATTATAAATTCGTCCATCCTTTTGTAGGTTGCTACCATGACACTGGACATTAACGTCTCTTATTGTCCTGTGTATGGGAACATCTCTGATGAGGAAGGTGAACAGATTATCCCCACAGCAGAGGTGATTCTTGTTGTATGCCTATTTATTACAGATAGGGTACCACCAGACCAAAGAAAGCATGGCAGGAGAAAGAAGACAGAATTAGCACAGGAAAGAAATGGAGGGAAGAGAGCAGACTACACATAACGAGAAATGTGTGTGATGTGTAACTGGCCAAAGAAGGTCACAGTTCTCCAGGCTGAGAGCTGTTGGGCTTAAGGGATGGGAAACTGGAAGGCAACAGAAGACATGAGATATGATGGAGGAAGTGGGAATAACTGGGAAGAAAAGATACAAGGAGATACACAGGGAGGAAGGGGAATGAGGGAAGATTATATGTGGATCATATGAACATGTTTTTCTTTTTACTGTTTTCTAAATACTGGATTTATATTGCACTATGTGTTACAATTTAAAATCATATATAAGAAAGGTCATAATGTTGTGGACTCTGGATTACTGAGTTTCTGACTTTTGCCCCCAGCTCTGGTCCATTTCCACCTTTAGTTTCCTTCCTTCCTTCCTTCCTTCCTTCCTTCCTTCCTTCCTTTCTTTATTTTTTAAACAAATTGACTCTGTTTCTACCACTATTTATATGTCCCAGTTCAATATTTTCTTCTGGAACACATGAACCTAGAGGTTCAGGTGCCACCAGGACCTAATCTACCACAGTGAAAGAATTCTGCCCCAGTCCAGCTTGGTGGCCCAGTGCATTTACTGGGGTTACTTATGGGAGCACAGGTGATGCAAAAGTGGATGTGCCACCAAAATGTTCCACTCCTAGCATAGGTGATGATGATGCATGAAGCCTGCAGCACCTCCTGCTCACTCTAGCACTCCTAAGACAATGGCTGCTAGGGCATGAGAGGATGGTGACTAGCATCTCATATGATGGTCTGGTGAAGAGGGATGAGAAGGTCTTTATAGACCTAGCCATTGCTATACTACTCTGCTTACTTCTTTTCCATGTCTGTGGACAAGGTCTTCTGTAAGTCACCTGAGCTGGCCCACAGTCATGTTGCACCTGGAGGAAACAGTTCCACTGCAATAGTGTGCCAACAACGTGCTCTGTCCTGTGTAGAAAACTGGGCTCCTATCCTTAGGAATTTACAGCCCCAGTCAATGAGGATCTGGCACCCAGACTCAAGTGTGTCCCTGGGAATAAAAAATAGCATAGTCCTTTGGAAAGGATCCAGCACATGTCTGTCAATAGGCATTCAAAAGAGATCTGTCCTTGTGTGCTGCAATAATTCTGTGCCAAGAAAATCATCTAAGATATTAAAAGAAGGAGAACCTCTGTAAGCCCAAAGTTAGGTGGGTGGGTCCTTTTTATAATAGTGTGTGAGTAGAAAATTGAAAACAATGTCAAGGTTAAGCTGTAAGGGATCATTCAAGGAATGTGTGGTACACCTTCAATAGGACTGAAATTAGTCATTTAGCAGCCAGGATAGGGATCAAGAGATGGCTGAGTGGGTAAAGTGTTTGTTGTGTAAGCATAAGGTCCAGAGCTCAATCTCTAGCACCTGCATCTGTCAGTCTAGCTATGTGGGTGAGATCCAGATTCAGTAAGAGACCCTGTATCAAATATGCAAACAATAAACAAACAAGAACATAAATGAGGTAGAGCAGGACAGAGGGAACCTACCAGATAATCTTGACCTTTGACTTCTACATGTGCTTGCATGGCTGAGAATGCCAACAAATCACACATACACACACACATACACATGTACACACACATACACATACTACACACATATGCACACACATACATACACATACCACACATACACACACACTACACATACACATACCACACACACACATTACACATACACATACACAGACACATTACACATACCACACACACATACATACCCCACACATATACACCACACACACACACCACACATACCCATATATGCTTCACATAAACACACACATACTCACACCACACAAACATACACATCACACACATACATACACACACATACCACATGCACACTACATACATAAACACACACACACCACAATGCCAGTATAAAGAGATAATTCAGAAAGTGTTTAAGGTCCGTTATTAAATGAAAATCTCAGGGTTCAAAATGGTTATGAGGTAATATGTCTATGTCACCGTACTTCTTCATCTTAACACAGTCTTTTTCCATTTCAAAACAGTTCTGTACACTTTGCTTAACTCACAACAACTCTTTAGTAGAAGCAGGCACCAATTACCCACCACATTCTATGATGTTTTAAATTCATTTTAACTTTATTTTATGTTATTAGTGTTTTGCCTGCATGCATGTTTGTTCACCAGTTGCAGGCCTGATACCAGAAGAAGACATTAAAATTTCCAGAACTGGAGTTATAGATGCTTGTGTACTGCCATGTGATGCTGGGAAGCAGCGGAAAAGCAGCCAGTGCTCTTGACTGCTGAGCCATCTCTCCAGCCTCGATCCATCCTATTTTAAGCATAAGGAGACTGAAGTACACTGAGGGGCCCCTATCTAGCAAAGAACTTGCTTGGCTGGCCCACAAGCTTTCAGAGAGTGAACTAATCATTTCCACGGCCTCAGAGAATGTGTTTATTTTCTTTATATTTTATGCCAGATAATGAACTTCAGCTCAGCTCTTCTTTTTCTGCCCGAGAAGAGGGTGAAAGGGCTACTACTGATTGAATTAAAGCAATAATTTCCCACAATTGCCTTGGTTTGCTCTCCACTGCTGCTTAGCTATGCGGCAAGGTTCCTAGTGCTCTTTTGCAATTGATTCTGTGGTCAGAAATTGCTTCTTGCTAAAGTCTCTTGAAATATCCCCTCTTGGGACTCTCAGCAACAACCCCTTCTTACTCAGGCTCAAGCGATGTCAAGGCAACCTGGGCATATGGGAGACAGCAGAAACAACAAGCTAGTATTAGCTTCCTGCACAACTCATTTCTGTCACGACTCTCTGATCTCTGCTGCATGAGCTGTTCAATAGAGACTTATACTGAAGCTATGTTTGAGCATTGACCACTCTGCCCCTGCTTCCCCAGACATGCCTCACACACCCTGATTCTTTGCTTCTATTTAAGAGTTTCCTTTATCCAGAAACTTGCCTCCATATTCTCTGTTCTCTAGACCTCCCAAGGTCTAGAGAGAACATGGCCTCCTATGTGACCAAGTAGCTGACCCATCCTGTAATCACTTTGTAATATCCCCTCTTATCATGTGTAGCACTCTGTATTCTGGAATATATTTGAGTCTTTTCGGAAAGACTGGGAACCCCCAGGGCCAGAGAATAGATCATTTCAGTTAACCGTCCCCAAGGCATTTCAGTTGTCTTTCAAAAATTTATCTTATAGATCCATAGGTGTGCATAGGTACTCAGGACAAAATAGCTAAAAAAAAAAAAAAAAAAAAAAATGCCAGCAACCATATTTGAACTCATGTCTGTTCATGTGTCCTTAGCTTTTCCCATCATGCCCAGCCCTACCTTACACAGCTGATGTAAGAAAGAACTGGCAAGCAAATCCAGGAGGTTCCTGAAGTCTCCCCTGCTCATGCACATTTACACGCTTCTCTGGCAGCCAAGGGGTCACAAACCAAAGAAGAATTATGGCCTTCCAGTTTGTGGTCACCTGTGGCTGTGAACCACTCGGTGGAGAGGGGCAGATAACTAATTACTTCCAAAAAGCCTGCCCCACTTTGAGAATGAGTTGTGGAGGCACATTAGATGAGTCACATGGTGTTTCTGTCAAACATGCTAGCTTTTCTCTTTGCAACCCAGCTTTTGTACAGCTATGTCTCTGAGCAAGAATGTTAACATTTCCTTTGTTCATGAGTGGCCCTTAAACAGCCCAGGACTAGTGCACTGACTTCAGGGGTCAGAGAATGCCCGGGTCAATCAGATTGTCTGTCTTGAGGACTTGTGTCTAGAGGAGCTGAGCTGTTGAAAGAGGAAAAAGCAACGAGTCTTCAAGAATGTCTGGCTTGGCCATGCTGAGCCACAAGGCAGAGGAGGCATGGCAGAGGGATGGTGGGTGAAGAAGCATGTAGAGTGAGAACCCTGGGATGCTTCTCATCCTAAATTACAGATGCTTCAGTTAGCCTTACAGCATCTTTTTAAAAAGTATCTTAGGCTTATGTTCCTTGGGAGGAAGAAAGCTTGACTAAAACATAGGAAATAGCAGATGGAAAACTGAGGCTGAGAACCACATAGCTCTGAGGACCAGATAGCTGTTTTGCAGATTCTGGAAAGGTCAATCAAGACTTATCATCCACCCATGGACCTGGAGCTCTGGGTCAACTCTGTGGAGCTCTACTTCCTAGTGAATACTAGAACTCAATGGACCACCAAGCTGCTCTATCCTTATCAAAGTGCTTCTAGAAGTTATTCCTTGATTACCAGGTAACCAGGTGACTACTAAGTCACCACTCCATTTTAATTATTCTCCAATAGGATCTCAATGCTGCAACAAAATACCTGGTCAAAGTTCTCATGTCTCTCAGTTGGAATGTACAGAGCATCACGGCAGGAAAGTCCTGGCAGCAGAAGCTGATGAGACTGGACAAACTCCATTTACAGCCTCCTGGTAGCACAAATCAATGCAGCTTATGCTCAGCTCACTTTCTCCCTTTTATTCATGCTAGGACTCCAGCCCAGGGAATGGTGACACCCAGTTGAGGTGGTCGAGCTAGTTCCTCACAGACATCCTCAGGGGCTAACTGAATGTAGTTGATTCCTCACGAGTATACCTAAATTCTGGCAAGCCCAGAAATAGTATTAACCACCACAGCCATGAACTCCCTTCTCTCTTGGTTCAGCGCATCTGGAATAGGCTAAGGAGATAGTTTCAAGTGGAACTCATATTGTCCATCTCTGGCAAGTCTGTACATCTTTTGCCTGATTTTACTTCTAAGCCAAGAGAAGAAAGCATCTTAAGTGTGAAAGTTTAGCATAAGGCACTGTCTAGGTGTCTATAAATGATTTTGCTTTGTTTTTAAAATTATGCTCACTTTAAATGTCATCTTCTAGTTATGGTGAATGATGGTGCTTTACCGTTTTTTTGTGGTGATTTTAAAGTCCCCCATTATAAACACACACATTTCTGAAGAAAGAAAAAGGGAGTTAATTTGAATAAGAATGTTTAAGTTAGTAGTAGAGAAAACATGTGGGCAGAGAACAAATTGCCAAAGCCTAGAAATAACCTAACATTTGGACAAAAGCTAATTATATCCAACCACTCATTCGGCAAGGAAGACAGAAAGGGTAGTGAGCTGCTGGGAACCACTTAGGCACAACTGGCTTCTAACCCACTCTCCTCAGCCTCATCCCTATTGTGCACATAGGCACACTCTGTGTGTGTGTTTCCCCCCCCCCCCCGTGTGGAGTGTGTGACATAGCCCCACCACATAGCCCAGGCTCTCAAGCTAATGATCCTCTCAAATGCTTAGATCACAGGCCTGCCTGCTTATGAATACCATTTTAACAATACTTTCTAACATTCATCTTATATGTACTAAGAAAACAATGGCACACTGAGAAATTTTTAGGAACCCCCCCACACACACACATTAATTAATGTTGATGGTAAGGGAACCCAGTGCCTGGAATGCATACAGAGGTATTCTTGATTTCCCAGCAGTGAGCAGGTATTCTTGGTGTGCATGGGGTCAGCACAGTGGCAGGAATGTTCATCATGTTGCTGGTCCCTTTCTGGCTGAGCAGCCGTGCTGAGAGAAACAGCCCATTAGGAGCTCAGCATACAGAAGAATGGCTGTAGCCTTTGAAATAAAACATTAGCAAAGACCACAAGGAATTTTGCCTAAGAGAGGAAAATGAACTTCTCTACCCTTGTAAATAAATCCATGGCTTGCAAACAAAACCATACCAGATAAACCTACTACAAATACACTCCTAGAAAAGGAGACCAGATGTCCCTGGAATCATTTTAATTAAATTGTGAGTCAATTGCAAGCCAGAGGGTGGGGGGCTGAAGAGAGTAGAGTTTTGCTTTCTAAGACTGCCAGATGCAAAGTCCGATTTCCAGGCTAATGTATCTAGGGTGGGAGAGACATTCCAAAATTTAATTACATATTGCCTAGCAACTGAGGAGAAGAGTGGGTATGGAGTCAGCAGACCTGGAGTGATACACATAGGATGTTGATGCCCCAGGTTGGAGAAGGCACATTGACATCAGGCTTTGGTCAGCATGAGGATGTACTTTCTCCCCAGGAGCTATAGAGACAGTTACAGATCTGTAAATTGTAAGCCTCATTCTGCCCCATTTCCCTTGCATAGGTTAACCCAGCAAACTGGCAGAATGAGGAATGTGCTTCCTTCATTTTTCATACAAGAATCATTTTAAGCCCTCATATAAAGTAATAGATATTGTTAAAAATTCAGCAGTACAGAAATGTATAAAGCTGCAAGCAAAAACTTCCCTGCCAAGGGGAGCCACTGTGAACAAGTCCATGAACAGTTTCTGGAGTTCTCCAGCCAACAATAACCTCTTTGTAATCTAAATGAGAAGATACTCTACAAATCACTCCCAAATCTGGTGGTGTCAATCCATGCATGATGGATACTCAGTGTTCTATTAGGAATAATATTTTAAAACTGAAATGTAACAAACATAGAAAAATCTACAAAAACTCAAAAACAACACTACCAGACCCTCATCTCATAGCCTCATCCTCCAACAACACTTCCTAATAAAGACTCCCCCCAAAGGTACACAAGCAAGTATCGTTTTCATGTGACTTTGAGCTCCATAGCTATGGCACATAGAATGCTTGTTTATTGTTCAACATTTGGTGAGGTCCACTCACTTTTTGTGTGGCCCTAGTTCATTCTTTAGTTTTATAATTTTCCATTTCGTAGTCAGACAATAACTGATCTATCTCTTCCAGTGTTGATGAATTTCCAGTTTGGTGCCATTACAACTAGATATTAAAAATAAACCACACACCTTGCCTCTGGCATAGCTGAAAAGACATTCCTCTGTGATGTATCCCTGAAGCATTCAATTACTATGTTCCTTAAAATATTTGTATCAATTTGAACTTCCAACTTCAGTTTACAGAAGTTTCCAGATCTTTCCCTTCTACTGTCTGGAGGAAGTTGAGGTTGTGTGGATGTAGTCATGGTTTTTCTACTGTTGAAATTTTTGGTTGCTTTCAGTTCTACCCATATGGAAAACAACAGTACCTCCATGGTTACCAATTTATATTTATGTCTTTGAATGTATCTGTGGTTACTCCTTATGGATCCCTTGGAGTGAGGTTGTAAAAGTGCAGTTCAAAGAGTCAGGCTGTTTTAAATTTTCACATTTTCAGGCATCCCAACTCTTTTTACTAATAGTGTTTCCTGTAACTGCATAGTTGTTTCACCCATTCGTTTTCAAAAAATATTATTCTGTTCTATTTTATTTTATGTGTACTGGTGTTTTTCTTGCATGCATACTGTGTACCATGTGCATGCATTGCCCTTAGAAGCCAGAAGAAAATATCAGTTCCCTAAGAACAGGGACTACAAATGGCTGTGAACCACCATGTGAGTGCTGGGAAAAGGAACCTGATCCCCTGGAAGAGCAGCCAGTGGTACTCCTAAGTGCTGAGCAGTCTTCCCAGTCTCCTTTCAACTGTTACTGAATTTCATTTTTTACTGGTAGTTTTCCCTTGAACACACTTCTATTGTTATGTTAATCATGTTACGTTCTATAGGGTTAATCTCTTTTACTTTGGAACCTGACTCTTGATTTCCTCTTCTGACTGTATTTATTTATTTAATTATTTGGCATATGCAGAGTTGGTGCACATGCCACTGTGTGCTCTTGGAGCTCAGATTAGAACCTGCAAGTGTTGGTTGTGTCCTTCCATCATGTGGATTCTTGGGATCAAACTCGGGTTATGAGGCTTGAGAGCAGGTACCTTTATTCACTGAGACATCTTGCTGGCCCTGGTACCTGGTTTTTAAATGGAGCAGATGAAGGAATGGGTTCCATAAATGCAAAGATTACAATGTGGAAGTCACAGTTTACAAAATTGAGCTCAGGACCTAAAACAAGCTTTGTGAATTTTGTCTGAACCTCTTAAGAGCTTCTTGCCAGGGATGCTAGATATAAAAATTCATTTAGACTGTAATAATTTTGGGGATGTGGTCTCCAGTGCACATCACATGCCATATGATGTGAATGTACACATTCAGGTATTTATTATGAACCTTGTATCTCACTTACTGTGAGCACTGCTTCTCCAGAGAATTTTTCTTTAGTACACAGACCTAGGAAAGAGGTACTGCAGTAAAAAAAAGAGACACCATATTTTGTGACATTCACCACACATTAACATATTTTATAGAGCTATATTTCTTTTTTTCAGTTTTAAAGACAAAGATCTATTTATACCTGTGTGTATTTGTAGTGGTATGTGTTCGATGTGTATGTATATGTGTAATCCCTGTGTGTCACAGAGCACACAAGTTACAGAGCTCATGCAGAAGTCACAGAACACTCTTCGGAGTCTGTTCTCACCTTCCACTTTATGTGAGGCAAGATTTAAAAGGTATTTCATCCTCCAGAACAGCTGCCCTTGGAGTTTCTGGTCAGGGTACTCTCCTGTCTCTGTCTTACATCCTACCATGGAAGTGCTTGAATTATAAAAGCCTCCTACCATACCTGTCTTTTTTACGTGGATTCTAGAGATCTAAACACAGGCTTGTATAGAGTGTGCTTTTACTTACTGAGATGTTTTTCCAGCCCAAGAGTCTCATTCTTTATCTCAGGCAGGTCACAGACTCACTGTGTAGCCTGGGTTGGCTTAAAATTCATGTCAATCTTCTTCCCACAGTCTGTCAACTGCTAGGATCACTAGAGTCAGCCACTGCACCCAGATCTCATTTATGTCTTAAATAAACATGCTTGTGTGGGAGTGTGCATGTGCTCATGTGTGTTGTGGGGTATGCTGGTGTGTGGAAGCTGGAAGACAATGTTAGGAGTCATTCTGAGGAATGCCATCCACTTGCTGTGATGGGGATCTCTTATCGACCTGGGGTCACCTATTAGGGCCAGACTAGCTGGCCAGTGAGCCTCAGAGATCCTTCTGTCTCAGACTGGCTATGGCTTATAAGCATGTATCGCCAAGTCAGCCACTTTGACGTAGGCATTGGCGATCAAACTCAGGTCTTCCCACAGGCAAGACAAGCACTTTACCAGCTGAGACATCTCTCCAGCCTGTCATTTTTATTTTTAAAAGTAGAAAACTACCTTTAAAAACATAATGAAAAGCTTTCAAGAAATAAATTTCTCTATTTTCTAATCCAGCTGCAATGGCTAGTTGAATATTATTCAGTGACATGTGTGTTAGGATTCTATTCTAAAGCTGTACCTTGCTAATGGTAACTGGCCTGGCCCTGCCCTGAGTTTAGGAAAGCAATTCAGCAATTCCTCCAAAGGTTAACACAGAACTAACAAATGACCCAGCAGACCCACTTCTAGGTATGAGCAAAGAGAAACAGGAACATATTTCTAAATAAAACTTGCCCATGAATATTTACAGTAGAAGCATTTCTCAGTCCCAAAGCAGAAAAGCCCAAATGAATAGCAACTAAAATATGAACACATAAAATGTGAAATGTCTACATGGCAGAGAAGTGTTCAGCCATAAGCAGATATGTATAGACACACTGGAACACATAGTTGTATTTTGAGATCATTCTAAAAAGTGGGTAAGCCAGTTGCAAACCACCCTACTATGTGTTAGTTTTGCATGTGAGAAGAGGCACACACACTCGCACTACTAAGAGAATTCCCAGACGGGTACAAAAACAGAAGCAAGACAGAAGGAAAGGAGAAGAGAGCAACCAATATGTGGCATCTCTTTTTAAGAGAAGGGGTGTGCACGGGTTTATGTGGTCACATTTAGGGCGCGCCTCTGTATGTGTTCAGGGAGGTGCTTCTGTTTGCAGGTTTACGAAGCCACGCCCAGGGGTGTGCCTCTGTTCTAGGTGCATCCCACCAGAGCCATGTTGGCTCAACCACGTGGAGTGCCGGGAATACTTACACTATGTACCGTATGACTCTATGTATACAAATAAACTATAAAATGTTAGGGCTAGAAAGTCTATACAGACAGAATTCAGATTAATGGTTGCCTGGGAGTGGGGGTGGGGATATGACTAATAATGCATTTGGAGAAATATGAAAATGCCCTCAAATCAGTTGTGACAAACGTTGCACAACCCTGTAATTGCCCCAAAGTATCTCTCACCAGGCACTTGGCTGGGTGAACTTTGTCACGTGAGCTTTTGACCAGATTATTATTAAGCACAGTTCTAGCCACAGAACATGAAGTTCACCCTGGTCTTCTGGAGCCCAGTTCAGGAAGCAGAAAACTTTGCCCAACAATTAGAGACTATAATGGGTGCTTCAAAGGAAACATGCCCGGGAAGAAGGGGGAGGATCAAACAGAGCTGGGTGGATTGTGATGTGCTCTGTGTTTTTTTTTTTTTCTTAAGTGCTTCATCAAAGCCTTTCTCTGGCTGCTGTTTGGAGAATGGGTTTGAAGGAGCAGAAACTAGATAGATGTACAAGAAGGACCAACTAAGAGGAAAGAGGGCTGAGGGCACTAGGGATGAGAACAGATGCACTTGGAGGGGCTGGAGAGGTGGAAAGCAAGATGATGTGCTGGTTCCTTGGCTGAAGAACTAAGAAGTAAATGGAAGGAAGGGTGTTCCTTCCATATGGCTCAGGCTTGTGATACACACACACACACACACACACACACACACACACACACACGGAAGACAGGTACCCACTTGTCAACACACACACACACACACACACACACACACACACACACACACACACACGTCAATGCTCATAGACTTGAGGTTCACTTTGAAGGACTGATTTCATCTGTACAGTTGCAATAATATTTATTTGCTCAGTGCCCTGAGGGGTAAATGAATCCATATTTGTAGATCTTTTAGAATAATGCCTGGCACATGACAGTTTAATATAAGTGCAATAAAATAGACTCCTGAAGCTGGGGGCTGTGTGGAGGCTGCCAGAGTGGGGATCAGAAGCTAAGAAAGGAAAAATTCTCTCTGCACAAACTTCACTTGATACTGTGTGCTCATACTCATGGCTTCCCAGTGAGATGCTGGCATTTTGGCCGATGAAATATGGGGTGCTATGGCTACAGTTGAAGCCCCAATGTGGACTTACTGAACTGAACTCACTCCTGTTTTTCACTACCTATGTGATTGTTGAAGCAGTGCCTTCCTGCCTCAGTGGGGGCTCTGTGTCCTTCCCTATCACAACAAGTCATTGCAATGTGGATTCAGTGAGTTACAACATGTCTTTTGACCCAAGGTTGCCATAGAAGTGTCTGTCAGTCTTGTTCTGAGTTTCAGGGCTGGCCATTATGAAAGGCAGGAGGCAGTATGCTTTGTAGTGGACAGGGAGGTGGCCTGGGAAGACCTTGCATTTACTGGAGCAGACATTCCTCTCTTGGGAGATGTGAAACACTTGGGTTGACAGTCTCTTCTGGCTGGGATGGCAGGCTTCCTAAAGTCAAATCACTCCACCCACTCAGCAGTGGGGTCAGGCGGCAGCAAGTTGACACCGTGGGCTAATTAAAAGCACTCTGTAAATGGAAACTATTTTGGGATGCACTTGAAGAAAACAACCATCATTGCTTATCAGAGCTAATTGACTCCAGCGGGACTGAAGGGGGTTCATCACCCCACATTCAGCTTCTTCAGGTGTCACCTCTACATCTATGAAGATAATCCTGAATTTTCATATTTGCCCAAATGCAGGATCATCTTGATGGCCATCTTTCATAGCATCATAATAAGGCTGGGCGGGGGGAGCTGGAGGGGTAGAATCAGCAGAAGGAGAGGGCATGTGCAGTGCTTTTCTCTCATTTCCTACTGTGTCTTGCACCTCTCTAGCCTAGCCTTAAGCAGCCTTCTCAGAGTGGAATTTCTGTTCCAGGGCCCTGAGAAGACTGTGCTGTCAGAATTACTGAAGGAAGCAAAGGCGGGTGGCTTTGGGAAAGTGGAGGCTGATGAATATGCATGGCTGGAGAGACTAGCAGACAATTCCTGGATGGCTCTGATGAGTTGGCTACTGACTGGTGGCATCTAGGAGCTAGGCGCTGAGTCACCCTGAAAGGGATGATTAGTCTGTCAGCTGCCAGCACCTCTGGGTGGGGTGAGGTTTGAGGTGAGTCACACTTTTGTGAGGAGGAGGGAGGATGAAGGACTGACTCCTGAGCTATGCTGCTTCCTAGCTCCTCTACCCCACATCAGCTGGCCAGCCCTCCTCGTCTCAGTACACCCTAGGGGTTGTTACTGCAGGTAGGCTATTCTCCCAAGTCTCAAAGTTCTCAGACAGAGAATTTCTTCATCATTCTCTCCAAGCAATGCCTATAAGAGAGTAACAGTCTTATGTTATCTACTGTGTCTAAGCTCATCTCATGTACCACCTTTATCCAGTCTGGAATCTTAGAGCCAAAGCCAGGAGCAGAAGTGATGGACATACATTCAGAGTCTGAAGCCATGGACACCACAAAATAAAGCTTAGATATGACAGCATTAACTGAGGGGCAACATGGAGAACAGGCAGGGAGATGCATAGTTCTAAGACCATAGCTGAGTCACGGAGAGAGTTGAAAGGATTGCTTTACTCACTTACCCACCCACCCATTCATTTATTCGTTCATTCACTCATTCATTCAACCGATAAGTAGTGACTGACTCCTAGACTCTTACTTGCCATGTACTCCAGAAGATGCCAATCATAGGGGGATCAATACAATAAGACTCATGCTCTCATAAAGCTGTGTGATCAGAGACAGGTAAAACGTGAGCATGCAGTTTAAGGCACACATTGATCTCAGATAGTAATTACATGCTTCAAAGGAGCCATACAGCAAGGTGCTACAGGTGAGGGACTGTCTACTTACGTCTCGGTGGTCTGAAGGCACACACTAGACAGGGAAGTTATCAGGTCAAATGAAATACAGAAAAGGCATATTCCAAAGGCCTCAGGCAAGTAGAGAACAGACATGGATTCTGAACAAGGAGAGTGGGCATGGAGAGAAAACTGAGGAACTAATAAAGAATATGGAGAGTCAGAAGACCCAGAGGGCTCTGGTGTGGGAGTTGGGAATTGGAAAGTATAGTGGGATTAGGGAGCCTTAGTAGCTCTTGAGAATCAGGACCCCTATGGCACGGGTCAGAATCAATGGGGAGCTGGGAGACACTAAGTTTTGGGCCCTGTTTCATCCCTGTATTCTGGGCAGTGGATCAGTAGCTCGGCATGGGACCATTCTTCTCTCTAAGTCTAACTTTCAGACTTGGGAGAATAGCCTAAAAAATCATCTTAAGATTCAAATTGTATCATGAGTGTAATATACCCCTCGATAAATATTAATCCTTTATACAATAAATTACAAATAAATATTGTTGTAATATCTGGTGCCCAACATGGGTACATAGGTAGATTATTGTATCTACCTGTGAATAATTATTAGCCAATTATTAACCAAAGACAATTTACAGTGGTATAAATGCTTATATATTGACACAAATAAATTATTTTATATGTTTGATTGAGATAATTTGTATATTGATACAAATTTAAATCTGAAATTGTTTTATATGTCTAAGGTAATTTGTATATTGATACCAAATTGAATCTATAATTGTCATATTTTACACATGCTTCTATCTTTATCTAAAATATTTTGCACATTAATGAATATTAAATATATTAGATTTCCACTATGCAATGTCTAAGTCTGTTTAATTATACTAGTCATAATATATAATTGTATTTGTCATAGTATATATGTAAGATGTTTTGTATACCTCTATAGATAGTTTGTATAATGGCATATATTTAGGATATTGTTGTTACTTTGCACAGAACATGTACATCTGGTTAATGTTTATATGATCATCATACTTGAAGTCATTATGCAGAAACTTTGCACCAATTTATAGATTGCCTATTTTACGATGTAAGCTTCAGTCTTTAAGATGATAAGAATTACAGATCATAATTACTTAAGTCTGCCATGTAACAGTTATGTTGTTTAGGTTACACACTAAATATACAGATACTCGCTGGAATATGTCAGATAGACAGGAGTCTTCAACCACTTCATAGACCTGGAGAATATGGATTTAATGTTTTGTTATTCTAAGTTTGGCCATGAGGGACATGACAACTCCTGGTAATACTGCTTCTTTCCTGAGATAGTGTTGGGCATCAAAGACACTCCACTAAGAGTTTGTCTTCCTTGGCAGACAATGGCCTGTTGGGCAGAGAACTGCCCTTGACTCCATTGCTGTCAGTATGCACACTGTCTAATCTGGACAATCAGGATGAAAGATAAAGATTGAAGAAACCACCTAGACAAGATAAGACAGTTTCTCCAAAAATGCTCTGCTTCTGAAGAAATCTATCAGATATCATAGCCCTGCATCCAAAATGCTCCAACTGTGCAAAAAAGCTGTAGATGACTGTCTAGGTAGCTGACTTGCTGTCCTAACCTAAATCTTAGAAGCTACTCTCTTGTGCTTCCAATTTTCAGGTAATATATTTTTCTTCTCAGGTCTTGATGGGGTTAAAGACTAGACAGTTAAAGTTACTACCACCTCATCTCTTAGCAAAGAACATTCAGGTGTTAGACTTTTTTTACTCAAGATAAACAGCTGTAAAGTAATCCCTGTACATTGCCACTTACCAATATTCTACACATTTAAGATATACCTTGTATTTGTTGTTTTTTAGTTGTAGATTGGCCTTACTTACATTTTTTGCCTTTCCCTTCCCCAGACATTACCTTATAATAATTCCTATTGTATATCGTCTTATATTTAGTTTAGAAGTTCTTAGTTAGACAAAAGGGGGAGCTGTAGTGGGATTTAGGTATTATTTAGGGAGCCTTAGTAGCTCCCGAGAATCAGGACCCCTACAGGGCACAGCCAGAATCGATGGGAAGCCAGGGGACACCAAGTTCTGGGGGCACTGTTTCATCTCTGCGTTCTGGGGAACGGATCAGCAGCTTGGCGTGGGACCATTCTTCTAAATTTTGTCTTAAGGTTCAAATTGTATTGTGAGTGTAACATACCACTCAATAAATATTAATCCTTTATAAAATATATTAAAATAAATATTTTTGCAATAAAAGAATACTTTGCCAAGGATAAAAAGAGTACTTGGGAAGCATGGTTGCAAGTTTGTCTTCACAAACATTGTGTCTTATATTATTGATCATAACATACACTACAGATGAAAACAATTATTCACAGAGTTGAGGAATTCCTACCCAGAAGCACCAGCACTAAATGTCTGACCCTGAGCCTGGAACCTTAGAAACTGTATCCACATAGGAAAACCCAGCGATTAATCCTAAGATCTTTAGATGGGATTTCTGCATTTGGCATATGGGGATATGGCACGTAGGGAGCCTTAGCTGAGATGATGTGGCTAGTTATCAGGTCTATGGAGCCATGACAGCTGAGATAACTTACAGATCTACTTGGAGTTCACTGGTTAAGACTAAGCACTCTGGGTTAGGGATCCAGTCCTGTAGCATTATTCAAGAGGAGTCATTAATGGACTCTAACTCAAGTTGTGGATGTGTTCCATCTGAGCAATGTGGTGTGGTGGAAAATCCAGAAGAATGGGGAAACATTCCTAATCTAATTATTTAATACTGTGAGATCTTAGATTCTGTTTTTCTGGCCTCAAAACCCTTACTTGTCAAAGGAAGTATACCTACAGATTTTAGATTTACAAACACAGTTGAAATTTTTTATAGAGGTGATGCTATACCACAAATCACTTCATGCATTGCTTTGGGGGATTGGAAAGAGCCAGGGTTCAAGCCTGTTGAGGTCTAGCTCAACTCTTTAGGTTATATATTTATACTGTGATGTGTGTGTCTGGAATAGTTCCAGGCAGATGTCTTCACTCTCTCCTTTGTAAGATGGAAGCCTTTGTATGGCTCTTGATCTCTGGGTTCCTGTGTGTATGTGCGTACATCTGTATGACTGTAGGTAAATGTTTATGGAGATGATAGGACAACCTTAGGTTTTATTGCTCAGACATTGTTTCTCAGACACTTTGTCTCTTTTGGAGATGACGGTCTCCCACTAGTCTGGAAGTTATCTGTTAGGCACAGTTGACTGGTCAGTGAGCCCCAATGATCTGTTCATGTCTTCCTCCCTAGTACTAGATTATAAGTGTGTATCACCATATATGGCTTTTAAATGTGAAATTTGGGGATTAAACTCTGGTCCTCACACTTACAAGGCAGGCACCTGCTCAGCTGAGCTATCCCTAGAGTTTGCTCCCTGGTGTTTGAAAGGGAGTCTGAGAACTTGGGTCTTGGTGGGTTCTTTTGGTTCTCTTCCAGTCTTTCCCATCATATAAGACTCTAGATACTGGCCCAGTGTAGTTATAAGTTTCTGACCCAGCCTAACCCCAAGTAATCACACAAAGGCTTATATTAATTACAAGCTGTTTGGCCTATGGCTTAGGCTTATTGCTTGCTAACTCTTACTCTTCCACTAACCCATAATTCTATCTATGTTTAGCCACGTGGCTTGGTACCTTTGCTTCAGGGCAGCATTTTCATCTCCCTTCCTCTGAGTCTCAATGGCACCTGCCAAACTGCTCTTCTACTTCCCAGAATTCTCTTAGTCTGCTTGTCCAGCCTATACTTCCTATTGGCCAATCTGTTATATTAAATCAATAGGAGCAACAAATCTTTATAGTGTACAAGAGCAATATCCCACAGCAAGCTGATGTCAGAGAGTTTAGCCCACATATTCAGGTTTAGTGCTTTTTTTTTTTTAATAATCATTCAATTTTACCAATAAAAACTTATGAACCCAATGCTGGGGTGAAAGCCTGCCAGCTCAGAGAGGTAGAGAGAACACTCATCCCATCTTCCTCCTCCAGCATCATTCCAGACGCCTTCTTCTCTCTCCTACTGTTTCAAACAACTCTCATCAAACTCAGTGTCCCTACCTCTACTTCCTGTGTGTCTCTCGATCTGTTCTCCTGACTTCTTCTTACTATGTTTTTTTCTTAATAATCTTATGTTCAGTTCCTAGTCACTGGTTGCTTGTTCTACCTCTTGACCTATGGTTGACTTTATTTAGTCCTGTTTACTAAATTCAAACAGAAAGTTCTTGAATTAAAGGTGTGTGCTGGGGTTGAGCCATATTACAATCAGAAACAGTTTTTTTGTTTGTTTGTTTGTTTGTTTGTTTGTTTGTTTGTTTTCCTCTCTCAGGATTCACAGTGTGATCAAATATCCTGCAACAGTTTGGCCCTTCCTAGGTTCAAATTTGACTTTTTCCTTCTTTTATTCCCTTTTTTTAATTTAAAAAGTTTTTTGTTCCATGTCTGCCACTGCTCCCCCTCCCTTCCCTTTCCGTCTTCCTTCAACTTCCCACCCCTTCCCCATCCATCCCCCAAGGAGGGCAAAGAGTCCCACAGTGGGTCAGTTCAGTCTGGTACATCCTGGTGAAGTAGGTCCGAGTCACTCATTCCTGTATTAAGGCTGAGTTAGGTGTTCCTCTCTAGGAAATGAGCTCCATGATGCCAGTTCATGCACCAGGAACATATTCTGATTCTACTGCAAGAGGCTCCACAAACTGGTCAAGGCATTTGACAGCCATCTACTTTTGGAGGGTTTAGTTCCTTTCCATGAAGGTTCATCAGCAATTATTTCAGAGTCAGTGAGCTCCCAATAGCTCGGGTCAGCCATCTCTGTGGATCTCCTCCTCATGATTCTGATCCCTTTGCTCATATACTCTTTCCTCTCCCTCTTTTCTGATGGACCAGGAGCTTGACCTGTGCTTAGCTATTGATCTCTGCTTCTGCCTCTGTCCATTGCTGGATGAAGGTTCTATAATTACAATTAGTGAGGTCATTCATTTGATTATAGAGGAAGGTCCTGTTTAGGCACCCCTTCTACTATTGCTCGGAATCCTAGCCAGGGACATCTTGTGGGTTCATGGAGGTCTTCTTAACACTGGGTTTCTTTCTAACCCCACAGTGGCTCCCACTATCAAGATACCCATTTCTTTTCTCTCTCTCTCTCTCTCTCTCTCTCTCTCTCTCTCTCTCTCTCTCTCTCTCTGTTACTCCTCTTACTCAACTGTCCCCATCTCTCAGATTTGTTCCCACATCCCCTTACTTGCTCCCTGTTATAACCCTAATTTACTCAGGAGATCGTCTCTATTTCCCCTTCCCAGAGGGATTCCTGGATGTCTCACTTAAGTTCCTTCTTTTACCTAGTTGTTCAGGGGTTGTAGTTTGCAGCCTGAATATTCTTTGCTTTATGTCTAAAATCCACTTAAGAGTGAGTGATATACCGTGTATATCTTTCTGGGCCTGTGATATCTCACTCAAAATGATACTCTCCAAATCCATCCACTTGCCTGCAAATTTTAGGATGTTATTTTTGACTTTTTTCTTCTTGCTGAGTCTTTATAGATGAGAGGGTGGAATGAGGTCCCAGTAGGAGGTGAGAATTTTGGTTCTGGCAGAGCTAGGATGTACTCTCCTGACCCCAGAATCCTTTGCAATATATGCTGTTCATTTGGAAGAATTTTGTGTCTCTGCTTCAAGTAGTGCTTCCAAATAGAAATCAGAATATCAGTTAAATTAAAACTTCAGTAAACAAAAGTCTTAATATAATCATATTCCAAATCTTGCATGAGACAGACTGAAAGGTATCTGTTGTTTATCAGAATCCAAGTTTAACCAATACTGTATATATTCATTGTTCAAAAGCCTAGAGGCAGTTATGCTTTTCCCCATCTTCCCTTGAGCTGAAACCTCATTTCTGATGATGGCTGCCCTGATTGCACACTGGGCCTTACACCTAAATGGACAAACCTGCCTCTGTTCTCCTATAATTGGGATACTACATAATGAGATGTCTTAGCATCTCACACATTCCCTCTCTCTCCCTCTCCTCTCTTTCACCATCCTACCAGCCCTTCTGTCCTCTTTCTGGCCACAGACCTCTCTATAGCTCAGAGCTTTCCTGAGCATCACCAGCTCCATGGTTCTCCAGGTCCTTTCTACACCCAAGTGCCATCCATTGTGAATAGATCTGTTGTGGATGCTCATATACTCTTCATGGCGCTTCTTTTTCACAGAAGGTTAGACTTTCTCTGGAGAACCTATAATCATATTCTTTCTTCTAAGAAATATCTCATCCTGTTGAAGTTAATGGCCAGCCGCCCTTCATCTAGTGCCAACCTTCCTTTGAGCTCCCAGAGGGAAGACATTATGTGTTCAATTGTATCATCCTTCATTCAACAGTTAATATTTGTTGAATTAATGAAAATAGAACAGGAAATCCAGACTCTGAGAAAACTGGACTCATTATTATTATTATCAAAAATAGAAAATCCCTGTTAGACTGGCAGAATGTTCTAGAATATTGCCAACTCTCTCTCTGGATCATAGCCTATAGTTCTATCATTACATGTTCTTTTTATAACCATGTATAAAATATTTAGTTTCTTTGGAAATAGTGGCTGAAAATGGTAAGATTCAGGTGGCTACCCTTCCCGGTAGAATTCTAGCCTCCCAGAGTGGATTTTGTGTCTCATAGTCCAGCAGGTGCTCATTTGTGAAAGCATTATTCTGTGGCCTGCAGAGAGCTGGGTGTTCCCTGGAAGTGGGAAGGTGAGGAGTTATCCCTTTCTGGTTTTTCCAAGAACTCTTGTGGCAATGCCCCACTTCCTGGCATCTGGAGTCTAAGAGGGAGTTCCAGCAACACCATGGAATCAAAATCCTAAGTTGCCTCATTGTATTCAAACTATAAACCCACTATTTCTAAGAAGTCACATGCAGAAGGAAGCAGGTCTCTGTGCCATGCATATAGGATCTTCCACTTTGGAAGGCTCTCAGGGCCTTATTACTTCAGGGGCATAGGACATCTAGTCACTTGGCACATGGCATGGCTGGAAATTGGGACCTAGACAACTTTTTCAAGCTGCAGAAAACCTAAGCAAGGGTTTTAAAAAATAACTTAGCAAACAATTATTAATCACTAATATGGTGGAACTTTCCATTTATAAAGCAGCTATACAGGGGCCAGCACTTTCTTCAAGTGTCTCCATTTAATTCTTTCAGCAATGTTACAAGAGTTATAATTATGACTCATTTTATAGATGAAGGGAATGAAATCACAAAGGGTAGGTAAGATGTCCAAGGTCACATAGCTCCACAAACAGCAAATTCCTTTTTTTTTTAAATAAAAAATTGCATTCTGTTAAATATCCTACACAGCATTCTCTGGATCTTCTTTTATTTAAATATTTTTGAGTATCTACTGGATGACCTTTGTTTGTTGCCCTAGCTATTGGGAAGATCTAGAGTGGGATGACTGTCCTGTGAACCACACAGACCGTGCCACACCAAGATGAATTGGGAAGCAGAAAGCAGAGAAAGGCTGGTCTAGCCCTATGGATGACCATAGCCTTCTATAGATCTGACTCCACGTGCCCAACTAAGTACAGTGGGATTGTGTTGCTACATTGTAAATAATTGTCCTGCCTTCTAGTTTAATAAAAATGCTGATTGGCTGAAAGCAGACAAGAAGTATGGGTGGGGCTACCAGACCGGGAAAACTCTGGGAACAGGAAGAACACAGCAGAGATGTCAGAGAAGCCAGCAGATGCACAGGACAACTATGCTGCTCTGAGAAAAGGTACCAAGCTACATGACTGAATGACATAAGAATCATGAGTTAGTTTAAGGGTAAAGAATTAGCAAGTTATATCCCTGAGCCCTAAGTCAATCAGCATAAAATTAATATAAGCATCTGTGAGTTTCTGTAGGACTGTGGGACTGCGGGTCTGAGGGTCTGGACCACAGGCCACACAGGCCAGAAACTAATTACTACAATCAAGACCTGCAGTTTACTATGGAATAGCTCCCAGCTCAGGAGCCAAGTGTCAGCACTGAGGCTTGAATTCTGTCAGTTGATCAAAGAGTTGCTTTTCTGAGCTAGGGGTCAGAGCTCTGAATTATGTCAGGCTTACAAAAGGCCAGAATTGTTGACTTCACCGCAGAAAACCCCTCAATAGTTTCTACTACAGTTTTTGTGCCAGCTTGTCAATGAAGCCAAAGCTACCTTTGGACTAGATACTTTCCTTTGAGTGTGGTATCCTATAACTGCCCAGTAAATAAGAGTCGTAAGAGTGAATGAAAGAATGAATGAATGAATGAATGAATGAATGAAGCAATGCCAAGCCAGTTATTTGGCTCTAAACAGACCTTGCTTCTATCTTCATTCAGACAGGAAACAAGCAACTGAACTTATTCCCAGGAAGAGCCAGGTGGGGAATTACAGAGCCCTTTTATAGCAATTAGAGGATTAGAGAGATCCAACTAGAGCAAGTATGTCAGTCAGAACAGAAAGGCTCCAATCCTTTCTCTTTCCAGTGTCTGCCTCTGGCCAAGTCCACTCAATGAATCCTCATCCTACACAGATAAACTTCATATCTCTTTTTCTCAGTCCAGACACACATGCTGGTCTTCTGTCCCATATGTCTACTGGCTATTTTTCCTTGAAAAGCCCTGGAGTACCACAGATCCCTTAATAACAAGGCTCTAGACCGGTGTTTCTCAACCTTCCTAATGCTGTGAACCTTTAATACAGTTCCTCATGCTCTGATGACACCCAACCATAATATTATTTTTGTTACTGCTTTATAATTTTGCTTTTTTGATTAACTGTAATGTAAATATCTGAAATGCAGGATATCTGACACATGACCTTTATGAAAAGGTTGTTTGACACACCCTAAAGGGTTGCAACTCATAGGCTGAGAACCACTGCTCTGGACTGATAATCTAAATTACCTTTTTAAAAACATCTCTTCCTGCATTACTGCATTAGTGGATGGACCACTGTTTCTATGGAACCAAGAATATAAGCCTAATGAAGTTCATGTGCAGTTAACCCACTCACTGTGTGAATTCTGCACTGTAGATGATCTCGCTACTTTGGAAATTGTCCTTTAGTGGTGAGAAAAGTGCAGGTCAAATGGGAGAAGTGCTTTGCCCTCAGTCTAGCTACTTGCGAGCAAGTCAAGATTTAAATCCCGGGAATCTGACTCCAGCCTAATGGTTGTGGCTCTGGCTATTGTGTGCATGGTTATTGAGCACAGTCATCTCCTTTTCTTTCTCTGCTCTCTTCTAGTCTGACTTCTATGTACCATGTCATCCAGTGTTCTTGGTTTGTTGCTAATGGCTGGGTGTAGCAACAGAAAAGGTTGAGGAAAGGATGGATTATTTATTTCCCTACCTATGATTGGTTGCCTGTCTCACTCAGGGGTGTACATACTTTTGACATTAGATGTGATGCTGTGGTCTACAAATGTCTCAAGCCATGTCCATAGCTATCTTGGGATGCATCTGTTCCATGGGTCATAGGTTGGGCATACCTGATACTAGCAGGAGCTGGATGCAGACTGATGACTCTTTCCTGACCCTGGTAAGACCATTTCACCCCTGGCTACTCAGGCCAATGATAATGGCAGTTGCCTCTCTGTCTGTCTATAGGTACTTCTCTTAAGTTATTGGTCTCTGTCCCCAGCTGGCACTCTGTAAACTTCCCTTTTCTTCTCTTGCCCATTGGCATCCTGACCATTGGCTAGGACCCCTAAGGTCAGCAGTGACCTTTCTCTTCCTTCATGCTCACATCCCAGCACTGAGATCTGTGCTCTTGGAACAGCTATAATATAAAATACTGTCCTTTCTTTTTGTCTCCTAATCTAAGACGATTCCATTATCTTCCAACATGACTTCCATGTATGCAGGCTATTGTCCACCTGGCAACAACATTCTAAGCCTTCCTCTCAAAGGCACATTCACTCTTCCAATTGGCTCTTAAAGTTTTTCCAATGGTTTCCAATGCCCTAAAAGTAAACTCAAACTTTTTAGTCTAGAGTAAGTCTTAATTTATTTTAGTATCTCTCTCAGGACCATGTCTGAATTCAATATATGTTATATTGAGTAAAAAAGATCCTTTTGGGATGTTCCAGCAAGAAGTAGAGAACATTAGGACATAAGACTACAGTGAGAATATCCTCCTAAATTTTGTAACCTCAGTGCCATCTTCTCCAAACCAACAGCTTCAATACACCCCCCTTCATTTAGTTTGTCCCTGCGCCCACCATTTTCATTACTGGTGCATGCAGCAGAGTTTCAAATCTATCTCCTTCCAAAGAGGAAAGGCTGGAGATGACTGGCCTGGATGTACGGATTTAGCTCTTGTTCTTGGTGTGTGCTTGAATAAGTTTCTGGACCTCCCAGAATGCTGTTTTCCTATCTGAAAAACAGAGTAGCAATAGCTCTTGTTATGGAGGTGTTTTAAGGAGTTTAAGGGACAATGGTGTATTAAGGTGTAAGATACCAAGTATATACTCTCAGGGACAAAGCCATCCCTCAAACACATGGGCAGGAGTTTGGTTTGTCCCATGGTTGAGCAGCTTTATCATGTTACAATTCTTCTGTTCACTGTATAAACCACAAGTGCTCATGAGGGCTTGCACACAGACTTAGTTAAACTTCCCTTCAACACACAGATGTGCTATTAGCTCTCTTTGTAGAAGAAAAATATGACAAGCTGGGAAGCATTTGTCTGGCTTGAGGTCACTCTGTCAAAGGCGCCAGAGGCAAGACTGGAATGCAGGATTTCTGACTCAAAATCCATGCTCCCTGCTCTCTGTGCTATCGTGTCCAATTAAATGTCAACTCTTTTTTCAAGGCCTAGCTCAAACGCTCCTTCCTCCATGACATCTTCCCTAATTTCTTGAGAAATACTCGTCAGTCTATCTTTTGCATTCTGGAAGCCTCCCAATTATAGATCTATTCAGATGAACTGAACTGAGCAGTGTATTATCCCTGGGAATTTATGCTCCTGGCACCTTCACTCAACTTGACTGCTTCAAGGGCATAACTGCCATCATGCTTATATGTGCAGTCTTGGCAACCATCTTAGGACTTTCTACCAAGCAGACAATAAGGCAGTAAATGACAGGATTTATCCGTCAGAAATGAATGGTTGAATAGCATTAATAAACCATCCCAGAATCTCAGTGCCTTTCCAAAAAACTGAATTCTCACTTATTCTCTAGTCTTCATGCAAATTCACTAGATCGCTCCTTCACCTTGGGAAGCCTGGCTGGAGGGGCAGCCCCAGTCCATATACTGACATCTCCTTGCCAAAGAACTAAAGGAAGACGGTAGATGACATAATGACCCTTTAAACTTCTGTTTGGAGGTAATACACACAACTCCTATCTATATATCTTTGGCCAAAGAGATATGCCCACATCATGATGTCATGGGGCAGGGAATGTAGTTTTCTTCCATAGAGGGATTCTGTGGGAATTAGAACAGAATTGTGGTCTATCTGAGAGAGCAAACAAGGAGTTGGTCTGATTGGGCTCCATTTACAAGAGAATCAACAGCTAGTTACAGAAGGTATCCTATTATTCACGAAGCATTTTACATGTATTCCTCAGTTGTACACATACAATCATATACATCATATACCACACACACACACACACAATGAAGCACAGGCTACTGTCTAAGTTTTACAAAGACACAAAGGCTTCAAGAAACCATTGGCCATGTCCGAGGCTCATGTAGACAGAAAAGTAGCCTGAACCTCACCTGCTCCCAGTCTAAGTTGTTCCACAGCCCTCTGATAAGCATGCCATTTTCTGAGCCTTCTAATTAAAACCCATCACTCCTTTTATAAGAAATGGGGTACACTCCTACTGCCCAAATTGTCATTTGCAAGTAGCATGCCTCCAGGCTCCACCCCAGGCTGATGGATCAGAATCCGTGTGCTGTCTAGATCCCGAAGTGACATGAAAAATGCAAGTTAGACTCACGGAAGTACTAGAGGAACAGGAAACATACTTTCCATCTCTGGGAAAATAGAGAAGCAGAGGAGAGCTGACCAGGGCTCCCCACTCCCAGAAGACCTCATCAAGCTAATTTTATTGAAGCAAGAGAAAAGGACATGAACTTGCACCTTCACACTCAATGTGGAAACAGCCCAGGCTGTGACTCTTGTAACAATACTCTCATGTTCAGCTCTCACCGTTTACTCTGCTGTTGATGGAGAAAACACTGCAGTGCATGCCAGGGACCATTGGAGTCCTAGGAGAAGGCACCTCTGGCTGTCTCAGGGTGGCAAGGAAGGCTTCCTAGTGGACTCTCTTGGAAGAGGAAGCTTTTCATCCTGAACAACTCACTGGATAGAGCCAGGAAGGTTTAAAGCTTTGCAGGTGGGAGGCCACTAGATCACAACACAGTGTAAGTGTTGGGGGTTGGAGGGAAACCCTCCCAGATCTCCAGTTGTATTCAAGGGTCAACATCTGGAAGTTCTGGAGCCTGATGGCACTTGAGGTAGGAGGATAAAAGAGAAGGGTGTGGCCTCAGAAGAAAAAATTCAGTCTGTCCTTTCTCGTCCCTCGGCGTTCACACAATTGGAATGAAGGCAAAGCTAGGATGGGGCAGGTGGGCCACAGTGAGCTGATCTGGAGCAGGAGAAGTAGCACTTTAAGATTTGTAGGTGACAAATAAGTAGATTATTGTAATTTTGACATACAGACACATAAACACACATACACTCATGTGCACATAGGAACAGTTAGGTGGAAAATATGTAGTTGGCATTTTCTTTGAGCCATCAATCAGCTTCCCAAATAAAGATGCAGAGACTTATTAATTATGAATGCTCAGCCTTAGCTTAGGCTTCTCTCGCTAGCGCTTTTAAGCTTAATTTAATCTGTTTCTATTTGTCTACATTTTGCCTTAGGGATTTTTACCTTTCTTTCATTCTGTATGTCTTACTTTCCTGCCTCCTTCATGTGTGTCTGGTCTCTGGCATCTCCTTGGGTTCTCTTTTCCTTCATCTCTGAGCCTAAATTCTTCCTTCTACTTGCTCTCCCTGTCAGCAAGCTCCCCCTAGCTATTGGCCATTCAGCTTTTTATTAGGTGCCTTAGGCAGGCAAGGCTAAACAGCAACACATCTTTACATAACTAAACAAATGCAAGACATCTTTACACAGTTAAATAAATATTCCAAGACAGCAGTATGTAAGCAAAAAAAAAAAAAAAAGATTACTAACCACCCAGCCATTAAAAAGTCAAGAAAGAATCTCAAGATAACTGGGTTTTGAAAGAGTAAAGATTGACTAAATAAAGAGGAAAAGGGCCAAGGAAACTCTGTGTGTGTGTGTGTGTGTGTGAAGGAAGGGGACAGAATAGTGAGGGCAATGACCTCTCATAGGGAGTGATGTGGGCAGTCTTTCTGCATGCTGTGAATACATTGATTAAGAAAGGGACTGTTTGGTCTGTGGCAAAGCAGCTTGGAGACAGGCAAGAATTCCAAGCATAGATAAAAGACAAAGAAAGGCAGACTTGGGGAGAGGATGCAAGCTGCCACCCAAGGAAGCAAGATGTAAAGGAGCACAGGTAAGCCAGGAGCCAGGTGGCAGGACACAGATTAATGAAAATGGGTTGAGGTAAACTGAAAGGGCTTGCATGTAATGAGCCTGAGCCACAGACCAAACAGTTTGTAATTAATATAAACTTTTGTGTGATTATTTGGGGTTAAGTGGCTGTGGGCCTGCAGGTCCGGACCATAGGTGCAAAAGGGTCAGAAGCACCAGGCTACAGAAACACACACATTCTCTCTCTCTCTCTCTCTCTCTCTCTCTCTCTCTCTCTCTCTCTCTCTCTCTGTGTGTGTGTGTGTGTGTGTGTGTGTGTTTGTGTAATGTTGGGGACAGGAGTTTGCAAACTTGTATGGCCAAAAAGTCAGAGGCAAAGAAAATCCTTGATAGACCAAGGTCACAGGATTTCTTCAGCTTATACAATGACATTGGTCCTTCACACACCCCTGAATCTTGTAATGTGGGTGCCAAGCCCAGAGTACATCAGCAGCAAGGAGAAACAGAGCACTCAGGCCACAGAAGTTTCCAGAAAGGTGTTGATCAGAATGCCAGAAAGGGAGAGAGCTATAAAACAGGGTTCCGGAGAGCACAGCAACATCTAAGAGCAAGAGGCCTTGGTTGTGTGTCCTGGAGCTTCTTGTCACAAGCCTTAATGTAAACATCCCTGGATGAGGAGTCAATGAAAAGACAATTAACTTCTGCAAACTGCAACCATGAGCACAAAAGGGGTGAATGAATGAGGGAGAGACAGACACACAGAGAGAAACAGAGAGATCTGAAGATAATTAAATATAGAGTGAGTGGAAGGCCTTTGGGGTAAGAGCAACTGCACACAGATACCTTTTTGGGGTGCCCTGCCAGTCAGCATCCAGTACAATGAGGTTTGAGTTCCCTTCCTCAGGGAAGCTGAGAGATGCAGAATTCCCACACCTCTAACTCCCTCTCCAGGCCAGGTCTTACAGCATAGATGCTAAAACTTTAATCATAATGCATGTTTTCCGAAGTGGGGGGACAGGAGAAGAGGGGGGGAAGAGGGGAAGGAAAAGAAGGGAGGGCCTGAGAGCGGGGGTATACCTGACAGCGCCTCCTCCCATAACCCACTCAGCTTATTAAATTAGCAGGTTTTCTCTTGTGGTAAGGGTACTGAAGAAGAAAATGTCAAACAGATTTGTTTCACAGAATCTGAGACTGATAAATTTTCAGAGCTGGGAGGCTCCTTGGAGAACATCTGGTTCAGCCCCCTTCATTTTTCAGGGGAGAAACCTGTAGGCTAGAGATAGGAGATGGCTTCCCAGTGTCACAGCTGGTACTTGATGCTCTAAACTAACACACCCCATGATGGAGAGAGAATTCTCCCATGTAATTCATCACTCCAGTATATCTGCTATTCTTTATATTGGATTTACATTTGATAAGGTCTACTTGCAACCTCAGAGGTTAATTTACTGTGAAAGATAATCCTTAATGTTTTTCCATCATTATTAACATTGACTTGAATGATGTTGCATTTTATAGAAGAACATGGGTTAATTTAACCCACAGCAAAAAAAAAAAAATATCTCTCCATTAGAAAAATATATGAATCTTCTTTCCATCATGAAAAGACAGCCTGGCTTCTAGTGGAAACAGAGCTAATGAAAGTAACGACTCCTTGTCTAAGTCTGCCTTCTCAATCTGGTGTCCACTTGTGTCTTTAGAATCTTCATCAGTACCCATTGTTAGGCTGGGCACCTCAGGGCAGACCATTATTCCTCAGGGCAGTGGGGAAGAGACAAGCCTCACATGGGAATGAATTGAAACTCTAGAAGCACTGGCCACATTGAGCCTAAGTTACCAAATAAGTTCTGGGCACTGACTGAGGCCCTCAGAATGCCAATGTCAGAAGAAAGGCATTGGCCTCACCCTCTGGAGCTCAGGCTCCAGAAGTAGTTGAATGAGTTAGGATCATAAAAGTCAAATGGAGATGGGAACCATCTTTCAATACACACATCATTCTCCCAGTATTTGCACTGTCCTGGACTCAGCTCAGGGTGAGACCTTGTCCTTTGATTCCAGTAGGGAGCTTCGTCTCTCCCTCTAAGGTTATATTGTACAGTAGCCAGTAGTCACATATGGTCATTACAATGTAAATAAGTTGAATTAATAAGGTTAACAGTAGGTAATTTCCAGTGAAAAATAGCCATCTATCATGGCTAGTGGCTACCATATGAACCTACTCAGATTTTGAGTCATTGCCATCCTTGGGAAAAAAATCTAGACAGTGCTGGCTGTGATTGAGTGTGGCTCTCCTCCCCAGTTAAAAAAAAATCTCTCCAAATAGGTATGAGAAAGTAGGCAAGAGGTCACAAACTCTGGATATCTGGGGGAAGGGTTGTCTTCTGCTCAAAAAGGTTAGGAAGAGGCAGTTAGAAAGAGGGGACTAATAGGGCTGTCCCTAAGTTCTGTCATGTATCATGACTCTGCTGACTCCTGTTCACACACTTCTTCCAGTTGAGGTTGGAGTAAGCTCTCTGTGTAGGTTATCTCCATGTCTCAGAAGCCCATGGATGGTGACAACTATCACTGATCCAATGCTTACATTATACATCCTGATACTAAGTACTTTTCATACATACCCCAACACCCAGTATGCAAAGCATAGATATATAAAAAGAACCAGTAAGAACACACCTGTTCCCTCACCAATAAGTGAGGTACCAGAAATAAACCCCAGGAAGATGCTCCACATCCTGATATTACCCCCAATTAATCTGCTGAATGTGTCCTGCAGGATATAGGATATAACATATATCAGTATTTTCATTCTTAGCCTTCCTCTCTCATGGGAGAACACACTTTGCTCTTTCTAAATGAGGATATGGTGAAAGAATGGATTTAATGGGGCAAAGTGCTTTGTGGGCATTAAGGTCCTGCCTCAACATTGGAGATCTTAATGAAAACACAAGAACTCTAATTCTGTTCTTCAGGTTAGCACCAGATGATGTGGCTTCCAAAAACACCTGGAGAGTTTGTCTAGCATGAAGGTACTCTGACCTGCCCAGAGTGGTTCATAAGTAGTTCAGATTAAGGCTGTGGCCAGGACCCCTTACCTATGACAAGTACCCAGAGTCTAATGCAAGCATGATTGGTATTGCTCTAATGCGCATTTTAGTACAGCTCTATGGTTGCCTGGTCTGCCACATATAGGTGGGCTGAATCAAACAGAAACTTATTGCTAGAGCCTCTGTCTACTTGGAAGAGGGGAAAAGCATCTGGTTCTCTTTATAAATTCTTCCAGTTTCTGTAATTTTCAAAAGCAGATACCCTTCCCTATGTATTCAGAAGTTTCTGGCCTGACCTAGCCGTGAGATCTGGACAAGCAATCCCAAATAATCACACAAAGCCTTATATTAATTAAATGTTGTTTGGCCTATGATGGCTCAGACATATTATTTGCTAATTCTTACTCTTAAATTAACTCATAATTAGCTACATAGATTGATAACTTTTCTCAGAATAGCATTCTGGTCTTCTTTTCTCTGTGCCTTTTATCATCTCTGTTCTGCTCTTTCTTCTCCCACAATTTCATTAGTCTGGTAGCCCTGCCCATACTTCCTGTCTGGCCAATCAGTGTTTTATTAAACCAGTAGAAGTAAAAATATTTACAAAGTACAAAAGCATAATCCCACAGCATTCCCCCCTCATTTTTTAAAATAAAACCCCCAAATCTAATTTCCTTTGTAGAGATTTTTTTCTTCTATTATCTATAACAACTTATAACCAACACTTTAAACAAAGACAAACATTTATAGTCCATTTAGGGGGAATGTGGATATAGTTCTCTAGACTACTTTCTACTTATCGGGGGCACAGGCAATCTTATGGGGATCCTGAGAAAATTTAAGATTATAGTCAAGTCTTGACTGGAGTATTCTGTGAAGCTGGGTCATCTCAGCCAGTATCCTTGAGGCTGTTCTGGATGCAGTGCTCAGAAAAAAACTGCAACAGAGATGCTTTGAAATATTAGATCATCTGGACCACCTGTTCCCATTAGAAGTTTTACAAGGGGTCTTCCTCGATCAAATCTCCTTTTCTTTTTTTAAAAAATATTTATTTTTATTTTATATGAATTGATGTTTTGCCTGCATGTATAACTGTGTAAGGGTGTCAGATCTTGGAATTACAGACAGTTATTAGCTGCCATGTGGATGTTGGGAATCAAACTCAAGTCTTCCGGAAGAACACTCAGTGCTCTTAACCGCTGAGCCATCTCTCCAGCCCCAAATCTTATTTTCTTTAATCTGGTATGAATCACAGCCTCTTATTTTTCTGTGGGAATATAAACAAAACATCTTCTCCAAAGTAACATATCTTTTGACTTCAATTTTGATGTCAAGGCATTTACAAAATATATAGGTTGGATTAATCCAGCAACATTTATAATCACATGACTCTTAGCAGCTCTTTCTTCTTCTTCTTCTTCTTCTTCTTCTTCTTCTTCTTCTTCTTCTTCTTCTTCTTCACTCAGACAATTCAAATATAACATATAGTATCCAGGCTCTTTGTGTATGTATGCATGTATATATATATATATATATATATATATATATATATACTTTATTTCTTTTTGAAAGGACTCTTTCTATCCTTTCTCTTTTCTTTACCAAGCCTATGTATATTTTTAAATACACTGTAAATTGTTTAGAGGTTGTTTTTGTTCTTTGTTTTTTCTTATATTCTGAATCTGTCTTTACTATATCTCTATTTCTTTTCTGTTTCTGATCACACCTTTAATCTGTTAAAGCATGGCTAAAGTTAAAGGTTTGGCTATGACAGTTGACTCCACACAGCTCTCTCTATTCCTTTTCTGTTTCTAATTAAACCTTTAATCTGCTAAAGTGTGGCTAAGATTAAAGGTTTGTCTTTGGTGGCTGAGTTCACTGAACTCTACCTAGCTCCTTGGTGTGTGAGAGATTACTTTCATGGCAGAGTTACTGGCAAAAACCACATTTACCATCCCAACTTGGAGGAATTTTAGGATTCACACTGCCACCAAGTAGAGCACTACTACCCTCTGCTCATAAAAACCATTTAAGTGTTTGGCAGCAGGGCCTCTTAAAGAATCACATTTTCTTTTTTTTTTTTTTTTTTTTTTGTCAATAATGCTGAGTCAGGAAGTATCTCTTAAAGAAACCACACCTCTACTTGCCGCCAGCAAACAGAGCTGATCCAAGAAAACACTGCTACCAAGAAGCTGTCTTGGACTCTGTTCTCTTTTTGTCTGTATGAACAGAAACCTCCAGGCCATCATATGCAGCTTGTGCTTGAACCAAGGCTTCTGAGAGACTGCAGGAACATACCATGTTGCAGCTCAGGCTGCACTCAGCAAACCTGCCATTTTGCAACTCAAACACGAATTCCACTCTGCATTATGGCCCACTTGAGAGACACAACTAGGAAGCTGTTTTTGGCTCCCTTTCAGAATCCTTTTTAAGCTTTCTCAGGTCTATGTAGATCATGCCATGTAGAACGCCATTTGCTTGCACAGCCTAGCAAAGGAACTCCTCTCAGTGGACAGCATAACTCCCTCACCTGGCCTCTGGGGAAAAAAAAAAGGCAGCTTGCTTGCCTTACCATCCAGATCTGAATGAGAACTTATTGGGAAAAACAAATCACTTTGGTGAGCACTCCCCACACCTTGATTGATCTTATAGGTAGGAGTGAGGCAGGTTTCCATAGCTTGGACCTGGCAGCTTTGTAGAAATGCTCATATTAAATTATACTTCAGCACTGGGATATCAGCCTGCCACTGAGAAAGACTAAGTGATACTGCTGAGGACACTCCATCATAACATGGGTCCCTTGGGTCTCAGGTCCAGGAAAACCAATGCTTCTGTTGAACAGAAGCCTTGGGTTGAGCTTGCAGGCATTTATGTTGGCTGTTGTGCAGCTCAGAAACAACTCCTCTGCAAAATGCTAAGGAAAACATGTGAGCAGCATACGCTAATCCCATTGCTACATTCATGTTGAACTTTATGTATTTGTTTGTTTGTTTTTATTTTAGTGATCTTTGAAGGTTTAACTAAGAATTTCAAAGAAGAGGAAGGAAAGGGAGGCTGTCAGTCCACATCCCACAGCAAACTACAAGTTCTTTATAGGGCATTTATCTACCCACAACCCTCCCTGGAGTGCTTCATGCCCTGGTTTTATTTCTCTGCCTTTATTTTTCTTTTGCTCTGCCATCTCCATCTACCATTTTGCCTTCCGACACTGCACATGAGTTTGTAATCCACTTTGAAACAAGTTTCTTTTAATGAGCCATGGAATTTCACGACTCTTTGTCTCCACTAGTTATTCATTGTCCACTGGGTGCCTGGAATTGTTCAGGGTGGCAGGACCGCAGCTGTGAATAAACCAGGCAAGGCTCTTGTTGTGACACACTTTATGTTTGTTCAGGGCATTTGGGAAACAGATAGAGAACAAGGATTCAAATAAATAAAAGATGCAATTTCAAAGTGGAGAGATGTAAAGAAGACGGGAACAGCAGCTTCATAAAAAAGGATCAGGAAGGAGAAACCTACCAAAGATGGCTCAAAGGCCTCTTTGGAAGATGATGTGTGAAGAGAGGTCTGCATGAGAAGGAGAAGATTTGCAGCTGGATATTGTAGCCAGACAAAGAACAAGTATAAGACCCAAGCAGTGGAAGAATGATGTGCTGAACACACATTTATACTCAATTGGAAAATTTAAGGATTTTCCTTTTCTTATCTACTTTCTCTATGCAGATCCCATCACTGTGTATCACTCAGTTAAAGGCCAGCTGTTTCATGCCTGTATTCCTTCTGCACCTGTATACTTCCTGCTGAGATGTATATGGTGGCTTGCAAGAGGTCTAGTCTTCGTTGTCAATGTGACTGAATTTAGAATCACCTGAGAGATACATCTCTGAGCATGTTCATGAGAAAGTTACAACCAAGGAGAGAAGGCCCATCCGGAACGTAGTTGGTACTGTCTTACTGGATGGAGCCCTAACCTGAGTTTAAAAAGGAGCATGTGTATGGAGCACCATTCATCATCACTAGTTCTGTTTCTTGACCATGTTCACAGTGGGACCAGCCACTCCACACTCACTGTCACACTTTCAGCACCACCATGGACCTTGCAAACTTTGAACCAAAATACATTTTTTTCCTTCCTTAAGTTGTTTTGGTCAGATATGTTTTCCTTGGAGAAGAGAACAGTAAGAAACACAGCCTCCCTCCCAGACTGAGGATGCTTGTGGCTGGAGGGCCAGAATATCATGCTCTCGCCTCTGTAGTGCAGTTGCAAGCACAAGGCAAATATATGGATTACTCTTCCCCGATAAGCCTTTCCTCAGCTGACCATGCAGGCCACGCTCACTGGAGCAACATCTACAGGTGTGAGGCTCAGTGACACTTTTTCCATTTGCAGAGCCCAAGCTGTCTGAGCTCCACAAGAGACCTGAATAGATTAGCAATGGAGAATGAGCTACCAGAGAGCATGGCTGCCTCTGTGGGGAGGAGGAGGGAGCCACCACCGCCTTCCCCTGAAGAGCTCCTTCTGGGAAAGGAATGACTCTTATAGCAGTATTGGATTTCCCTGCAAGATTTATGACCCAATTTAAAGTTATGGGGCTTTTATTAATTATAATAAACACCAATTTCATTACACTTCAACTTCCAAAGAAATTACATACTATGGTAGGGAAATAAAATGTTAGTTTAGTGCTAATGCCAGGCACACATTAGCTGGCTGGGCACCAAAGACGCTGCCTGCATGTTGGCACTTGGCTGGTACAGAGAGTCATTTGGGGGGAAGAGCTGGAGGAGCTGTTTCCAGGATTTAAATGCATATGTATGAAAGTCGTGGCAAAGGGTAGCATTTCTACACAGGCTCCAGGTTTGCAGAGCGCTTCCTTAACAAGGAACTGATGCTATGCCAATTACTCCCTACCTTTCAGAACCGCTATTTTCCTTTTACCATTTTCAAGTTGAGGGGAGCTGGAGAGACACACAGTCAGTAAACTGATGGTTACGTGAATATGAGCACCTGAGTTTGATCTTCCCCGTTCACATAAGGGAAACAAATAAGCAAAACTATCACCATCAACAACAAAGAGGCAAAAGGGGCTTGTATCTACAATCCTAGTACAGGCAAAGTACAAACAGGGAGACCTCTGAAGTCTACTGGCTGGCTCTCCAGCCTAGCCGAATCAGTGAATTTCAGGGTCAGTGAGTGACCCCATCTCAAAAATGTAAGGTGGAGAGTGATTGAGGAAAACACTGGCACTTAAACATGAATTCATGCACCTCTCCCCAAACCCCCAATTTGTAAAAAGCGGCCAGCATGCTTGATTAGTGTGGTGTCAGTCAAGAAGGGGAGGGCCGCAACTTGGCTATTCCTTACTCCAGGTGACCTGGGGGCTCACTCTGGATTTTTGTGGATTAATGTGGTGCTGACAGTTAGTAGCAGGACTCGGAACTAAATCACAGGATTCTGGACTCAGAATCTAGGATGTTTACCTTTAAGACACGTCATGAGACAAGGCATGTGTAGTGTAACATGGTCTACAGCTATTGTTTCCATCCTTCTGTGTTTATACCTGGCCCTCGTTGGTTCTCATGTGGTTCTCCTGTAGGGTGAGTTGAGGACCTTCTTCCTAAATTGCATGTTGGTTGATGTCAGGTACATAGGGTTTTCCATCTGCCTCCATGGGCTCTGCAGATTCCCAAAGGGAGATTTGGGGATTAGGGCTGATTGGTTGGAGGTTTTATTGTTGAGGACTTTCAAACTTTATGTCAGTTTTATTTTTGCTGGAGAATGGAAAACATTTTGACATTTCTGTGATGAACCCCCTAAGGGGGTGGAGAAAAGGATTCAGCAACTATGTACAATTACTTCCTGCCAGATGTGAACTAAGCCTCTGGGAGTAAACCCAGAGCACACTTGGGCAGTAGGGGAAGCCTAATGGGGCCTGAGAGAGAAAAGGGAAAGGGGAGGATAGGAGTCTGCAGGAGGCCTGTTTGTATGTTCGAACACACACACACACACACACACACACACACACACACACACAGGCACATATGTGTACATGTGTGTTCAGTCCCATGATGTAAGCAGATACTCCTACAGTGAGCTCTTCATTCTTGGACTGTCCTCACCCTGGTGAGCTCCTGTTAGGATGGGGGTGCCACCAAGATGAGAGTCCCTGAATGGCTAAGAGCTCACTGTTTACAAATCTGACTTTGACTCTAGCATCAATTTTCAATAGCTTTGTGAACTTGAACAAGACCTTCGCTGTGCTGGTCCTTTAGCTGCACGTCACAATGGGTAAGTCATGGAGATGGACATGGTCAACAGGTCTACTGCTGAGCACGAGAGCCCTAAGAAGTGACTTATTTTCATCTTAGTCATATGGCATTACATGACTAAGAACACCACTGACCCTTGCTTGGCCTCGGTCTCTCCATAAGTCCCCAAGGGAGGTAATTGATCTCCCAGGGCCTCTCAGTTTTGATAGCTGATGTAAATGATGAACACAGCTGGAAACACTAGTGAATGTAAGTACGCCTGGCATTCAGAACGCAGGAGGGTTTGGATAAGTGCTTACCAATGCCCTCCTTGGGCCGTGACCCACATCAGGACAGCTCATAGTCTTATGCCAGCCTGCTGTGTTTGGCATCCGAGCTTTGCATTTATTAAATGAGTGTCAGGGAGCAAGTCAGTGAACGTCTCTCTCCTTCATCGGTGTGAATGGCACTCGGGGGTGGCCAACACAGACTTTCATTCTATGTCATGTGTCTCACACTTAGCCTGGCTGGGGTGAGTAGTGGGGCACTCTGACCTGCCATTCTGAGTGTGTAGCTTAGGATAGAGGTCCCCCTCCCCATTAGGACAGACTGTACTTATTTTAATAATAAATGAACTAACACCCGTCCAGTGGCTGATGCATCCTGAGCTGATATTATGCCATGAACCCTTGTCTATCACATAAATCTCAAGAGACAAAGATTTTATTTTTATTTGTAATGATGTGTCTATCTGTGTGTGGGTAGGTGGGGAAGTATAGTATCTGCAGAGGCCAGAAGAAGCCATCAGATCTCTTGGGGCTGAAATAGTTGTGAGATACCTGACCTGGCCGCTTGGAAGTGAAGTTGGATCCTCTGTAAGGGCAGTACGTGCTCTTAAATGCTGAACCCCTTTCCCATCCTCCAAGATTCCCTTTTAATCAACCCTAGGAGACAAAACAATTACAGACTCCATAAAAGTTCAGTGTCAGCCCTGAGTCTACCTCTAATGAGGTGAAAGACACTTCACTTCTCAGAGTCAGTTCGCTCATCTGAAAATGGGGACAATGGCAGCTGCGTGGCAGAGTGATTACAAGGATTAGAGCGGATAAACAACAAGAACCAAGCGAGCACTTAGCATAGAGTAGGTGCACAGTAAGGGCCACTTGTCAAATATGAACTGTTGTTCTGCATTGTTTTTCAGCCAGCCTTTAATTGCCTCTAGGCAAAGATGCAGCTTTCTTGTATCTTGGATTTCTCTCCCCTCCGCCTTCTAGGCTGACAGAGGGCGAATGGCTGAGTGAGCAGGAGATCCCCCTAGCCTGTTTTCAGGCCAAGGCTGTGTGTTTTCTTCTGAGCCTGAACATCCCTCCTCTTAGGATGACATCTTGCAAGCTGATGCAGAAATGGAACGCACGTCTGTAACGTTCCTCCCTTCCCATCACCAGACCTATTTCCCCACTGGTTCAAACCACCACATCAGATGTTTACTTTGGCTCTTCTTCCTTCCCTGACAGCCCAAGCAACTCCTGATTTTGCATATTCAGACAGTCAAGTGACTCTGGAACAGCCAGGGGATGAATATTCATCCTCACTCCTCAGCTGTGTAGTGGACAAGAAATGCTGACGGAGGAGGACGGGCAGGGTCTGCACTCTTGGCCTGCTGAGACTCAGAGCTTCCTCAGGGTGCATTAGTCCAATAGCCTGGCTGCTGACAAGGGCTCCCTGGAGCTTTGTGAATTCTGGCTTTAGAAATTGTTCCAGCCTCTCCATGGTAGTGTCATGCCCACCTTGGACATCTCACTAACCTGTACCTTTCCAGGTTCTCCATGTAGCATTGATGACTTGACCATAGGTGATTCATGATTACCACCTTCACTGCCTCTAGAGACCCAGGCCCAGCTGGCTTAGTCTTAGAAGACAATGTTTACATTGAATATTGTGTGCCCAGTACCCTGTGGTTGTATAGCATGGCTCACTGGCCTCGCCTGTTGTTTCCTCTATCTTGCTTTCTGTAAGAGTTTGAAACAATGCACAGTCTCATCAAGGGCAATTGGAGGACATCTTTGTCAGAACTAGGATGCTAGGCTGATCCCATGAGCACATGGACTTAGAGTCCTTGATTGGAAGGGCTTTAGCATTGGGGAGTTCCACTGAAGCTCTCCAAACAAGTCAATGGGCAAGCACACTGGCTAAACCATGATAAAAAGGCATATCACTAACTAGGTGTTCTGAGATCAACAGAAAGGCATTGAAAAGAAAGGCCTCCAGAGAAAAATGCAAGCTGATTCTCCTAGTCTCATGTATCAAGGTAAGAGAACATTTCTCTAAGCTTCATTGCTATTCCACAGAGCACCAAGCAACTGTCTGGTTTTTGGTATAGAAAGTAAAAATGGTTTTGACTTTCTTGCCTTCTTTCCCCATTTCACATTAACTTCATATTGTGAAGTCTCATCCACCATGCTCTGTGCCCATCAAGGACAAAAGCTATCACCTAGCCTCTCTGTGTTACCAGGACATGGCAGAGCTTCTGATCCATCCTGGTCTTTAGCAAATGCTTTTGAATAGAAAAAAATATTTTTACTTAGCTCTGATTTGCTCATATTAACCTGAGCTGCAATAAAGTTTAAAGCTGCTTACAGCATACACATAGATTATGAATGTAAAATACTCAGCACTATATTTGCCATACCTGCAGCCTGTTGTATCAACACTGATGGTGTTCCTGTCTACACAGCTCATCTTGAAAGTCTACACACATGACTTCTAACAGCATTGCTTTTGCTCAAATGTTTTCAGAAGTCTATCTCCACAACTGTCATCATTTAGCTAAAGTCCTCCAGAGCAGATAGTTCATTGGTGGTGGGGGCTAGCCTGTGAGGCAGACTGACAAAAGACTTCTCTGTGCATAGATCACTATGACCTGACAGAAGAGTCTGAGAATGTGGGCATGTGGTTAGAAAAATATTTACAACAAGGATGGAGAACTAAAGGTCTATAGTGACTCCAGAGTATAGTAATGGGGACCTGTTCTTCTCCAACTGGGGGAGTCAGAATTACCTGTGTCAATGAGATGGAGATGGGTTTCCTTTGTCACCATACAGGATGCTGGAAGACAGAGATAGTCCAAATAAGATGAATCTCATCTCATTTCATTCCCATGTGAGGATCTCTGACTACAATACTTTCTTTAAAAAATAATTTTAGGTTTATAACGAAACTGCAAACTTTGGAAAGCTCACAATTGTTTTTTAAAAATATATTTTCTCCTAATATGAGAAATCTGTCTAGCCACAGTGTATTTATTAGAATCAGGACATTAACATTGAGATATTAGTAACTAAATGCTAGACATCATTCACATGTCTTGGTAATTATAGTTGTTTTAAGACTGGAACTTGTTATGTAGCCCAAGGTGGTTTAGAATTCATGGTCCAGCTGCCTCAGTCTCCCACACACTGGGGTTTTATTTGTGAGGCACCATGCCCAGCTTCTCATCAGAATTCTATCAGCTTCTCTACTCTCTTTTTGTGCATCAGAATCCTACTTCTCATGCGGCCATCTTGCCTGTTTAGATTCTTCCAATCTGTGAGCTCTCCCCATACTTACCCATGACCTAGATAACTTCGAGTTGAAGTTATTGATAATTATCAGTTGTTCTGTGTAACATTTCTGAATTTTGGCCCAGTTCTAGCTGCTGAAGATACACAGTCATTGATGGGTTTCAATGCATCCTTCCTTTAGTGACCTTTGTGTCTGTGTCAAATTCATATTCATTTACCCACAGTGATGTAGCTCAAATATGAAGAAACAGCAGATACTGAGCTAAGACTCTTCAGAGTGTTCCTAAAGAGTTGGTGCAGAAAAGTTTTCAGCAGAGGCAGCACCATCACAGCCCGTGGTCAACCTCTTTTCATCCTTGCTCAGCCACATAATGGGGCAAGACCACCGCCAGCTGGCTTCACTGTGCAGGAGTAATGAGGTTGAAACTCAGGGTGGACTCCCAGAGCGAGTCTTGGAAAGATGGAAGAATTGTGCCCTTGCCACCAGAACCAGAGCGTGGCCAGAGTCTGATGAGACAAAGCAAATTAGAGGTATTTCATCTGAACAGTTCCTAGTGAGAGTCAGAACCTGTGGGATGAAGTGAGGAGAAGAAACAGGGTAAGGCTAGAGATGAGGAATGGATGTGCACTGTATGGACTACCTTTGGTGAACATGGCTCAGTCTGTGTGGGAAGCTCATGATTTTGAAGGCTCTAGTCTGTGATCAGCTAGCCTGTACAAAACATTGTAATAGAATCCAGAGCATTGTTACTAATCTCTTAGCAATGAGAGAGAGAGAAAAAGAGAGAGAGAGAGAGAGAGAGAGAGAGAGAGAGAGCCCAGATACATCCTTCAAAGCCACACCTCCGGTGACCCCTTTCCTCGTGAGACCCCATCTTCTCTAGTTCTACTACTTTCCAAAAATCTCTGCACATGTTGAGTTCATCAGTAGCTCCATCCATTGAGTAGGTGAGACCCTTCACCATCCAACAGTCTCTTAGAAACACATTCATAGGACCAAAGGAATGACTTGCCTCCCTGGATGTCTCCCAATCAGATCAAGTTTGCAAATGGGTTTAACCATGACAGAGTCCCTTCTCTATAAGAAGACATAAAAGAGCTAATTACATTTCAAACTTGAAACCTGTACTCAAATCTTGTGATGATTAATATTGACTGTGACCTTCCAAAGATTTAGAATAATCTATGTCATATGCTTCTGGTGTGCTTGTGAGGCTATTTCTAGAGAATGAAGAGGGAAGATTCTATGAAGAGTGGTGTGATGGGGCTCCAGGATCAATGAAGACGAAGTGACTGGACACCAGTGTTCATCTCTATCTGCTTCCTGACCACAGTCTGGCCAGCCACCTTTTGCTCCTGCTACCCTGCCAGCTTTGCCCTGATGGACAGCACCCTCCATCTATGAACCAGAACAAATCCTTTCTCTCTTAAATCTATTGCTGGCAAGTATTTTGTCACAACAGTGAAAGTAGCCAATATAAAATGCCATCTCAATAATGTTCCTAACCTGTTATGCCCATGGCTTTATGCATGCTTATGACATCATCTCCCCCTCCCTACCATTTAGCTTACTTCATACAGCGGGGCAGTTTATAAACTTTGAAAAGATCAGGGGTCTCCATGAATAGAATTCTTTGCAGTTGTGCCACAGACACCATCTACAACTGTACAAAGTAATACCACATGGTACAATAATACTTCAGGGAGATATGGTGTGGCTTTGCTTTAAATTGATACCCCATTTACTTCATCAAGGACATAATCCCCCCTCTCCCTTTCTCCGAAGGTTATTGCACATTTCATAAACTTACCCCAGGTACCACAAATTAAATTAGCACACAATCTACAATAAGTTAGATTAGTTCCTGCCTGTCTCTGCCATCTCCATCACTCATTAATCATTGCATTCTTCAAGCACTGAGAGAGACAAGGGGGTGGTGTGTGTTTACAATGGGTTGAACCTGGAAAAGTGGGAACACCCTGTTCTCACCACCTCTCACATGCGTTATACTGAGCTGGCCCAGCACAAAAAATGTTATACCTTGTTATGCTTTCCTTTTAGGAACACTATTTTATAGGGATCCCCTCTGAGACACACAGGCCCCTGTGAAGCATGCAATCATAAGAATATTTATCTGCCCAACATCTCACCCACATGCCCTCTGACACCAAGCACTCATGCACACATTCATTAAAATCTGTGCCCTACTGTGTCTTATTTGTTAACATTGGGAAGGGAGTAACCATCTAAATACTATTATTTTGACTCATGGCAAGCTAAAAAAAGAAAACATTTTCCTAGCAGGTTATTAATCAGCCTTGTGAAATGTACTTAACTTCATAACAGCGATGTTCCATCTATTTTCACCCAATATTTTTACCAAAATACAACAAATATTCAGCAATAGACAGCTTTATGCATACCCAGTGAGATAAGCAAGCCATAAGACTAAAATGGGGCAGGTACTTAGAGGGTGGGCTTAACCATTTAACTGTCCCTTGGCCTGTGCCATTAGGCATCACTGATTCCTGAGATGGAGGCTGAAGACTCTATCTGGATTCATGGTGTCCAACATATACTCCTTTTACCAGTCTAAGTAGAAGGCAGTGGGGCATGGTAATGTGAGCTGGAGCAATGGGGACATTGGCTCCAGCATCCAGTGCCTTGCCTTGGCCATGGCTCTTTGGATGTAGGTGGCACAGGCATTGTTTGATGTAGTAGACCAAAACATCTCCAGAAGATAATCAGCTGCAGGGAGTCCCTCTGTAGCTGAGCCACTATGACCCAGCCCTCTTTCTTTGTTGGTCCTCTGATCTGCTCCACCTCTTTTTATCACACTGCCTTTGCAAATCCCTGTGAGTCTGCCTGTGCAACCCTTGGGTCATCTCTATTTCTCCATGGACTCCAGACTCTATATCTCTCAATCCTCTAGCCTAGTCTGACTCTTCTTGGCATTATAGCTGTGGTGGCTGACATAGTACATTCTGGAAGATGGTTACTTTTTTTCCAGCAGCCTCTCACCGGTGACCAGTGGTTCTCACATGGCCGCCTGGTGGTAAGGAGCCTTGAGCATTGAGCCTTGCTTTTGCCAAGGCCATGGGTGAGGTTCTATTGGATGACTTCACTCACATGTGTCTGACTTTCTTCCTCCCTTATTCCCAGAATCAAACTTGGCATGGAAGGAGGGCATAGTGACATCTAAGCCCCTGTTCCATAAAGTCATGCTTCAGCCAGGAAGATGGGCTCTAAGTGTAGACACCACACATGAGTAACCCAGTTAGGTGAGGGGTGAGGACATTTTATCCCACAAGTCTCCTGGAATTTCAATAGTGAAAAAAAGTGTAGCTGTATAACAAGTGTTGCCCTATTGGTCATGTAGAATTCTGGTCTGGCTTCCAGGACTTTGTAAAATTATAATTAGTAGTAACACATTCATCTTATGGTGCTAAGTCTCATCAACTGTAAAGACAACAAACAGTATTGTGTTTATGGATATGGCAGATTTGCCCATTGGCAACTGTTTACACATCCAGAACAGACCAAGGGACACCAATAATTTCCTTCTCAAACATATATATCAGTTCTGTCTCAAGCTCAGTTCTCTCCAACAGATGTTCTCTTATAAGATCCACTTTAGATTTGACTGGTTGGTGGGGTATAGAGAAAAGGCTAGGGAGACGCTGCAAAGTCATGGATGGCTCCCCAAGCACACAGCAGCAGGAGGGGAGACTTAAGGACTAGGAATGGTTAGTGACAAGTTACCCTGCTCTTTCAGCCTTATCAAGCAACCCAAGACCTAGCAATCAATTCCTTTTCCTCAGTTCTCAGTGTGGTTTGCAAAGAGTGAAAGCAGTGAAGCCTTAACCAAAAGAGCACTCAGAAGAATACTAAGCTTAGTTCCACTAAAATGAGCTGGAGTATTTCCTGATATGTGTGTCTTTCTTATGCATCTCTGCCAAAGGCTCTAATGAGGAGGTCAGTATCTGTCTTAAAACAGAAAGCTGAAATCCAGAGCCGCCACACCCCTTTCATTAGTGTGGTAGATGGTGAATACACATACTTGTCCTGAGTGTATGGTCCAGCAGCCAGTAGGTACAGCATAGCTGTGGAATCTACCAGCTACTATTGAGTGAATTAGAAGAAGTTTCACAGTTAACACACTACATCCAATAGCTGGGGTTTCCATATGTGGACAACAGCATCCCAATCAGTGGGCTGGAGCCCATTACAAATCTATGTTTATTGAAGAAAACCAATATGACCAAAATTCTTCATTAGGATAGGAGCAGAAATCCATTGTCCCTCCAAGTTTATCAATTTCCAGGAAATGAATATCAACTCATTCTGATGAGGCAAATATCAAAGCAAGCATTCTGCTATCTTTTGCCTAGGCTGTTCAGCATTGCTGAAATATCCCCATTAGCCCAGGAATCATATATAATAGTAGCTATGAAGAGAAAAAAAACATATCTTTGGCAGAATAGCATTCATTCTGTTGGCCCATCTCCCGAGACCTTTGACTTAGCAAGAATATTTTTGCTCCAACCTTTCTCCCTGGTGCTATAAACACAGGGGCAGCTATTTCTTCAATTCCAGCAACCATAAGAGTTATTCCTCTTATTTCTCAAAGCCATGGCAAATTAGCACCTCTGACCATCTTTTTCAGGCTCTGTCTTCCTCCGTCCTGGTTACTGACACATGAGCAGTTTATGTGCAGGCTTCTCCTTTCTTGAATGTAGATAAAAAATGCCAGCCAGTGGTCTCTCTTCCAATCTGTCTCTACACTTGTCTCAATTTTGTAGAAGCAAATCTAAGGTAGCATTTCCCTAAAGGGCTTTTAGAGCTCACCGGGTTTATGAAATGTTACTAGGTGTCTCACCAATAAAGTGTTTTGTAGACAAGTAAGTTGGGAAAACACTGCCTGCTGTAGATTTCAGAGTACATATTTGCACAGAAGAACATCATAAATCCTGCAATAAAGAAGCTGATTCAAATTTCAAGTTTGGTTTGCCTAGAACTTCCCAATTGATTTAAACATAGAGGGCTGCCTGTCTGCTTCTTAGCAATTGAAAATATGTGCATAGTATTCTATGGGAACTAGTTGGAGTAGATGTTTCCATTTGGGAACTGAAGGTTGAATTACACAGCCAGGGTTTGGACATGTCATGAGAACAGAATTTCCAAGATACCTTCTGCTAATGAGTGAGATTCATAAGAGGAAATGTTTGAGTTCAGATGGAAACTCAAATACAGCAAAACCACGTGTGGTTTGCCTGTGAATTCAGTACTCAGGATGCTGAGGCAGGAAGAGATGGAATTGGAGGATATCAGGGATGTGTAATGAGATCCAAGTCAGCCTGGACTATCCAACATTGTCTCAAGAAAAAAGGAGAGGAGAGATGGTTCAGTGGTTGGGATGAGGACTGGAGTTGAGATCCATGTGTCCATGTAACAAGCCTGGTGTGGAGCATACATTGTAACTACAGCTCTGAGGATACAGACAGGGGTATCAACAACTAGGGTTTGCTGGCATCCCTATGAGCTGAGATGTCAGCTCTAGGTTTAAAAAGGAAGAATCCTGCCTTAGAGGAATGTGCAGAGAGGGGTAGGTTACCTGAAGCCATCTTCTGGCTTCTGTGGGCACACGCCATGCTGCTCTATGTCTCCTGTGCTTGAGAATCACAAGGAACTTGACACACCTAGATAAGTGGTATCTGTCTATGGAGCTTCTGATTTGATTGTCCTGAGACAGAACTACAGTATCTCTATTGCAGAGAACTCCATTAGCATGAGATCTGGTCTTGGAAGCAAGGCATGAATACAGAGAGGAATGGAGGTGATGAGGTTAGACTTAAGAGTCTCAGGAGACAGAGTGGGAGCCCTGCCTTCCATTCAGCTTCTCTACACTCCCTCTCACAGGGACCCTGTGTGCTGCCTTTGAAATACTAATGTGATTTCCTGGGGTGAGTGAGATCTACCCATAGTTTTGGGGTCTGATTCAGGACAGACATTGGCACATGCATCACTTCCCTTCTAGGCTATGTTGCTATGACATCCTCCCTGAAACCATTTAGGACCTGTACCATTGCTATTCCTCAAGGCCTCAGCAGCAGTGGGACCCCTGCCTTAATTGCAGATTGTCTTCAGTTGAAGCTACTTTAAGCCATTGTGTGGAAAGTCTTGGGCTGAGTAGGGAATCTGAGTGCTAGGAGTCACTTCGAGTATGCTCTGGCTCAGTGTCCCATCACTGGTTACAGATATTCCTTATGGGTAAAGGTAGTTAAACGCATTGTGGTCCTTGCAGGAATCTGTCAGCCTGACCTCTCTAGTTGATGAGTTCTGTTTTCACCAGTGTCCCTTCCTCTAGGAAAGGAATCTAAGACTCTAGAAGCTAAATATTTTCCTATTAAGTGGTAGATTCAGAATGACAATCCATTCCAGGAGATGCTAAGAGCCCAGTCTGTTGATATACTGCTGGCATAACACTGACTGGAAAGGCACTTTTCCTGCAAACACATGTGCGCACATATATTCACATGTGCACACACAGAGGTATGCATTCAAACACACATGCATACACATGTGCATTTACACACAAGCAATCAGAAGCATGCACCAACACTCAGATGTATGCTCACTTGTGCGTGCACAAACAACAAAACACACACACACACACACACACACACACACACACAATTTGCTTTATAACCAGGATAGACAAAACTGCTCCCACATCTTTCAGGGAATTCGGATATTAGACAACTAGAAAATTCTCATTCATCAGAGGCCACAGCTATCCATCAGCCCATGTAATGTTTTTCCCGCATCATGGCCCAGCCTCTAACTTCTAGCTTCAGAGACATGTGCTAACATAGATAAGGAGTGTTGTGTGCCTGTTCTCTAAATGAGTGATATATGAAGACAGACAATATGCAAAGCAGGGATGCTGGGGAGAAGAAGATGCTAATGGAGGATTTGGACTTGTGGATAGAGGAGCCAATCAACTACCTGTCATCTGTGATCCTATACAGGAGAAAAGTGTTTATCATTGGCAAGTTCTGAAGTTGCTTCTTACCCTTATGAACAGAAGAAACTAGTTTGCTATCAGACACATGAGGCCACACCCAGAGACAGTCTATAAGGGTGGTATTAAAGGGATCTGACTCTGGGCTGACATTCACTCCTCAGACAGGTGCCAGGTTCCTTTCTCCCACCAGAAGAGCAATGGCTACCCTGAAGCATCCACCAGTAAAGCCTGCACTCATTCTCATTGCTAATTAAATATTCCACCTGAAGCATTTTGTCATGGAAAGACACACACTAGTTCTGGGGCTCAGAATGTGTCCTGTTCTACTAAGGGGAAACTAGGTGAGTATTTTAATTCAAACACTTGGGGCAGTGGCACTAAAACCCTCCCTCCGCTGTATTCTGTAAACTCTTGGAAATATATTCAGACTACACCATTAACCAATTAGCACCTCCCCCAGTTTCTCTTGAGACCATGATTTCATTCATTCTCTCTTGTAGGGCTGCTAGAATGTAAGTGTCTTATCATACACTCACTATAGCTATATCTGGAATGTTCCAGAAAGACTCATGTATCAAAAGCTTGGTCCCTATACCATGGTGCCATTGTGAAAAAAGAAGGAGCTTTAAGAGGTGGGATCTATTGCTAGGACTTTAGGTCACTGGGTTCATGACCTAGAAGGGGACTCTGGGACTCCAACCCTTCTTCCTGTCCACTTTCACTTTCTGGCCACAGGGTGAACTGTTTTACTCCATATTTTGGAACACATCACAGACTTCAAAGTAATGAGACCAACAAGCATAGGCTAAAACCCACAGAACCATGGGCCAAAATAAGCCTTTCCATTTCATAAGCCGACTCATCTCAGATATTTGTTATGGCCATGAAAATCCTACTAACAGCCCTCATTGTCTCTCTGGGGCTCTGCAACATTTAGATGGAAAGGATTTTGACATCAGTTTTGCAGCTTTGGCTTCATGACCTGCTGGGAACTTAACAAGGAGGCTGAGCAGTTGGTACTGTGGAAGACCACAGATAGATTAGTGCCCTGGCTGCCAAGCTGTGAATTATAAATGATGGAATACACAGAGAATGGCTAAGTAGAAGCTTCACTGCTTTGACTAATGTTCAGAGGGGTCTGTCCATTTTCAGTCAGACAAAACATACTGTTTAGGCTTAGTGTTCTATCTAGAATGTAATTATCCCTTATTGCGGGTGGAGTATACTAAGCAAAGATGGGTCCTTGCGAGATGAAGCTAGCTATTTGATACGAGGAAGGAAAGAGATTTCAACCCAGCAGTTGAGGAGTCAAAGCAATGCGAAAAGAGGCAAAATCAGAATCCTCAGAAGCAGAGACCTCATAAAGTCAGATGAAGTGAGTTCATAGATTGCAGGCTCTGGGGTACCGGGACTCAGGCAGTCTTCTTTTCCTGGTGGAGATGAGGTTTCTAAATTCCAGCTTCCTTCACTTCCGGTTCCCAGAAGATCAGTCTCTACAATGAAGAGCACCAAAGCCTGCCCTGGTAATTGCCTTCAGGGCCAATCTCTCTACTTGATCACCCCAGCAGTTAATCTGCTTGTTCCTTACTAGTCTTTGTACATTATTATTCTGTTTCCCAGAACAGTGCATGCAAACACGGAAACAGCACCTATTTAGTGCAACTCAGTTTTCTCCTTTGCGGTGAATTTTAAGTTTCTTTCACAGTACATCATGCTAACATGTCCTGAACCTTGTGTTCATAGATAATACCAAGAAATTGCCCATTACTTCTACTGTCTACAGCAGCCCTAAGTGCAGAGATGTCACCTCTATGGTTCTGCATAGCAACAATCCCCCATTCACAGCTCTCCCAAGCTCTGTGCTCATAGCTGTTGGTCTATAACCACATTTGCTAGGAAGCTGCCACCATGGCTCAGTCAGTTGACTGTGAACACACACATCCATTCCCTTGACCAAAGCTGGCCCAATCAGGTTCTCTTCCTTGATGTTTATAGTTTGGAGTAAAACATTTTAGTGACTGTGATTTGTGGAGATAGAGATGCTGAAGTCAAGAGAACCATGTTGGAGTACCCCTTTCCTGTCAGGGATTGGGAGTGAGGGTGTGTGTGTTAAATAAATATACACAGTGCGGTACGAGAGAAGAGATGAGATGAGAAAGGGAAGGGAAGAAAACACATGGAAAAGCAGAGAATGGAAGGAGAAGTGGAACCTAAAGCAAGCTCCTCCATGGCAGAACCGCACTTCTTCATTCCAGTGACCATTGGGAACCAGCAGTATTTCTTGGCCCTGAAGCACAGCCTATTGTCTGTCTAATTGCTTTGGATGTAAGTCCTTCTAAGGGGGTTACATCACTAGAAATCACAGGCACCTGGCTAAATCACACTATAAAAGGTATGATCTTAGAGATTAGACAGCTCAGTGTCACTCAGGATCCCCTTGTCTGTGATTAGAACTGCACTTAAAACCAGGCCTTGGGATCCCAATGTACTGCCCTGTGCTTGTAAAGGAATGTAGGTATACACTCTATAGGACCTCAATTAATACTCATTAATTCAATGGGTTACGCCTCCAGTGAGATGGTCTTTGTTGCTTGGCTTTCCAGTCCCTTTTCTTTTTTCTCACTTATACGTGATGCCCCTTGATAATTCTTGTAGTTATTCCCTCATTCAGGACCATATTTCAGTCAAAAATAAAGACCCCCATTGGCTGTTAGTAGCGCATCCTAGAGACCATGTTATCACTCAGGGTTGCTATGTTCTTGTCTCCTCAACAATCTCCCAAGATGCCCTCCTTCTGTAATTGGATAATTGGGATGGGAAGCTCAAGGCAGCTGTATCCCCACAGCTCCAAAAACATTTATCAAGAGAACAGCAGTGGCTCCTGCTCTCTTGGCAGTTTATTACGCTTTCTGTAGCAAAAAAAAAGCTGTAGGGATGAGAGGCACTGTCCTCTCCCGTCGTTTCTAACAAAATATCCCAGAACAGCAGGTCCACAAGGGCAAGGGGAGGCCATTTTCCATTCCAAATAACACAGACTATATTTTTGAAAATAAAAGAAGCAATTTAAGCATTTGGGCTTCCCAGGGTGAGTTGGCAGGCATGCTTCTCATCTTGAAGATGCCTTCGGGTGAAGGTGCTTTCATAAGAGAGAAAGTGTGTGGAGGAGACAATAGAGTGCACCAGAAGTAGGGAGGAACCATGCAGCGTGGGGTACAGAGGACATGGCTAGTACAGGTAGACAGGGTAGAAAGGGAGTAGAAGAATGAACAAAACAGAAATGATTTGTTCTGCTCACACACCAAGTCTCCAAGAACCCCTTCAGTGGCAACTTAATTCTCTTTATTTCATGTTTTCATTTATCCACACTTAGTTAGAGACTGTTGAAATGACTGTGGCATCATTGGGGGCAATTGACTTTTGGAGCCTATGCCAAAATAAGGTCATAAACTAATGGAGACTCTATTCCTAGACTTGATGGACTTATCTCCAACAACCTCTGCAGAAGAAGTGTCTTGGAGGAGCCCTGATGCCACTTGCTTGGAATGGGACTCAGACTCTTCTACTTTGTTGATCATATGCACCCCAAGGATGTGACAAAAATATCCCTAGGCCTCAGTTTTGTTTTGTTTTGGTTTGTTGTTTTAACCACTCAAGAAGGAATGAATGGTTACAGGAGCACCAGAGCTTTAGGATTGTTCTGGGTTGTTAATGCTCATGAAGTGCTGGTGACAGCTCTTATCACATGCAAGAGCCCTTTTAAATGTTGGACATATTGATCAAACTAAAGTGTGGGGTTTGGGGTCTGGGAAGGTGGCTTAGCAGTTCAGATCACTGGCTGTTCTTTTAGAGGACCAGGGCTTCATTCCCAGCACCTACATAGCTTCTCATAACTATCTTTAATTCCAATTCCAGAGGATCACACACTCTCTTCTGGCCTCCAGAGATACCAAGCACACACATGGTATACAGACATACTTGCAGTCAGAGCATTCATACACATAAAAATAAAATAAATTTAAAAATATGTCCTACTGCAGTAGGTGGTGTTGATTATGTAGTCTATGAGTGGGATGCAAATTTTAATAAGGAGACACATATTTCCCCAGGGAAGCCATATTCTGGTAGGATTGTAGACATGCAAAATCAATGACAGATCACATTAATTGAACCATCACCATGTGCCAGGCACTGTGCATCGAGTTTAACAAAATGGATATTGTTATCTATTATCATCAGGATCACGGAGGTTGAGCCATTAACTTTATGTCACACTGATGCAAATTCAGCCTGTCTGCCATCACTACAAGACTGAATGGCTGGTTTCTACTGTGGAAGCCATTTCCTCATAGAAAATTTATTCTTCCATTGACCTGATATAACTTCTCTATTCCCACGTTGGCTTTTCTCCCTCACAGCGTCCTATTCTGTTCATCATAAACTTCGCTATGATTTTAATTGTTTTTAAAATTGATGTTTTCTTTTCTCAGACCATAAACTCCATGAGGGCAGGATATGAGTTTGTTTATCACTTTCTATTTAACAATTAGCAAGTGGCCAGGCATGTCAGAGGCACTCAGTAAATACTGGGAGAGGGAGGCAATTGGCTGTGGTGAACATCTTTCTGAACATAAGTAAAAAGTCTGATATCTTCTAAAGTTCCATGTGAAGAAAATAATGGGGAGAAACTAAGCAAAGATTAAAAATAATGTGGTATGTAGAAAAAAAGAGAACCTGCTTTCCCTGCAGACAAAAGAATGCCTCTGGAAAAAGCCTCAGAGAGCTAAAAAAGCTGAGGAAGGCTGGCCAAGGAGAAAACAGGAGTCAGGAACATGGCAGCATCCTTGGTTACAGGGCCATTTAAGTCACTTCAGTCTCTGTGCCAGATCCACAGTGAGTGTCAGTCGTGAAGGTTTTAATTTATTCTCAGGTGGGCTGGGCTCTTGTGCAACCTTTAAAAGCTACCTGAGAATATCCTGGAAGAACAGTGAAGAAATCGATATTTCTCTTCATCATCTTCATGATGAAGATGACATTTTGATAACAGGCCTGTTTCCTCTACAAATGAGTGCATCTGTTAGTGTTCAGTTGACCCCACCCTTGTGTCCAAGTCCAAGGATATGTTAGTGAAGCTCATTCATACAGGCATAGATGATCAGCAGCTGCCAGATTTCATCATCTTCAGGGTCTCATTCCTGTCTTTTGTGATTCAGGATGAACTCTAAGTATCACCTAGTATTCCCAGAATTAAGATAAAGAGCACAGAAAGTCTCATTTGAGGCTTCTAGAACATTCAGAATCATTTACATTCTATCAAATTGACCGAGGCTTGTGGCCATATCTGCCTAGGAAAAGATGTAAAGGCATGCCTTTTGTCTGTACACCATGTGCCCAGCCATGGCTCAAGGCTGTAGACACAAAGACAGATTTGATAGTAGGCAGTCAGTGGTCTCTACCAGTTCTAGTGTGCTGTTTTGTTGCTGTAATGAGACACTGACCAGAACCTACTTGAGAATGAAGATGAAAGAGTTTATTGTGTCCTTATAACTCCTAGGTGGCAATCCATCACCTAAGAGAAGTGGGGGCTGGAACTCAAGGCAGGAACACAAAGGCAGGAACAGAAACAGAGACTGTGGAGGATTGCTGCTTCCTAGCCGGCTCAGGTTGTTCTACCAGTCTAGGGCTTGCTCCACCTGTGGGGTAGGTTCCTTTACATCAATTATCTATCAAGAAAATGCTCAGAGACAGGCCAATCTGATGGAAGCATTTCTTCAGCCGAGAGTCTCTCTTCCTAGGTGTCTCCAGCTGTGTCAAGTCATCAAAACCTTAGCATACACCTAAATGAAATACTACCCTTTATAGCACTCCAGCTTGCCTTTGGAGGGTGAAATGAGATCATTACCTGTCTCAGAGGTCTCAGACCAGCCACATTCACAGTTAGCAGTAAGATTCTAGTGTGTCAGTCATGGTCTAGGTTTAAAACCACAGAACCCTACAGTCTAATAAAACTCGATGCAACTCTGTTGTAAGCAATGCTTGAACATACTGTTTTTCTAGTAAGATCAGGGGCAGGAGATCTGGGGTACTCTCCTACCTTTGCTGTTTCCCCTTGGAGGGCCCTGTTGCATCCTGGGAGAGCTCTGCCTAAAAGCAACAGTCAGGCAGCCCTTCTGGAGCAGGAAGGGTTGTTGATAGCACTTCCTACATCATATTCTAATTGATCAACCTTTCCAGGGGCATTTCTGGCTTATCGCTTTTTTCCTAATCAAAAGTTTCTCCCCTAGACTTCTGCCAATTCTCACAATTTCTGAGCTCCCTTATTTGGATGTGTGGGGAGCCAAGACTGCTTGGCACCTCTAACATTTTCAAAGGATGAAATGAGAGGAAATGTATGAAGAGCTCAGCACAGTGCCTGGCACGTAATAAACTTTCAATAAATGTTAGCTGTCATTATTTTCTCAAAATGTTTTCTGCTAATGTAATAAGGCAACCTTACTGTAATAAAAAAAAATGACTCAATGGTGAAATGCTTGGGTCTGTCTCGGCAATTCCCACTTTGAGATTAATAAAGCACGATTTGTTTTTAGGTTCAGCTCTTATCCACCAAAGGACTTTTCTCTGTCTTACCTCCTGATATTCTGTTTATTGTGAAATTTAAAAAGGAGAAGCCTTCCCTTTAATTTGTGCCAAGTCTCCTGAGTCTCTGCCTGTCCAGTACTCTTCCCTTCCAGCAGCCTGGTGTACCAGATTAGAGCTGTAGAACAAAGCTCAGATGTTATTTCTTTTTTATTCCATCTCGGTGTCTGTCATGTGTGCATCTCTCCGTGTGTCAGTGTGTCCATATACATGTGTGAGCATGCCTGTGTAGGCAAGAGGACAGCCTCAGCTGTCATTCTTCAGAAATAATTTCTATTTTCATTTTGAGGTAGGGTCTCTCACCTGGCCTGGAGCTTGCCTGTTAGGCTGGCCCAAAGCTTTAGGGCTCTACCTATCTTCAGCACTGGGATTACAATTGTGCTTCACGACAGACAGCTTTTTTTGTGGGTTCTGATGATTAAACTCTTATATTCATGATCACAAGCAAACACATTGTTGATGAACCCATTTCCACAAACCCCCTCATCTCTTCTTAGTGAGCAGAGTGGTTCCTCAATAAGCCACACCGAGACTCTGCTTCATATTGGCCCTAGAATGCATGCTCACTTTTATTCCCCACCCTTAAGATGTTATTTCTGCCCAAAACAATATCAGTAAAACCGTCGTACATATCAGATACCCCATAAGAAGTAACCACCATCCTATGCTGTGATTGTTGATATCAATGTTGCTTCATATTTATTGAGCTTCTGTAATTTGACACTCTAGATTATATGTTTAAGACACAAGGTCTCACTTAATTTCCCAATAGTCCTGTGAGAGAGCTCCCATTAGGTCAATTCTATAAATACAGAAATCAAAACACAGAGATGAGGTCTGAGTTCTGAAGGAAGCTTGGGGCAAAGCATTGCTTGCTGACACTTTATTAGATGGTGAGAACTTGATTCCAAAGAAACACAAATAAAGGAAAAGAGCAGACCACAGTGAGGAGGAAATAGCATGTGGTGCATTCTGGAACATTTATGTGTCTAACCTGTTGGTCAGACTGAGACCTAGGAAAGGAACACCAAGTGAAGCCATTCTGAGGTGACAGATAATTGAACTTGTCACAACTTAGAAGAGAAATGTAGTGTCCTTGCTCTCACATAGGACTCTGCTGAAGAGGCCACCTGAGATCTCTCCATCTCAAACAGTCCAGTGGGTACTGAGTACACAAGCAACTCAATGGCTTCTTCTACACTTGGGTGGCTTATGGAAGTAATTCACACTTAAACACAAATGCATTCTTCTGGTTTCTGTCTTCTAAGTCAATCAAAGTCAGCCCCATGGGGCACTACATTCATGTCACTATGACCAGCATTCCTCACAGAAACAGCATAAGAGAATTTATCTTGGCCTAGGGAGAGTTAATAGGTCAAGTCTGTGGCTTCTTGTCCCCATGTACTTGGGCAAACCATCACAGCTGCAGATCAGGCCCTTTGCTTAGTGGTAGTTAGGAAGCAGAATGTACAATAGGGAGTGCTCAGGGATAATTAACCCTCTCAGATCTGTCCTTAATGACCTGCTTCTTTCACCAAATTCCACAGGCTGAAGTTCTCACAACCTCCCAAATTACACCACCAGATGAGGACCAAGCATTTAAGATGAGAGATGTTTCACATTCAAACCATAGGGTGTGTTATCTTTTTTCCTATTTCCCAGTTAAATAATACAACCTCTCATGGCATCTAATGAGAGAGCCCAAGCCAATGCTGGGCTCAGTGGAGTTATGTATGGATGCCAGAGTTCTGTGAATCCCCCCATGGCATGTGTAATGGGGATTCTGAAAAAGCCAAGTTCAAGGTCAGTCTATGATATATGCTATCAGGGAATGGTGGTGCTGGCCATTTTTTTGGATGTAGGAACAAACTATGGTAGGAAGCATTCCCCTAATGGGGAAGCAAAACAAAATATCTAGAATAATGGCTATATGAGACCACTTGGAGCTGTCTTGGAACAAAAAGGGCTTGAGATCACTCTGATAGTTGAAGCAATTTGAATATGTATTTAAGCCCAGACCAATCTGAGTCCAAATTACAAGCAAGCTGGGAAAGAGAGCCATGATTTCCTTAGCTCTCTGCCTCTCCGGCCAAGAGAAGATAAATGCTTATGAAGTAGTCTTAGATGATCAATTGGGAAACATGATCACCCATAGGCCTTTGCTCCTTCCCTATCTGCTAAGAATAGACATTTTGGGAGAGCATGCTCCATCACAGTTAGATCTCTGTCCATAGACTGCTAGAGCTGTTGTAACTCAGCCCAAAGGATGAATGCTAAGAACGGCAAGCAGATGCAGGCAATACCGGAGGGGCAGTGCTCTGCTCTCCCCTCTGCCTGCCAGATGTCAAGAGCATCAGCAATGAAATTAAGTGGGGCCATTTCCTCAAGGGTTGGGAAGAAAGACCACATAATTCACAGGAAATGGTTTGTAAATGCACAGAGACCAGGCCAATAATCCAAGAAGTGAGACTCAACAGCTGTGCAAAGCTAAGACCCAATCATAAGAAACCATGACTCTTCACAGGTGTGTCTTGCCTTAAGAAAGCCCATCACTCACCATGGGCTTCTGGACTGCCGTGTGGTTGTTTTTATTTTCCTGTGGTAGACGTGAGAATGGGTCACAGTCCTCTCCGGGGCCACGCCAGTGTTGCATTCCACCATCATCCCGGCATTCTTTCCGTCAATTATGCTTTGAGCGAATCTCATATCTTCAGTCTTTCCTTGTTCTGGGTCTTCTTCAGCACTTACACACATGCCCAGGTTTACCCATATTCAAGATAGCATTGGTCAGTTTCTCCTTAAGCTATATCCCCTGTTTTCCTGTTTCTTACATTTCCTTAATAAGCATAGATGGGCTGTGAACATTGAAACTCTTCACTATCTAGGTTCAGGCTGCTCTCAAACTTCACTGACCACATCCTGAAAGGCTGTTATGCTACAGAGGCATCTACTATGTTGGCCATCTTGCCTTCCTCATAGCATCCTTTTGTTATAACAGAAGCATTGCCTCACCTGCTTCCTTTCTCAGCTTCACTATCAATGTGATTTGAAGGAGAAAATGTAGACCTTGTCCTAATCTCATGGGTGATTGGTTCAGGGCTAGCCACGTGGGAATTTTTCTGGGATTGCCAAAGAAATATTTTTTTCTTTTATCTTGCATTTGAACTCAACAAACATAATGAAGCTACTGGTTGGTACACTAAGATCAGGTATGGGAGGTGATGTCTGGAAAGGGAGCCAATGGGGTGGTGGGACATATGGACAGCAGATGAGAATGTCCACTCTCAATGACAACATTGGTGTACCTGAATCACATCACAGATGATGATGACATGTTTACCTTTTGATCTTTTTGTTTAGCTGATTGTTTTTGCTTGGACCAAATGGAGTTTGTGTTACATGCAGCAGAAAAAGAAATTTCAGTGGCTGCATAAGAATGATGCCTGAAATACTTAAATCCACAGCCTCTTCTTCGCCAGCCTCCTGAAAAGAGTATCACATGTTTTCTGGACAGATGAGACCAACAAGTTTATATATAAGCCTCAACACATGCTACTTTCTAGAGCCTGTGTTATTCCTGAGCATCTATTATCCTCATCTGTAAAGGCTGTTATAAGTGTGTGTGTGTGTGTGTGTGTGTGTGTGTGTGTGTGTGCGCGCGCGCGTGTGCATGCGCGCGCACATGTGCTCTGAAGAGATGGAGGAGAGGAGGAGAGCCTCTTCTGGTGCTGTCAGCAGATGGTGCGTGTAGTGGCTCTGTAGTTGAAGCTGAGGATGTCACCTCTGGTCATCATTGAACAGTGTCCATGAAGAACATTCACCCTCATATTTGCCTCACCTGGCTCCTTCTGACTCAGTCTGTTTATGTTTCCCCTGCCTTTCTGGTGACATTTTTTTCTGGTTCTTCTTTTCTAGCCCCATTTTTTTTCAAAGAGCTATCCTTAGCTGTCTTATACCCTATTTTGATGTTCTCTCTTTGGGGGATTTTAGCTTTGATTCCCCTAGCACATGATGAACATTGTTTTTGGAGAGTCCTAACAGGTCCTAACTAAGGCTTGCCTTAGTATCGGCATGCTGCTTCTTCGTCAGAAACCTTTAGTTCCACAATGGCTTCTGCCTTTGGCCTGTATACTCCTGCTAGGTAACGTCACTTCTTCTCACTCCTCATGGTCACTGAAGCTCCTTCCTGTTCCCTGTCCTCTATTGCCTCAACATCACCTTTCTCTTCCTCAGTGCTGTGCCAATTTCTGCCCTCAGTCCAACAGCTGACTAGACGATCCTCTCATGGCCACACAACCTTGTTTATTCTCCAGTGCATTTGACTATGAACAGATCTTTGTAACAAAAAGGCTCACATAATAAATATCATCTTCTTCCCAAGTTTCCATGGTTCCCATCAAATACAATAAATATAATTAAAAAACAAAATTACAGCACCTTCTTTGTATTAGACACTGGGTAAGGCACTGTGAGAAAGACAGGATTAGAATGGGTAGAGAGCCTGTTCTCCATGCCTTGTGGCCAGTAGTCTAGGTTATTGAACCTAACACTCTTAACATGCACACAGCATGGAATCATGGGAGTTTTCATAGTTCACTTCTCATTGGACTTCCCAATTGTATTTTACTCTCCTTGTGTTTATTTCACATTTAACTACATGTTTGGCCTTGACCTTGCTCAAGCTGCTTCTTTACCCTGGAATACTCTGCCCTCCAACTGTGCTTCTCCTCCTCTGCTCTTCAAAACAAACCCTGCTTGATCATCATAGTCAGCTGTTGTCTTTTCTGACATCCCAAAACATTTTGTATGAAGCTACCTGACATTTCTCACTTCCAAAAAACAAAGTAAGTTTCCCAACTTTTCTCCCCAGCTATAAACGCCCTCACTGTTTTATTTATCTTTGTATCCCCAACCAGTAAGAAACTGTTTCTTGATTAGAACCAAGTATGCATTTATCTATATGAAGCAATACACCATTTGGGGCTAACATCTTTGTACTAAAAAAGAATTATTTGCCTATAAAAATTAAAAAATATTCCCTTAGGTTCCTTGAAATGAAACTTCAGGTTCATTTTAATTTTTTTATGGGTTATCAACTGTCAGTATGGAGAACTGTGGTTTGAAAGAAATCAATCACAAAAGCAGTGAAGTTATAAGAAACCATTGCTTGTGCCTAGGGACCTACCTCAATGATAATGTGCTTACCTAGAATGCACAGAGCCCTGAGTTCAATTCCTGAGAATGGCATAAACCAGGCATAGCTAAAATTCCAGCATTTGGACAGGTGGAGAAAGGCAGGAGGATCAGAAATTTATCCTTGGCTAAATAAAGAGTTTGGGTTTACTCAAGGCTAAAAGCAAGGACTTTAGTTGGACCTAGGTGGCCTTGAGAAAGTGTCAGCCTGATTTTCTCAGTGTCAGGATACATTTTTGAGACCAACTCCCAAATGAGTATTCTTAAATATATTATTATTATCACTAGTCAGTGTGTTGATGATGTGCAAGGGCACATATGCCATGGCACATATGTAGGGGTCAGAGGACAATTTGATGGACTTGGTTCTTTTTCTCCTCCTTTATGTAGTTTCCAGGGATCAGATTCAGGTTTCCAGGCTTGCACATCAAGAGCCTTTACCCAATGGGTCGTCTTGCCTGCTCCCCACAGTGATATTTGGGGCTGAAAAAAAACTTGTAGCAGACAATATGGGTGCCCTGATGCAAACTACAGGCTACTTAGCTGCTGTCCTACATGTCCAAAGACTGCTATGTCCTAGACCCCTGAGCATTTCCAGAGACTCTGAGGAACATTTGGTTCTCCCGACTATAAATGTCCAGTCAGGAACAGTCAGGAGCAGTCAGAGGACTATTTCTCTAACTCCATGTTTATGGAAGGAATTCAAGGAAAAACACAGGAAGCTCTTGCAATGAGCAGTATCTGATCTAATGCAAACCCTCAACAACATCCTCTAATAATTATTGCCTTGCCTAGTGACCCATGTTCAATGTGTTGCAACATGCAGCAGCCTTCCCCAGGGATGGTATGGGAATATAAGTGGAGAACATGATATCAGAAAGATCTGAGGTCAAGTCCAGAATCTTCTACTTCTTGACTGCACAGTTAGGGGAAAGTGTTTTAAGCTTTGCAAGTCTCATGTGTAAAACTGTGTGGATTACTGTCTCCTTCATGTGTTGACATGAAGACTAAAATGTGAACAATAGAAGCAGAGACACTAGCACAGTATTCGCTACCTACTGAATTGTAAAAACAAATGCCAAAAACATAACTATTACTCATTGCTCTTCATTTTATTTCTGCAGGAAGTGTGTGTGTGTGTGTGTTTAGGAGGTGAGATCAAGTATGGGAAATGTCAATACAAACCCCCTGGTGCTCAAGGAGCTGTAAGAGAAGAGGATCTAGGGGTGGCCAGGAGCCAGGTGAGTCTTCCTAGAGAGATGATGTGGACAGGTTTAGGAAAGAGGCATGAAGGAACAGAGGGGCTTTGGTGAAGAGGCAGATGCATAGTGCCTGTACTGGTCCATTTTGGGAAATAAAGAAGTCTTTTCAGTGGAAAGATAATGACATTGTTTTTAAAGACCATTGTGCAAAATGGGCTTTGGCATTTGGATGGGGATTCACCAACACACTACCATTGGTCTTGATGGTATGACGTACATCTCTGACAACACACGATGGGCAAGATAAATGGTCCCGTCAGGTTAATTACAACAAAGCTTCTCTTCAGAGAGGCGGTTATGTGAACATTCTCCAAAGGCTTGGCCTCTCAGCTCCCTGGACACAGCCCCTCCCTCTCAGCCACTGTCCCCACTGTCTATAAACAGAGCTGAGAGTCAATCACAGAAGGAATTCTGGACTTTCTCAGAGCTTCTGGAGGACTGCTAAGATTCTGAAGCACAAACTCCTGAGCATCAGGGCCATTTCCACCATCACACAGGTGGGAACACAGGGACCACCTTGGGCAGAATCTTGAATAATGTGATGCATCAAGGTGTTAATGGACTGTAGTTCGCTCAGCTTTCATTCCTGCTGAGAAAATAAAACTGTTACAAGTCCCTGCTAGTGCTGTGCTCTCAGCCCCTTGGTAACTGCGAGTTTTGATTTCTTCTTTTGTTAAGTGACATCTTGTTTTCCTTCCTTTTCTCCTTCTTTCTTTCCTGCCCGTGTAGGCAGAAGTTTATTCCTCTTTGCCCAGAACCTTTCTGATTTCAGCACAGAAGGTCTTGCATTCCAGAACCATTTATGGTCCCTAGCTACCTGACCTCTTTGCTGGATGACACAGCCTCACTTGTTCCTGGACTTCTGCACCAACAATCATTCCATCAGCACTCGCTGATCTTGAAGAGATGACATATTCATTCCCAGACAGGAAGGCACACACACACAATGACAAATCAATAAAATAGTTTATATCCCATGAATAGGAATCATCATAGGCTCTGAACACAGGCAGAGCAACTTTATAGATATATCATTATATTCATAGAAAACATCGAGAAGATAGAGATGAATACATGTGTGAAAATGGACACTTGGTCATTTTAACTACATTTGCCAAAATCCACACTAATGGTTAAAGGCAAACTCAGCCCTGGGATTCCACTGCTTATGCCTTCCACCTCAGTGCACCGATACTGTACAAATAACAAACAGGGTTTAGATGGCGCAGCAGAGACAGCCTCCTTCTCATGCAGGCTGCTCATGAGCTCCTGAGAGGATTACATGGCTTCTGCCCACACAGATTGCTCAGGAACCATGACTAGACGATACAGACCATCTATGAAGAGCCCCTCCTGTCCATTTGCTCTAACTACCAGCCTTAGACCAGATTCCAGAGCCCTTCTGCCTAAGATTGAGAAACATGCTTGAAATTGATTGGATCGTAGCATCCAGAGCTGTGGAATCTATGAACTAATCTTGGTTCCCAAGACCAACAACATCTTGTGAGGATCTTCTTGCTGTAGCATACCATGGTGGGAAACAGAAAGGTAAGAGCATGCCCTTGTATGAGAAAAAGGGGAATGAACCCTTTAAAGGACCCTGTGCCCTTGATAACAAGCCCTTCTCATGGTAAAGTGTTAAACATGCCCTCCTCCCTCCTGGACTCTCATTAGGCCCCACTTCCTGCTGCGTTGCCAAGCCACCTTGTTTAGGGAACCTATTCAAAGAGAGTATGTGGTTTCTAGCCAGAGACATCTACTGGCAGGAGATGGAAAAAGGTGGTCCTGCCAATGCTGGACAGAGCTCTGGGCCAAGAAAGAAAATGGAACCCATTTCTCTCCAAACTTTAGATTCCCCTGGCAGATGACAGGCTGATGTACGAGGGCTGTGTCTGAAAATATTTCCAGTTTCCAAGGCTGACTGGTCCATCTATTTACAGACCACATTTCTGTGAAACTTATATGCTGGGGCAGTTAGAAAGAGTCTTATTCATCACCTAGTCCACGAGACTCATTTTATGGTTGTGGGGAGGTGGGGTAGAGGCCAGGCTTGGACTAAGCAATACCTCAAGGTCACACAGGTGACTGAGAAGGAGAGAAAGTAAGGCCTCCAAGTTTCGCAGCTCAGCCCCAGGACACTCTGCAGGAGTGTACCCTTTCTCCTCATAGCTGGACTTGAAAATTATTTATGGGAAAAGGAATTCCCCCTTCTATACTACTCATTTCCACAGAAGAAAACTGTTGGACTTGGAGCCCATGCACCCTGGCTAGCATCAATTAGAAAAAAAATCTGGGAAGATTTTACTGTGTGCATTCTAAACAGACTTCTTTTGTTCCAAAAACATTCTTGGGTCCACCATGAAGCGCTGGAGAAAAGTTGGGACCAGGAGGGTTGCTATGATAAAATCACCTGACCAAAGCAACTTGAATAAGAGTTGATTCTGGATTGTGACTGAGGATACATGGGGACAGGAGGCTGAGGCAGATGGTCATATTGTGTTTGTGTCAGGAAGCAGGAGAAGATGGCTGCCGATGCTCAGATCCCTTTTTATTTATCCATGGAACTCAGCCCTTAGAAGGGTGCTATCCATATTTAGGGTGAGTCTTCCTACTTCAATCTATTCTGGAAAATTCCTCACATACCTACCCCCAATAGTTGTATTCCTGGTGATGTTAAATCCTATCGAGTTGACAATCTAGATTAATCATCAAAAGAAGTGAAACAGTGAACTATAACTGAACATTTAGTTTGGGCTAAGACAGAAGGAGGTCTAGAATCCTTCATCACCCCTCTTCTATTCTGTGTGTTCATCTAGCTCTATATGGCAGGAGACTGAAAGAAGGATCCCAGGAGTCTCAAGGTCAGAGCTCAGCTTGTCATCTTTGGAGTGACTATGGGCAGGTCTGACCCTCCCCTACAGCTGATGGGTGACCTTGAGCAGGTCTGACCCTCCCCTACAGCTGATGGGTGACCTTGAGCAGGTTTGACCCTCCCCTACAGCTGATGAGTGACCCTGAGCAGGTCTGACCTTCCCTCCAAGGTGCTGATTCTTTACTTTCTAATTCTTATTAGGCCACAGAAGTAATAGATTACAGGTCAGATCAGAGAGCTTATAAGTCAGTTATCACAGGGCCTGGCCTAGGATGCAGAGAAATGGCATTTGCCATCACTGCTGGTGGGAACACTGGGATAGGTGCCTCCAAAGCTGCTGTAGCAAGAGCAGATGATTTGCTTCACTTCTGAGTCTGGGCAGCACTTATAGCAGTAACAACCTTTATTATGTGGCCTTTAGCTTAAGTGTTTGCCCTCTATCAGCCTAAGCTAGGGCTTTTTAATATCTTTTCACCTGGGAAAAAATCTTCCATGACTCCTAGTATATAAAAATAGGCACATAAATCAAACATTTACTATAATAAATAATAAAGAAATGAGTTTAGGGCTGGTGACATGCTCAGCAGGTAGAACCCCTTGCTGCATTAGCCTCACACTCTGAATCCTTATCCACACCCAGAGCGAAAGAGATCAACTTGAATAAGTTTTTTTCTGACCTCCATGAAGGATGTATGGGCTTCTAAAGGCCTGGAGACCAACCAGCCTGGCCTCAGCCAGTGCAAACTGCTGATAACTAGTGCCTTAACACATGTGCCCCTTAGCACTTCTGAATAAGCCAACCTGAGGTCTGAGCCTGGGGCCTTGATGAGTGCAGAGCCCAGATACAACATTTCTAGAATACTGAGAGACCACTGCCTACAGCCACAAAGACCAGCAAATCAAGCCCTTTTCCCTGGCTGGGCAAAAAAGTATTTAAGGTTTTTCCTTCCATAATAAAATTGGACTTGCTTGTTTCAACTTGACCTTGGAGTCTGTGTCGTTGTTCTCCTTGCCATCTTTCCCCTCCCCAAAAGAGGAAGTAGCAGGACCCTAAGCATAGAGGCAACCCCAACTCCTGACTCCAAACCAGGGTCACCCCAGTACCTCCATACATACACCATCTCATACCTGTGCTCATAACTGCACATCCTATTTATATGTGCATACAATAATTTAAAAAGGAAAAGAAGAAAAAAATGTTTTTTAAACAAGACTTTGCTCTGCATATAACTTCGCTATTTGATAATTTACATAGTAAGGCAAATTTATATACTAATGAATTGGACACACTTTTTTCAATATAATATAGCTCAGTAATATTTGGAAGCTATGGAATGATGGTAGGAAAATATGAAACAATAATGTTTCTATAAGAATACAAAAGTGAGTGTACATTCAAAACTCTGCAAACCCTATGTTAATTTCAAATTTGGTCCAAAACTTTCCAGGCAGCATCCACTAGTGCCATCCCACATGGAGTGGGTTCCAAACCAAGGCTGCAGTGAAGTTTCCAGATCCTTGGACCTCTTACACATTTGATTTTGAATTAATCTTTGTGTTTTGCTTATTCAGAAATCTTTTACTGCTGCTAAAGTTCCCACAGTTCCTGTAATTTGTTATGATGCTGTGCCTTAAGGGGCTTGGATAGAGGGGGATTTATAACAGCTGGTACCTGGTAGAGCAAGAGTGACATTTAGAAAATTCGATAAATTAGAAGGCAGTGGAAACACAGGCTACCCAAGAATTCTCTACATACTTCCTTAACTGAAACTTCTCTAGGGCTGTTGGCCAAGTTTTCACTCACCAGGCATCCCAGTTCACTTTCTGTTGCTGTGATAAACACTATGGCCAAAAGTAGCTCAGGGAGGAAAGGGTTTATTTGTTTTGCACATTGTGATCACATCCCAGTGTTGAAGGACATCAGGCAGGAACTATGGAGGAACGCTACTTACTGGCTTGCTCTCCAAACTGAGGTTCCCTCCTGTCAGGTGCCAAGTTAACAGAAACTGACCAACACACCAAGACTACTTCCCTGAAGGTGCCCGTGAGCTTGCCTCTCATGGAGACCAACATCATCCTTCTCCCATCTCCTCTACCCTTCTTATAAGAATTCACTCAGTGCCCGAAGGGCTGCCTATCCGCAGACAGTAGAAGGGATGAGTCTCCCAGCTGCACAAAAGCTGTGTTTGGACAAAGTTGCTCCTTTCTTCAAGCTGTTCAGTTTGCTGCTGCTGTCGCCTTGAGCCTGCCAGCACCCTGTCACTCAACGCTCCTTCCACTGGAATCCAGACTCTGCAGGGCTGTGAGCCAGTCATGAAATGCAGGGCCAGTTCTGATAGTCACAGTAACATATGTTGGGTCAGTCGCGTCTCCCCTGACCTCTGACAAAACAGACTGGTTAGAGGCTTCTAGTCCATCCATCTCCCCAGCCTCCTGGCTTCCAGAGTTTTATTTTCATTTGACTGAGGATCAGAATATTAAGGTTAGCATAGCTCTGCCTTCCCTGATTCCCTGGCCACATATTTTCCTGGTCACATGCTGCAGGGGTGATGTCTCAAGCCTTGTAAGCAACAGAGCTCAGTGTAAGGAGAGAGGAAAAGAGGATACGGTGAACCCAGTTCTGCTTTGGCTATATAAACATTGCCTGCTTCCTTAACAACCCAGTGGCAGTTGTCTTCTTTATAAGGCTTAAGGAGGCATAACACTACACTACAGGTGTGGAGGGTCTCTTGATATCAAGGATGTGAGCCTCAGTGCCCTGTAGGCTCTGTATATACAATGCCTCTTCTCCTCTTCTCTGCTCTTCTTCCCCTCCCCTCCCCTCTCCTCTCCAGACTAATGATGACCCAGAAAACATTAGACCACAGCATCCAAATGATCATTGACTGCCTACTTCTGGCACATAGAACAGCAGCAATAAGGCATGTAGTTTTTGCTTCTCCAGTCAACAGAAAAGAGACTGTGCCTTTAAGGGGTCCCTGGTGCTAACATAGGAGTCCTCTTCTTCTGAGTGGGACAATGGGACAATGGATACTGGGCCTAGCCTGGCCCCAGTATCCAATGTGCCTAGAGGAACATTCTGAAGCTAGGCACCATGGCGTCAGGGTTGGACAGATCTATTTCCATGGTCTAAACTTTGTCAATATCAATTTACTGGAGATTTTTATCCTCAAATAGCCCAGGGCTGGGGCTGAGGTCTGACCTGGTCTGTGCAATTCTGAACCCCTGATGTAAGGCTGAGATCCACCTGATGTCCCTCCTCCTTCCTTTCCCTCATCCCATCCCATCTGATGTACCAGGTGGCCCCCTGTGGATTTCGGACTCATCCCATCCCATCTGATGTACCAGGTGGCCCCCTGTGGATTTCGGAACACTACATTGGCTGGATGAGGAGATGAAATTTGACCTTAAAAGATCCTAAGACATTTCAAAATGTTTATGTATCCTCTGTGGGTGATATTTTTAGACACAAAAAGTTCAAATTCCAGTAAACAATCATGAAAGCATGTAGAATGATAATTCTATCTCTGGTAAATTCCTAAGAGTGGCTGGCCAAGTCAGGGAATCCTTGAATGTGTTTAGGTGATTGGGGACTTGGGAATTTTTGTCCTCTGTGCAGAATCAAAAATACTGTTACTTAACTTAATTGACAGCTATAAAAGTGCTAACATAGACCACTCTGGTCTGGCTTTTGAAAGCAACTGTTACCTCTCTCAGTCTTTGCAGAAGGGCTGGCGGAAACGTCATTACCGCTCTCTGAGGTCTGAAAGTTGGGCCCCGCCCTCTAATTCTTATGCTGGAACCCAATACCCAACACTGGGGGAGACTTGAGAAATGGTTAAGTTCTGAAAGCTCTGACCCACTCTGGACCACAGACTGATCATTTTCTTACAGAAGTTACCCCACTTGCAGTCCTGGGAAAACCTCAACTAGGCTCTAGCTATGGTGGGGGGTGAGCCCTTATCACACAGGAATCAGGTGGCCCCTTGATCTTGAACTTCCTTAACTCTGGAACAATGAGAGATAAATGATTCGGCCTCAGGCACTTTTTTCATAGCAGCCAGAACAGACTAAGTCACTACTATTGATTGCCGTTTCATGGATGAGCAAATTGAGGTTCAGAGAGATTAGGCTACCTGTGTGATGTGTTTGAAGCAATGATCCCACCTAGGGAAGTCAGAGCAACTCTACTGCCTTTATTCCAGTTTTAACTCCAGTCCCCATTTCTTCTTAGAAAGTCACTGGTTAGATGTGATGACGTTATGCGTAAGCCGTTACAAATTATAGTAGTCAACACATGAGCTGAGTCATACAAACAAGAGATCAACTCCAGACATGAGCTATCGGCTGTTTGATAATATTTGTCTGGTAATTTTGCTAATTGTGCATTCATTTGTCATCTGCCAGAAAGTGACAGCAGGCAAACAGTAGGAGGCACCAGAGAGTTGGGGATCACATATGGAGGGATGCTTACCCAGGGAGCTGGTCCGTGGCTTAGATTATTCCCTTTGTGTCACTTGGGCTCTAGGGTAGCCCGGCCAGGTTCATGGAAGCCTATGTGGCTGTAAAGACATTAGCCTTCTAAACACTGTTTAAATCTAACTCAACACACCAGAGAAGATCTCTTCAGTAAGGTGGTCACGACAGAGAGTGCTTCCATTGAAATCTAGGGGGCAGCAGCACTCCCCAGAAGATAGAAACTTCTAGAAGGCTTGAGGTGGGAAAGGAGGTGCAGTTCTGTAGTACCTCCTACCCTTTGGGTAGAATCCCTGCTCCAAGGCCATCCCTCCTCCCTCCCATAGGCTACAGCTCCTCACCTCCTTTGATTTCCTACTTTAAAAAGGTTAGATGTCCAGGCCAGGTGCAGCCAAATCACCGGCTTCACAAAAAGCCACAGGTAGGCATTTCACTTCTAAAGCATCCCAGCCCTCTCCTGGGGGTGCACCCTGAGGCTCTTTAAGGATGCAAGTCACCCCTGGCTCCTACATGCTGGTCTTTCTTAACACCTGGAATTCTTACGCCTCTTGACGCTTTTTCCTTCCTCATGGCAAGCCCCTGTGTCAACAAGATAACTCAAACCACACAAGGCTGCCTTAATGGGGGTGCCCAAAGCGGTGACTGGATCCTTGGACCTGGGTTGCCTCAGTAAGTGACTGCCTCTCCTTGCTCTGCTGGCCCTTCCTCCATTACTTCACTCACAAACCCTCCCCTTTACCCCCATCCCAACTGGCCCTTGCTTGCCTTTCTTACAGGGCTGTACACATTTGTTCATTGCACACCCTGGAGTTCTCAACCTCCTGCTTGCCTGTGTCTCCCACAGAGATCCTTTCCCAAGCTCCTGCTGGGCAGGGGCTCATTTACATTTCACTCACCAACCTCATTTAGTTAATTTTCTACAGTTAATTCAATGTTCACCAAGTGGCTCTGTGTATTTGCATCCATCACCTTCCAGGATTCAGAAGGGCTGCAGGGTGGCGGCTTCCCTGCTGAGATCCCCCACTTAGGGAAAAAGCAACAACATGGCTCCCTGCAGAAAAACCTGCTGCAGGGTCAGCCAGGGCCTTTCTCCAGCTTCTACCCCAGGATCAAGTCCTGGTGGGGGCTGCAAGTCCCCCTCTGCCTTGGCAGCCTTGCCCAGGGTAGAGGCATGCTGACCACAGTCTGAGATCTCCTACTTCTGACAATTGCCTGTGCATCCATTTGGAGGTTACTGCCTGCTGTGCCAAGCATTTCTTTCACCTTAGCCTAAAATAGCTTATGCTTCAGGGGGTGCCTCCTGGTACCTAGATTATTACAAGGCATAGGAAGGAGCAGAAAGTAAAATAAAAGATACTAGTATTTCCAAATAGATAAAATGTGGCTGCTCACAAGATCAGACAGAGGGCTGTTGGCTCTACTCTGCTGAACCCAAGTTCATCCCCAGGACTTTACTGGCAGAGCATCATTCTAGGCATCTGTCAGTTTCTCATTCTAGTCATCTCAAAGTTTTCTAGCTCACTAAAAATATTGTATTAATAGATGGTTGCAGTGAGTATCTGTGACAGAAGTCAGATCTTTGGAAACGTGCTCTATAAACTCCAGTGCCCCCTTTATCTCCAAAGCAGCAAAAGCCTGGCATTTATATCCAGGTGTGCCCCCCCATACTTGTGGTTATAGAGAGATTTATTGGGATGGCACTGTTTGGTCTGATGCTTCTGGATTTCATCCAGGCTCCAGAGACCATACATGCATATTAAGGATGACTGCACATGCTGAACTTTCTAGAAATGATCTCAGAAATTCACCTGTAGTCTGTTTTCAGTGCCTGCCTCAGTTTGCACCCCCTATCTCAATGGACTGAAATATGGACCCCTTGTGACCTAAGAGTGATAAGATATCAGCTAGAGACCAGAGACTTGATCCTTAGGCTTAGTCTAGGAGTGTGTCCAGTTTACTGGATGCAATGGTTGAATTAGCCTGTGGGAAGTGTGGTCCAGGTGCTGAGAAGTCCTACAAGCTCCTTGATCAAAGCCCCACCTGTCCGGCCTATGTCTGCTCAGCTACTTTTGCAGCTCATCTCTCTTAATGCTTAGAATTCCCTTCCTTCCCTAGGTGACTACAGCTGAAGAATCCACTCGAGTCCAGACAAGAGAGACAGCCTACGCATATTTAGTAGGGACTCCTGGATGTTGTCAACTGAAAGGGTCGCCAGATTCTTCCAAGTCACCTGCTTGATTTCAGATGTATTCTGGGAGAAAGATTAGGTTCCAGCCCCTGGAGAGGGGATAGCTGGGAAGGGAACTCACTTAAACCTGTGGGAAGTGGTTCCTGGGATAATGCTGAGATTCTCAGTACTTGTCCTGGCAGGGTTTGTATGTAAACTTGATACAAGTTGGAGTCATCAGACAGGTAGGAAATGCCTCCATGAGATCCAGCTTTAAGGCATTTTCTCAGTTAGTGATCAGCCCATGGTGCCATGCCTGGGCAGGGAGTCCTGGGTTCTATAAGAATACAGACTAAGCAAGTCAGGGAAAGCAAGCCAATAAGCATCACTCCTCCATAGCCTCTGTATCAGCTCTTGCCTCTAAGATCTGCACTGTTTGAGTTTCTGTTTTTGACTTCTTTCAGTGATGAACAGTAACATTGAAGTGTAAGCCAAATAAACCTTTTCTCTCTCAATTTGCTTTTGGGCTCTGGTGTTTCATCACAGCAATAGAAACCCTAAGACAGTGTTGATTTCCAGCCAACCTTTCAAAAGATACATTGCTCAAACTAGAACTGATTTAGACACAACTTATACTTGGTTGGTTGTGCTCAATATATACTGATTCAAGAAAACAACTTCGCCAAAAGGATGTATGACAGGTAGACAGCAATCTCTGAAACAGCATTGATGTTCATCCTGCAGCCATCCTCAAGGACTTTTCTCCTCCCTCAGCCCAGGTTCATGTGCAGAATCACCCATGTCTTCCAGCTCAATCCAGGCTGCAGGAGCTCCCTCTGAATAGCCACGGGCTATGCATGGCCGCTGAGCCCTTGAAACATAGCTGGTCTGCATCAAGATGAGCTATCTGTGTGAGATACACAGCGGGCTTGGAAGATTCATGTGAAAAAGTCAAACATCCTAGTTTTCATATGAATTGCATACTGAAATAATATTTTTAAGACTGATTTTGATTTGTGCACATATGTATGAGTTTGTCTCTGCAGAGAGTGTATGCCACATGTGTGTGGGTCTCCAAGGAGTCCAGAAGAGGGCATCAGATACCCTGGATCTAGAGTAACAGGTGGTTGTGAGCTGTTGTATGTGGGTGTTGGGAGCTAAATTCTGAGTCTTCTGAAAGAGTAGTAAGTGCTTTTATCACCGGATTCATGCACCCAGCTTGAAATAGTATTTCTGTGGGGGTCAGCAAGATGACGAAAGTGGCAAGAGGCACTTGCTACACAAGTCTAGCAACTTCAGCTCTATCCCTGGAGCGTGGGAGAGAATTAATGAAATAGAGTTGCTCTTTCATCTCCATGTATGTGACCTGGCATGTGTACACACACACAACAGCAAGTAAACATGTTTTAAAATTAATAAATTTGATACATGGGGTTTATCTTGGTTTTGATACATGGGATTTGGTTATCATGAAATCGTATGACAATTTCACCTTTTGAAATTCTATTTTATGGCTTATACTAATAGCACACATCTATGGAGTAGAGTAAGATCCCTGAATACATGCATAATGCATAATGATGAAGTTGTTCTAGTCTCTAAAAATGCCTTCTAGTTCACCTAGTATTTCTTCTGTTTCAGACTAAAGTATTCATTCAAGCCTCAGGGTAAGCAAGTGAGAAGGGAAAGATCGTGAAGGCTTAAACGCCACTGCTTCCATCCATAAACTTCCAAAACATCCCCTGGCTTCCTGTCCAGGACTTCTGTCTTAGTCAGGGTTTCTATTGCTGTGAAGAGACACCATGACCATGGCAACTCTTATAAGGAAAAACATTTAATTGAGGCTGCCTTACAGTTCAGAGGTTTAGTCTGTTATTATGATGGCAGGAAGCATGGTGGTGTGCAGACAGACATGGTGCTGGAGAAGGAGCTGAGGATTCTATATCTGGATCCACAGGAAGAGACAGTGAGCCATTGGCCTGTCTTGAGCTTTTGAAACCTGAAAGCCTGGGCCCCAATGACACACTTTCAAAAAGGCAACACATCCAATCAGGCCATTTTCTATGCGTCTTCAGAGGCATTTTCATTCAGATCACTATAGCTTCTGGTCTCTGAGGTCCCTAAGGCCAAGCAGAGACTCTCACTGCATCCTGCCTCTGCTCATCTCCCTCAGCTCTCCTCCATTCTCCCACGGTTCCCACTGTTCTAGCCTGGCTTTCCTTCAACACAGTCAACATCATCCTATCACAAGACCTTTGCTTGTTCTGTACTTACTTGTCAGCTGAAATATTATTCTTCAGATGTTTTGCATGTTTACTTTTTCATGGTTCTCAATTAGGAAATCTCCTGCTAGGATCATCCACCCTAAGCTACTTGGAGTCTTTCAGGTAAGTAGCTGCTTCTCCTAAGTGGATGACCATCAGGCACTTCTTCTAGGGGTCTTCAGGAGCATCTATTCCTACTCTTCAGATCAGCTCCTCCCTGATAGAAGGTCATGGTAGTTTGAGAAGCCACTCCAGCCTGGCCTCTCCACTGACTTACAAATGCAAGTCACTTGTTCTTATAACTCTTGTGGTATCTCTTGTGTATGTGAGGGAAACTGTGGGGAGAGGAGGATCAGCTCCAGCAGTATCCAGATGTGAGGGTGGCAAGGAGCAGGGCTTGAGCTATAGGCACAGACCTGGGGAGGGGTGCGGGACTAGAGGGAAGGATCTGATGGGGTGACTTCCTGCTGCTTGTTAAGTTCCAGCTCAGTCTGCAGGGACTAAGTAAAAATTTTGCTTTAAGCAAGAACATAAAAATCATCTTTTCTGATAGTGATGGAGCTTTCATGGGACTGGACTAGGCTCTCTCTATATGGGAAACAGTTTGTGTAGTTTGGTCTATTTAAGGGGACCCCAGCAGTGGGATCAGGATCTATCCCTGGTTTATGAGCTGGCTTTTTGGAACCCATTATTTACGGTAGGACACTTTGCTCAGCCTTAATGCAGGGGGAAGGGCCTGGTCCTGCTTCCACTGACTGGACCAGGCTTTGCTGACTCCCACTGGGAGGAGGTGATAGGCGTGGGAAGGAAGCTGATAAGGGAGTGGAAGGAAGGATGAGAAGGAGGTCTACGGTTGGAATGTAAAATGGATAAAATCATTATTAAATAAAAAAAATCACCATTATCCTCTTTTTTACTTAAGCCTATATGAGCACAAATACACACACACACACACACACATACACAGAGAGAGAGAGAGAGAGACAGAGAGAGACAGAGAGAGACAGACACAGACACAGACACAGAGACACAGAGACAGAAGTATTTGGACAATAGGCAATGCCAAGATGTTTTTACATCAATCTCTGGGCGAAGCCCTCAGTAAGTTCCCTAAAGCGAGTTCTTTTTTAACCTCCCTGTAAATGCTTCTCGTCATTTGGCATGGGAGGAAAGTGAGGCTTGGAGGGTGGACATGTCCTCCTAGGGCCATATGTCTCATAGATAACAGAAGACTGGAAGCCAATGCAGCAGACCCCACGCCTTTGCAATGTCCTAACCCTGCTCTTCTCTGGGACCCAAAGGGTACATGAGGTTAATTAACTTGCTAGGGACACAGAAGCATCCCTACATGCCCCTCATCTGCTACCCTTCCCGGGACATTGTGACACAAATCTATTAAATATGCCGAGGCTTTGCTAAGGTGTCATTATAGAGCCAGGAGAGAAGACTCTGTCAATCATAGGCTATGGTGCTGGGCAAGCTCATGATCTTCCAGAGCTGCAGGACCCTCACCTGTAAACCAGGGACACAAAAGTCCTGTGGAAGTCAGATAGAAAATGACCCACACAGAGCATTGTCTGAGCTTGGGGTACCTATCAGTGTGTTACTAAACCAAAGTGCAAGGTAACCCTGAGGTCACTTCCATCATTTTCTAGGCCTTCATCAAACTGGCGGGCACTCACTCATTCATCCACCCTTCCATCCTTGACAGCTGTTTCTTCATGTGTGTGAAGGACCTGTGATGGTGCTCTGTTAGGGATGCTGCACAGAGTCTGTGTGAAGTGTCTACGCTGGGGACTGGCTCACGCTGGGTGCTCAGTTAATGTCTACCTCTGCGCCTACCTGAGCAGAGAAAGCTTGAGGTGTCCTGTCCAGCCCTTTCTTTGCTCCGGTGCTTTCATAGGGCTGGTCCTTGATTCATTGTACCCAGGGGTGGCCACTTTGATGCTGACTAGCTGGTACACAGCTATTTTATCATGTATGTGTATATATGGGAAGGGGGAATAATGGCTGTCCTCCTTAATCATCCACCTAGTTCTTGTGACAGATTCTCTCAGTGATCCTGAAGCTTACTGATTTAACAAAAGACGTCCAGCCTGTCTCAGCCTTCCCAGGACCAGGGTTCCTAGCACTGGTGTTCGAGGCATACACCTTTGTATATGGTACTGAGCACTGGAACACAGGCCCTCATGACAAATGTCTTCTCAGCTGACTAGTGGTCTCCTCAGCTCACACTTCTTTTTAACTATACCATAAAAAACTTTTTTTTTCCATCAGAACACAAAACACATTCATTGTGGAAAATTTGGAGAACACCAAGAAAAACAGAAACAAATCACCTGGGCTTCTCTGAACCCTTCCAAGCATCTTCTCCCCTCCCTCTCCCTTCCCAGACTGCTGTGTAAGCGGTGAGATCATCGTCAATACACAGTGTGGTTTCCTGCTTTCTCCTGCTCAGGATCTAGCAAGCCATTCCTCCACGGTGTAAATGCAGTTTTAATAGTTATCCTGTGATTTATCTAAGCAGCCTTGTCTACAATGCCCCACATTCATGAAGTTCCAAAAAAAAAAAAAACCTCTTCTAAGTCAAAGAGGCACAGATATTTAATTCATAGGCTTGACTGCCGGTGTTTGGTACCCAGCGGATGCTGGCTTCTCAAGCTTGCAGGTACCTGTCCATCCTTCAGCAACCCCACTACCACTTTCCTGATGATCTAGGTTGGGGGTGTGTGTGACAGACATGAATCAGAAAGCAGAGTCTTTCTTAAGGAACAGGGCCTCAGGCTTGGACCAAATCCCCAGAGAAAGATCACTGCAAACCTGTACTCTCCTTTTTTTTTTTCCTTTTCTGGCCTACTTTGAATAAAGCCTCAGGGCAGATGGGTTTCCTGAGCTACCAAAACTTTAAATATCTGCCTGGGGCTTCCCATGCTGGCTTCCATAAATATTTTAAATATTTTCCTTCCTGTTCTTCTGCCAAGATGGGGGGTATTTTGGCGGGGCAATGAAAAAAAAAACAAGAGGGAAAGGCCTTCTTGATGAGAACTGGAGGATAGAATGCATGAGCTGAGTGTCTCCAAACACATCAGGGGCTGCCAGGTTAGCGGCCAGCATCCTTCAGTGCAGGAAGGGCTGGCCCTTGTCAAAGCCTGCCCAGTTGTCTGCTCCTAGAGTGGGCACCACACTCCCACTGTTCCCAGTGGTCCTCTATATCCTTACTGCTAAGATCTCTTTGCATCAGTCACTTCCTGCCAGTCCTGCCCACACTCATATGAGCTCCATGTAGTGGCTGAAACAAACTGAAAGTGGCTAGAAGTACTGAGATTTTTGCCTATGGTCTAACAATTAGAATCAGATGGTGTAGGACTTGAACCTGGACAGGCCCATGATTATGCTCATAAGCCCAGCCTGCACACTGGTCAGGGTTGATGTCTGTTTAATACAGTGAGTTTACATGTGGGGCTTGTCCTTGCCCAATGACCTGTTAACCCCAGTTAACTCTGCTAGCCTGTTGTGGGGTCCTCAGTCCTTCTCATTGGCCTATTGCAGGATGAGACCTAAGTTTTCATTCTCTGTATAGACACACACACACACTTGCAACCCCAGCCCCCTGGAGGCTGAGGTAAGAGGGTTGGGAGTTTGAGATCAGCCTTGATTACATTGTGTCTTCAAGGCCATCATGAGTTACAAGTTAAGATTCTGCCTTTAAAAGAAGAAGAAAAATAGACCACAGAAGACTTAAAAGCTGTCTTAAATATTCTAAGGGTATCTCCTGGAGTGTGTTCTGATTATTGAGTATTTCACAATCAACATGAAGTCAAATTATGATCTTTCTCATTGATCCTCCCAATAGCTCTGTGAGAAAGAGGGAAGGAATCAGAAAAGGTAAGTATTTTTCTTAAGCCAGCACAGCCTCTTCATAATTTGGTAGGTTGGAAGCTATTTGTTGTTTGCAGGCCTGTTCATTTTGCTTTTATTCAGTCTCTTGAGTTTTAGAGAAAGCCGCAGTCTAGAGAAGAGCAGAGGCCATTTCAGGTCATACAGCATGTCAGCTGAGCAAGGCTAGGACTAGACCCAACTCCTTCAGTTCCTTGGTTCTGCTTCATCAAAAACAGAATATGAATAGATTGGGAAAATTCCCATTGTAGCATGAGGCTCCTTCTAGCTCTGGGATGCTGAGCGGTTCCCCTGGATCCCTACAGTGGGGTGAGCCCCACAGCACTAGTGAGGCATATCAATGCATCCAGAGCTGGGGGTGAGCATGCGGGGTGGCAGGGCTGTGACTAACTGAGGGGTGCACCCCAACAATGCTCACTGTCAAAGTCCCAACTACATCCCAGCAGGCACGGGCAGCTGTAAGGGAATCTCAGGGTGCAGCTGCAATGTCACTTGCCCATATGAAGAGCAGAGCCCCATCACCCAGCAGCTATGCTGATCTAATTGTACAAAATGGAGTGATAGCACCGAGGCTCTTGCTATCTGACATCTCTCCTGTTGGGTGTCCAGTGCATTGGACCCATGTCCTCCTGTATTCTAGGTAGTGGAGATGGCTTTGAGCCAATTGACATATGCCTCTATCCCTTCCTTTTACCTTTTATTTTGAGAGTCTCACTAAATTGCCTAGGTTATCCTTGAACTTTACTCTGCAGCCAAGGCTGACCTTAAACTGATTACCCTTTTGCCTGAGTGGTCTGAATAGCTAGAATTATAGACTTACATCAGACCCAGTTTCTCATTTGATTCCCTACCTGGGCCTGGGCAAACCATCAGGCAGGGTTATGTGAACAGCACTGGCCGGTAGGGATGCAAGCTCTTTGTTCTCCTATCTAGCTCCATTGTCTGGCTCTTTGACCAGCTAAGCCTGGGCTCAGGCTTGCCAGCCAGCTAGGCTTCAGCCTAGCTTACTCCATAAACTCCAACACAAGTTGCGCTCGAGGCCTGGCCTGTATTTGGCAATATGACAAAGTTTCCTGTAGCTCACCCTAGACATCTTTTACCTATGCCCCTTTTGGGGAAGCAGGGGCCATGTCTCGGGAGGAAACACTGCAAGCCAGTCTCAAAGGCAATGTATGAAGAAACATTTGTTCAATAGGAGCAGAGGTGAGAGATATATCATCCACTCTCTCCTCTTCACTGCATCCGGACTCTTCCCTCCCTCCAAGCAATAAATGGAACACAGTTTTGCACTGAACTGGATAGGGCTTAGCTGAAGGAAACATAGCTACTCCTCTCAGAACTTGGAGCTTTGAGTAGGGACACAGATATCTGTCAGTCAAATAATTGCAATACAGAAGCCATTGCAAAGGACCGTGCACACTAATGAAACACCACAGGGGGTCAGAACTCCATCTGGTGTCAAGGGAAGCCTGAGATCTAAAGGGGAATGGAGGTCAGTGAGATTTCATTGCAAGGTGCCTGCAATGTAAGTAAAGGCAGAGAAGTCTCTCTTCTTGGAAAAACAGCACGAACCATAGAGCAGGAGGCTGGTATGCAGGGAGGCTGCTGAGAGAGGAGAGGAGAGGATCACATAGGTCAGGCTGCACGGAGCATCTGAGCCTGGGAGGCAATACACTGGCTGAGATCTCCAGGTGACTCACATGGAGAATTGAACACAGGGATAAGAAGAGCAGAGTTGCAGGCTAACTTCGGGCAGGCATCTGGGGACCCCACCTCACAGAGGCCAGGCAGGGAATTCATCATGATTTTTCAGCTCCTGGACTCTTAGAATAAAAGCAGCAGACCTACTCCATCCCCGATGGGAGCCTGGCAGGATAGACACAGAACAGTGACACAAAGAGTAAAAACACTGCAAGGGACACCCCACCCTACCCACCATAGCATCACAGAGCCTAAGGAACTCATCCCAAAAGGGCCCACGTGACGGACTAGCAGAAACCTGGTGAGTACCAGACAGAGACACAGCAATGGCCAGTGGCAGTGAATTGGAGGTGTTGGGGGATAAAGCCACTGGGACCAAGAGGCTGGGGAAGCTATGGTGGTCAGCCAGCAGCCAGCCCACAGAGCAGGGCTGTTTCTCTGTGGGGAGGGATGAAAGGGGAAAGGATAGGGAGAAGTTCCTTGGGGAAGCAGCCTCTGCTAATGCGTGGGATAGGAGAGAAGTGATCTGCAGCTGTAACTGCAAGCCAGAGGCTCTGGGGCCAGGCCAGGGTGCTGCTCTAATACCAGCACCACCTCCCTCCTTAAGCAGGCATAAGTCTGCATGGTTGCTATCCATTTGATTGCCTATGCCAGACTGGGCATGGGGCATCTGGATATAGCTTTCCTATGGCGGATTAGACTCTAACACTGCCACACAGTCATCCTGTGTTTCAAAATAAGTTACATCGAAATAGATTTTTTTTTTTTTAAATTGATCTATATACAGTTGGGTGAAACCAGGGTGGGGATGTCTAATTTCCACACTCCTACATTCTGGCTGAACATGCTAATTCTGTAAATGAAAGAATGATGATTGTTTTATAGCTGAGGCGCCAGAGTACAGAGTCAATTTTTTCAGCCCAGGCAGCTTCTAAAGCCCTGGTTCGTTATGAAGGTCAGGACACAGGTGCATCTGGGAGAAAGAACCAAGGTGCTCATTGGGCTGGACTTCTGGGAAGTGGGGGGTCTCTGGGTGGCTCCAGGAGTGAACAGGCTGTGTGAACAGTTCAGGGAAGGATATGAGGTTGCAGACATGGCAGACAGGGAGGTGAGGAGCCTTTGGAGGTCAGTAGCTGCCTGACAGTCCTAGAATCAGGTCCTCACTGACCACCTGCTTCCATCTCTCAGCCAGGGACTCCATTTCTTCTGGATCCGAAGAAACTTGTCCCACAGCTGAGATGTGTCAGGACCTTTGTAGGTCACCTCAGAGGACAGATCTAGTTCATGGAAGACACAAAGTCTTTCAACATTCAGGGAAGAGGCAGGGGTGTGTGTTAGTGTGGCAGAGGGAACAATGCTTAGGGCTCCAGTTCTCAGGTTTCTTTGCAGAATCTATACTTTTTCCTATCAGGTAACTCGAATGTAAGCTAGATGCAGTAACGGGTGTAGGACAAAAGAGGCCACAGATGAGTGAGTGGCAGGCCATTGCTCAGTGACGATCACTATGGAAACAAGTGACAGAGATAGATGAAGGGTCTGATGTCAGGGGTCAAGGGTTTCTTTATACTCCTGACTTCACATTCTCCCACAGGAAGATGGTTTGTGTTGATAAGATGTAATTCCAGTTAGATAGCATGGGAGGGGCAGAGCAGAACTTGACTTCCATCAGCAGAGTGCCAGATAACAGCTGCTGCGCCCTGATTGCAGAAATCATGCCTCCTGTCACAGGGCTGACCTCTGAGCACCACAGAGGTCACCCACTGGCTCATGTAGACCCAAGATGCTCCCACTGATAACTGGACATTGTCCTCATGAATGAAGTGCCTTCCCTCTAAAGATGAGGATGCCACATTTGTGAGAGATCTTATAGGATATAAAAATTGTAACCTGTTAATTCTCTAAGTAAAATTGCTAATCGCATAAAAGCTGTATTGATCTTATCAGACCCATTTACACAAGCAAGCACTGAGGTTCAGAAATGTGCCAAAGGGCACATGATGAGAAAAAGATGAAAAGGAACTCCTGAATTTCAGAGCACTGCTGTATTTCTTCATAGGCTTTATAGGGGAGCCTGGGGAAGAAAAAGGAGAAGTTTGGCATTTCAGAACCACAGAGTGAGCACAGAAATCACCACTTCTGCAGCAGGTATTCTCATGTCTCACTTCCTGTGTGCGTGAATGTGTGTGTGTGTGTATCTGTCTATGTGTATGTGTGTGTGTGTGTGTGTGTGTGTGTGTGTGTGAAGGCCAGAGGACACCTATAGAAGCCAGAAAAGGATGTCATGTTCCCTGAAACTGGAGTTACAGATACAGTTACGAATGTTAGCGTCCCCATTTTTCTGGCGAGCAAGCTGAAATTCGGGGTTCTGTCCTTGCACTCATTTGTGTATGTGAGTGACTCATCTCTGGAGTGTCTTGCGTCCTTATAATTATTTTCAGACATCACTGTTCATTTCCTTGGAATTCTTTTGTAGAAGCTGCTTTTGTGCAAGGACGAAGGTGAACCCAGTGTTAGCAGTGATTCGTGTTAGTTACTGAGGACAATGAGTCACTCAAAGGGAACTTTCTGTGTTGAGGTCCTTAAATCCCCCAGGGACATAAATTTCATGTAAAATCTCTGCAAGGACTCACAGATACTTCTAAGTATTCCATGATACAGATGAGCGGCTCTCATTCGGTGCCTGTGGTTAAGGTTGTTTTCTTTTCCTTGGGCTTCCTGTGGGGCTTCTGCTTACTCTGAGGGTGCTGCCTTACAAAATCCAGGCTTTAGGTGGGTAAAAAAAGGACAAATACTCATGAGACCACTCAGCTGGGGCTCAGTGCAGTGACCAGGACAGGATTGCAGAGTCAGAATACAATGGGCAGCTTCAATACAGGATGAACGTCACACCCATTCACACCCATCCAAAAATGGAAGCCAAAGTGAGTAATGTATCCAAACAAAACAGGGTATCCAAAGGAGGCCAAAGCCTTAGTACTTGGCTGTAGGGAGAACTCATAGGCCAGAGTGCTGATAGGCTGCAAAGGAAGATGTTCAGTAGGGGTGTGGCCTTGGGTTAGCTCCCTCCTGAACTGCTCTTTCTTTATGAGCTGAAGAGGAATATTTCTGTCTTGCCTCCTTCTAGGGTCCCCATAATGAAGGAGGCTCTGAGGGTGGGATGAGCTAATAGTGGTGAGAGTCTTTGTCATGCAGAAATGAGGAATGTGTCATGCTGGATGTCATCCCCTCTGTCCCTCTCCCTCCAGAGAGAAATGGTCACCACTTCAGGTATGGATCAGCTAGACCAGCTGGATGGCTGTCCCTCCCTCTCCCTCTCATAACTGAGAGTTGGTAATCAGGGTTTAGAGGAAGGGCCAACTGACTCACACTGTTCCCTGATGGGTTGGTGCTGACAGCGACTCCGTTAGGGTAACATTCGATGCTTAGAAGTAGGCATGCGGCTACTGACTTTCAAACTGAATGTGACCTCGTCTCTAGGTGGCTGACTGGGTCTTACAAAGATAGTATCTTGGGACGTGGATTCCACACTAGTTCCTGCTTTGAACCCCCGTGCTCCACAGAGTCTAGCTGGAGCAAGGTGCCCATGCAGAGCTCATGGTGTTGGGGAGCCTTTGGAGACAGTGTGTGGCCAACCCTTTATGAAATTGGCCAGAGATTACACAGCCATGCCTCAGAGAGTTGAAAGGAGCCTTAAAGTTCGCTTAGCCCTCCAGATGGAAGCCCTGTCCTGTGATGGTTACCACCCACCAGGATCACAGTCTTCAAGCTCTGAAGTCACCTAGCCTCTAACTGCATGGCGCCATGACCCCACATACCATCTGTGTGCAACAGGAACAGTGTGAGGGCTAGCCCTGGCTCTAGAAAATCACAGCATTTAGGACTTTGCAGGCTCACCTGCTTCCTGGCTAGGGATGTTGGCAAGTGGAAGCCTCTTAGGTCCTTGCTCTTGGAGTCTGTCAATCTCTAGCAATTACAAAAAGCAATGGGAAGATGTCAGCTTGAGTTGTTTCAATACAGTAAGATGTGGAGGAGGTGCCAACTTGTATGTCTTCAGCCTAAAGGTCTTAATCACGAGTCTATCTTGTGTTACAAAGACACAAGCTGGATGGACACTGGCTATAAATAGTTACCTTTTCTGATGCAATGAAAAAACACCTAATGAAAGCAATTTTTAAAAAGAAGGAAGGATTTGTTCTGACTCACATTTCAAGGGTCCCTGATGCCATCCATCATGTCAGAGAAGCATGGTGGCCTGAGGCAGATGGTCCCATTGCATCTTCTGTCAGGCAGCAAAGAACAATGGATGCTTGTACTTAGCTGTCTCCATTCTGCCCAATCTAGAACTCTGGACCATGGAAGTGTGTCACCACATTGGGGCACTGGGAGAGTCTTCTGATTTCATTTAACCCAATCTAGAAGTTTTTTTTTTTTTCACAAACAAGATCAGGAGTTTGCCTCCTAGGCAATTGTGGATATTGTCAAGTTGACAATATCACCTGTCACACTGACACTTGAATTGACTATGATGTTCATTGGCCATTAAATGCTGCTCTTAATTTTTTCCTAGCCATTATAAACATCATTCTGAGATCCATTAAAATGTCTCAGAGGTAAATGTGCCCACTGCCAGGCTTGATGACCCGAGTTTGATCCTCAGGACCCACACAGTAGAAGAAAAGAACTGACTTGCATAGATCTACACATTTTCCATGGCATGTATACACACAAAATAAATGAATGAATGAATAAATAAATAAATAAATAAATGTGATTTTAACATCATCCTGAACTAGTTATGCAAAAACAAGGAACAGGGTAAAATTGGACATTCCACATTCCAAACTATGACTAAGTTTTCTTCTCCATGAGAGGACCCGCAATGGGCATGGAGATACTGAGTGGTGAGGACACAGGTGTGGCAAGCACCTCTGTGCCCTCTTTGCTGGTGGTACTTTGTCTAAGAGCCAGTTGGCATAGTTAGTATTCTCTATACTGAATAACTGGAGTCTCAGCTCTCCTCTGGGGCCAGACCATGGCCTGTCTATCCAGCACCTTAGCAACCTGGCACTGTATCTTAGCCAATAGACTTTCATGCTTTTGAAAATGTCTATGTTCTATTTGAAAATAACTAAATAATACAATATAGTAAATACATTTTGTATGTTTTCTTGGTAATCTATTATTTCTTATTTTATTTCAAGGAAGCACAGAATTAAAGAGAACTGTCTTAAAGATATATGTCTGAAAGCACTGTCACGAGACATACATTACATCCTTCCTTGGAGTCCATGGACCCGTGGTCCTGGATAACTTGATGAATAACCAAAGTTCTTGCATGAGCCTCAGTTTCTACATTTGTGACTGAGGGAGTGCATGTCTACCGACAATGTTAGTTGGCTGTCATGTTATTTGGAAGAGTGAGCCATCTAACGTTCTGAGCAGCACAATGCATGGAACACACTAGGGACTCCCTGAGGCTTTACTTATCAACTCTTTATTCTCCAAGATATAAATAACTCTCTGTTTCTCAATGAGAAGTGGAGACTCTGAGAGACTAAAAACATGCCTTAAAACCAGAGCATCTGCTCCTGAGGACTGGAAAGATGAAGACCTCAGGCCTATTCCTTGGTGGGTGCCTGGACATGGAGTCTAGCCAGGTTTGACTATATCTGCATCTTGAAGAATGTTATATATACAAACCCAGAAAGATAAGCAGGGGATGTACTCACTCATTAGTGGACTCTAACCAAAAAAAAAAAAAAAAAACAAAACAAAAAGCAAAGCATGTCCAAGCTGCAAACCACAACCACTGAACAGTTTGAGATCTGAAACACCTTGGACTGGCACCTTGGATTCCACTCTCTGCAGAGGAGCACCTGACCCAGTCTTGATGCTGGTGTGAGGAAACTGGATCTTCCAGGAGTGGATGCTGAACTAAGCCATAATTGAGACCTTGGGAACTCCTGTCCTACCTGGGGAGGAGATAAAGAGATGTGGAGAAGAAAGAGTGACTGGAAGGGGTGGGAGGGGAAAGGGAGCTTGAACAAGGATATACTTGGATAAAAATCATGACTTTTTTATAATTAAAAAATAAAAAATTAAGTTTGTAGAATAGAAGACAGGACTAATTATCTTTCAGATGAGATTTTTTATTGGGAAAACTGTTAATATCAAAGTCGTAAGGAACCATGATGGAGCCTCTAAAAGAAGAAACAGCCATTTCAGTTCCCATTAGTTCTTGAGAACAAAGTGGGTTTCTGACTCTTAAGGGGTTTAGTGGGGAAAATGAAGGTAGAGGTTGCCATACCACATGACCTAGTCTATATTCTAGAAGCCAGAAAGATACTGACAAATGTCACTTGTTTAGCTCAAAGTCAGCTTGGGTATGGACAGTAAGGAACAGGCAAGCCTTGCTTACAGCCCTATGGGAATGAGAGAAAGCACAGTACATATACTCATCAATGACAACCCCTTACTAAACTGATTATTACACAGCTACATGTTCCTTCAGGCTCCCATTGTCTTTCCCACTTGCCATTTCATTTCTTGAAGGTCCCATTTATGGCTCACCTCTGTGAAGCCTCCTTTGACTCTCTAGAATGAACTCACTGAAGAAAGCATCAAGAGGTGTGAGAGATATCTGGGAGTCAGAGGGAAGCTAAAGGATCTGTAACTCAGCAGAAAAGACTGACAACCAGGCAGCATCAAAGTCCAAGGCCTCTAAGATATCCAGACACGCAACTGCATCAGGGAATGTATCTGGAACCCTTTCAAAGCCTTTGTGACTCTGGGTGATTTCAATCCTATCAAAGTCCAAGTACCTCTGGAGTTGATTGCCAGGTAAGGTTTCTTGCTCTTGGCTCTGAGAAAGGGTTTCTGAGTACTTGTGGACCATGTTTCTTTTCCTGTGGAGATGTACAGAAATGTCTCCAACAGTCCAGAGTAACTATCTTATGAGAACCCAGCTTGAAGTGCCCAGTGGGTTTAGCATGGTCATTTACAGGAACTTAGAATACTAGGACATCTACATTGCTGGAAAAGCCCACTCCAGCATGAGTGACCACTCACATCACCTGGATTCTTTGCCCAACTTGCAAGCATCTCCACTGAAGAGTCCTCCATCATCCCCAGCAAGTGTTTGATGCTTATATGACGTTGGGATATCATGAGCCTCCTGGGTCTTTAAAGCAGCTTGTGAGCTTCTCCCTCTCTTTCATGAGAACTGCTTCCATATGGGAGAAACAGACCCAACACTCAGCACATTATTCTAGCTAAAACAGGTCTACAAAAGGACCAAGCCCCCCACCACCACATACACACAAAAAGAAGCAGTATCAGAATGAAATGCAACTCTATAATGAATGCAGACCATGTTCACCCAGCAATATCGAGACAAAGTCTATTCTGTTGCCTGTCACTTGAAAAGTAATAAAGCAACAGCAAAGTGATACACACACACACACACACACCATATAAAATACATGCCATATGCCAACAATGAATGCCCCTTCTAAATACTGAAGGGATAATGGTATTGAGACCTGGGGTGGCAAGGAATGGGGACATGGGACCTCTAAAAATAATGCAAATTATGTCCTTAGATGTCAACTCAGCCCTAATTCCTCACCCTAATTGCTTTAGCCATGTCCAGGCTGAAGCCCAGAGAAGAGCAGAGACTGACCTCAGTACCCTGAAAGATTAGGAACAAAGGTCTGGTGAGCCTCTGGCCCTTTCACATCAATTTAATGCCTTCTTGAGTGTCTTCACTGGCAGAGATGCAGGCTGGGTGGTCTTGAGAGAGACCCCAACCATTACTACAATCTCCACTGCATTCTCATTCACTTCTTATGTAGAAAGAAAAAAGTTCTGAACTGCTGGCACCCATTCACTAGTGGTGTAGCAATTACATCTCTTATTATAAAACTGTCAGTTAACAAATTGATCTTTGGCATATGATTTAGGTCCTCGCATATCCAGACCTCATCTATTCTTTGGCAGACTACACACTTAGAGTCAGAAAATCCTGACTGTGAATCCAGCCCCTGTCACTTCTTAGTTAAGTGACATGGGTTCTTATAACTCTCAGGGCTTCCGTTTTCCCTGTTGTAAAACAGGAATAACTATGACAGCTACCTGGCAAGACTATTAATGCAATAACAGGGCTCTGGGGTGCACATTTATGAATTGGGAAGCATGATGCGCAGTTTCCATGCATGAGCTCTACCATCTTCACAGCAGTCCTGGGATCTGGGACCTGTTATTACTCCCATTATGTAGACGAAGAAACTGAGCTCTTTAAGAAATCTTGCTTAAGGTCACATACTGTGTGTAATGATATGAATGAGAAATGTCTCCCATAGGTTCACAGATTTGAAGACTTAACCCTTTGGAGGATTAAAGAACCTTCAGGAGGTGGAGCCATGTTGGAAGAAGCACACCATGGTGGGAGGGCTTCAGGAGTTTATAGTGTATCACATTTTAATGTAACAAGTGTTAACAAGAAAGAGATATCTTCAAATTGTCTTTGGCTGGGAGGGAGAGTGAGGAGGAGAGTGAGAGTCATAGGACATGTGCACATACACACACATACACACACATGCACACATACACACACACTCATACGCACACATACACATACATACACATACACACACATACATACACACACACACCAGAGAGAAAGAATGAGAGAGAGAGAGAATGAGAGAGAGAGAAAAAGAGAGAGAGAGAGAAAGAAGGAGAGGGAGAGAGAGAGAACCAGTATAACTGAAAATGAACAATGAAGAGAAGACAGGTATTTTTCTATATTCTCCCTCCAAATTTTACATACGCTCCAGTCTCGTAAAATTAAAAAATTGTGCCAGTGGGTGCTTTGGTGAAGATCTGATGTCCAGAAGCATGGCACTCGCACCTCTCATGTGCTGCATTATATGGTCTGATTCTCACTTTCATTCACCATCTCTGCAATGGGATTAATAACGGGACACACATTTTCAAGTTACTGTGAAGGTAAAAGGAATGAGCATGTGCTGATCACTGCCAAGATGTCTGCTTATGTTGTACAAGGAAGAAAATGGGAGACAAACATGGATGGTATCTGAGTCCCTAAGAGCATCATTTAGCCACCAAGCTGACTGGCCTTGAGCAATATTATCTTTAGACTTTCAGCAGGGGAAATGATATACTTAACTTCAACTGCCGTTTGAATTTTGGGGCTTTATTATTTACAAAGTTATAGTTCATGTTCTAAGGAAACAAACTGAAATTCAGACAAATATATATTCATAATGGGAAAAATGTAGGAATAAGGTGGAATTAAACAAATAATGTTGTATATGCATGCAAAGCAGAATATAAAGTAGCCATAAAGTAAAAAAATTGTTTTATGATTTAAAAATAATCTTACTGTAATTATGATACATGAAACATAAAATATATAAACTTTAAATTTTAGAAGAAAATATCCCAATAATGCATATACAAATACTTATGCATATACACACATATACATACATACATACAAACATACACACACACACATATATGTATACTGAAGTGCAGGGGATCGAACCCAGAGTTTTGTGAACACTAGCGAAGTGATGTATCACTGAGTTACATTCCCCAGCCCTTCCCTAAATATTAATATTGGACTATATGTGGTTGTTTTCTTAAGTGCTTTACTTTCTCTTGTGCTTATCATGACTATCATTTTTCTATCTTCTCTCTCCTCTCTTTTATCTTCCTTTTCTTTCTTCCTTCCCCATCCCTCTCTTTAGTAGTAGGACTGTGTTCTGTTACATTGTAAATAATTGTCCCATCTACTGGTTTAATAAAAACATTGATTGACCAGAAGCAAACAGGAAGTATGGGTGGAGCTACCAGACTAAGAAAACTCTGGGAACAGGAACAACAGAGCAAAGAGATATCATGGAGACAAGATGATGAGACTCCAGCAGAAGCAGAAGAAGTTGAAATGTTGTTCTGAGAAAAGGTACCAAGCTGCATGGCTGAGCAAGATAAGAATCATGGGTTAGTTTGAGTAAAAAGCAAGTTATACGCCTGGGCCCTAGTCCAATCAGCATAAAATTAATGCAAGTATCTGTGTGTTTCTGTTGGACTGTGGGTCTGTAGGTCTGGACCACAGGCCAGACAAGCCAGAAACTTAATACTACACTCTTCCAATCTTACTATATATCTCAGATTGTCTTTAAATGCCAGCTCTTCTTATAGTAGCCTCCTGAGTGCTGAAATTACAGGCTTGCTCCACAAGACCTGGCTTAAATAGTATGTTTCTAACACATATGGTGCATATACACATTGGAAACACAACTATGAGATCATCTTTATTGGATGCACCAAAAGCCTGAAAGCATGTCGAGTTGTGAGGTGTGGATGTTCCTTTTTGTCTTTGTGTCTGTACAGACATTATAAATTCCCTATAATGATGAAACACTGCTTTGTTATTAGAAACTCACTGCACAACTCTACAAAATACCAAGGCAGGACTTTGAAGTCCAGTGTCACACCTTCAGACTCTGCCAGGCCCTTCCAGCTCAATAGATTTCCATGTGCTTCATATATCCTTACTACAATGCAGTAACAATATTTTAACCAGCTTTTTCTTAGATGCCATGATCATAAGTTCATGTTCATTATCAGTAATCCTATCACTAGCTTCATACAGCATTGAGGAAGTTGATTTAAATCTGTCTGAGGTCCCACTTAGACCTTGACTCAAATCCTGGTCTATTGTTCCTACTTGGCTGCTAGCCTTCTTCCATCTACAAAAAAAAAAAAAAAAAAAAAAAAACCAAAAAAAAACCATGAATCAATTTAGTCTATAAGCCTGGCTTTAAAAACCAGGAGCCACAAGGAAGCTCAGAGGATCATTTGTAGAGATGCCTGTATGACTGGGGTAAGTTGATGGATTAGAAGAAAGGACCAGAAATTGAAAGTTTTTAGATAATGGAAGACATGAAAGGCTAAACTCTTTGGGGTTTAAAGCTGTTTTATTGGGTAAGGGGCGGGGTCAGGGAGCACCCATCAGTCATCATGGGGTGAGAGGGCTTCAATACATTGCTTTGAAGGGAGTCCTTAGGCAGGACCCTGAGAGTGAGGTAGAGAAAGAATTGCAGTGTCCGTATAAAAACTTGTTCTTCAACAACTGGCACCATTAGTGAGGTTGAATATAGGGCCTTCAGGTGACCTAGGGCCACAGGGACAGAACTTCATGGTTCAGGGGTCCAAGGTCTTTGCATCTTGATCAGCTGAGATGTGATTTAGCAACCTCATGCTCCTACAGCCACAGACATCGCCTGATCCCCTTGCCACTGCTCCATAGTGTACTGTATCCATAAGCGAGTCCTTTCCATCTTAAACTTTTTTTCATTAAAAAAAATCCACCTTTTTTTCCGTCTAGGCATTTTATCCATTGTGGCAAAGAGAAAAAGTGACTGATGCAGAGGCTAAAAGGTAAACCTGGCCATAAACATCTCTCTGTGAGAAACAGGACAGAGAACTGAGTGAACTGTCTAAAGCAATCATCAAACAAGAGTTGAGGCAGCTGTAAGCCACATGTATATAACCCTATGGCCCATCTGTTTCTGTGGAGTGAGATTCAGCCACAGGCCATTAAGGTGGATCAGGGTTGTTCTATACTCTGAAGTCCACAGGCAGGTACCCATGGCCTCACCTCAACCCTTACCATCAAGTGAACTTTGTGCCACAGTAATGGTGTCAGCAGTGACCCTCCCCATTTTTTCACTGTGCTACAAGTCTACCCCTATACCTGCAGCTGAGAACACTCTCCTATCTCTCCTGGGGGAATCCCAGGAGGTTCACCTTGATACCTTGATCAGAGATCGAAGGAGCAGCAATGTCTCAGTCTGAGCAACAAAAAGAGACAAGACTGTGTCTAACGCCCACACCATGACAGCAAAGCTGTAAATGTGCCTCAAAATTAGGCATAGGAAAAAGCTTTGCCAGCCCTGCCTGACGGTCCCCAAGGACAAGAGCAGCCTCCTTCTTATGACTTCTCCACTTCCCCTCTCTGTGAAGCTAGGAGTGTTTTGTCTGAGACTATTTGGGGCACCTTATGCAACAGAGACTGATGCTTTGTTTTCTTTCATATTATGTTCATGTTGTCAAGGAAGCTTCCCTGACATGGCCTAGTGTGTGCTCTGTTGCTTAGAATGAACAGCCAAGGGCTTCAAAGGGGATCCATGCTTTATGAAGATGCTCACAGCCTGCAATAGAGCAAGAATTTCCTGTGTGGAGAAGTATTTACTGAGTTCTACCTTACTCTCTCAAGTCTATGAGGCAAGGGCTACAGTATAACATTCTCCTAGGCACTGTCATAACAGAGAAGGAGGTCCAGATATACTGTCCCCACCGGGCAGATTAGAAAATGGAGACAGAGATGTTGGCAGTGTCAATGGCCAGATTGTAACTAGCCATTGATATGATCTACTGCCTCTAACACCAAGATCTTCTCCCAAGTACCCTCAAACTGGCCCTTCTACAGGCCTTGAGTTACAGGGTATGGCCCATGACTGCCTGTTACAGTTTAGCATCACTGGGCTTCCAGTTCACCCTTCTCTGTGTGCCTTTGTCTTGCTAAAGCCAGGAATGCAAGGTTGCTTAGCAAGCCAACCTGAGTTACATTCCAGTGTCAATAGTGGACACTGAACTCTACTCCTGCATGGCTGGAGGTAAAAGGACTTCTGGCTTCTGCTCCTGTGTTTCTGCAGAGCTGGTACCTTTCTCAAATCTGCAGTTGAAGGTGTGTGGTCTTCACAACAGTCACAGAACCAGCTACAGAAGTCCCCCAAGATACAGTGTGCCCACTGCCTTCTTTCAGTGACCTCAGTGCAGTCCCTCAGGTCCCTGCTGAGGCTCGGAGATACTGTATTGTTATCCTGCAAGCTTTGGCACATGCCCACAGTTCTCCATCTTCCCTCAGCCCAAGGGGGTTGTGATGCTCCCCACAACAGCTGCCTCTGCAATATCATGATTTGTTACAGTGTCTGCCAGGCACCTAGCTGACAAATATATCTCTACCTAAAACTTTTTATATTGAATTCTTTCAGTTCAGATGACAGATGGAAATTCTGTCTCTTGAGTGCTCACTGGCTACAGCTGAGGCCTTTTATAGACTGTTGTGAAATCCAATCCCCTAACTCCCCAAACAAGAAAGATGCAACCATAGATGGAGCGCCTGACACATAGTAGGGACATTAGAAATAGACATTAGGTGAAAGATAAATTGAGTCTAAAAGAGAGGCTTGGCGTTGAAGGAATGCTGAGGTAGGAGCCACTGTGAGAGGCAGGTTAGCAAACAGTCCTTGAGAGATGTCTCTGGAGAAGGAGGGTGAAAAGTAGAGAAAAGAGTATCTTGGAGACTGTCATCAGAAAAAGTATCACATGACCTACTGCCTATGGAGTTCTCTTTGCTACCTACAAGCACTCAGATTCCCCAATACGAACATCACCATGGACCTTGACCTCACTTTCTTGATTATCATGGCTGACACATCAACCAACATCTTCCCTCCTGTGGCTTATAAAAGGGAGATGCCTTGGAATTGTTATCTACTTCTGGAGAGAGGCACATTCCTGGGGCTACCTAACTATGGGCATAGACACTGTTGCCCTTACTGTTCACTTGGGTCTAGCAACCACAATAACAGAGACTTATTGTCTGCTGCCAACCCTAAAGAGAAAGGTTGAGCATCTGCAATGTAATAGAGCTACTCTGGAGATCTAGAACTTACTTGGAGTCTGGAGTAAACTTTACAAGGAGAATCCTATACATACAGCTTCCACCACATCCCCATGATCCTATGTACCCATGGCTCTGGATGCTAAGACAGACTTCTGTATGTGTATGTATGTGTTCCTGTGTATCCAAGTACATATATGTGTTCTGTTTCCCATACACCTGTGTGTGTCTGTGTGTGGAGGCCAGAGGAAAAATCTCAGATATCATTCAGTCTTCAGGCACTTTCCAGATGTCTTTTGCTGACCTAGGCTGGTTGGCCTCAGGGATCCTTCTGTGTCTGCCTCCCAGAACTGGGACTCTGGGACTCAGTGTGCTACCAAGCCTGGTTCTCTGTGTCTCTGTGTCTCTGTGTCTGTCTCTGTCTCTGTCTCTGTGTGTGTGTGTGTGTGTGTGTGTGTGTGTGTGTGTGTGTGATTGTCTATCTGTTTGTCTATGTTAGAAATTGAACTCAGGTTATTTCTGATTAAGCTATCTCTAGTCCTAAGACTATCTTCTTTGACCCATATGTGCATTCTCAGCCCAGCAACATCAAGGACAAAGGTGTGGAGGGAGAGGTAAGCAAGAAGCTTCCTCCTGAGATCCCTGGCCTTGCTACAAGGGGAGATCTCCAGAGCATTGCTGTAGTGAGCATCTGTTGTTCTTGGATCTTTGGCATCCATCCCTCAGCCTTCCTATGACAATTCTCAAGCTCTCCTTAAGGCAGCTGCTACTCCTCTCCTTTCAGGCCATGCTCTCACCCTGGGCTGGCTCCACTAAGATGTATGGATGGATGTGTGATCCATATATCCTTCAGAACATGGAGCCTCTGGTCTCAGAGTTTGGCTCAGTAAAGCACATCTGTAGATGTGGGGTCACTTCATGCCTACCCTAAGGCATTGTGGAATTTCTGGGGAAGGGGGCGTACCCTTTTTTCTGCAGAAAACAAGGCTGTATGTATTCCTCTGAAGTCATGCCAGGAGCAAATCAGGAAGGACTTGGATCCAGGAGAAGCAGAGGAGGGTTCAGCTTTAAGTCTAGTACTACCTGAGCAGTTCAATCCTAGAGTCAAAGTACTTCATTTGGGTTCCTGTTTAGGGAAACTGAGAGCCTTGCCATATGCTATATGCAAGTGAATGAGCTATACACAACACATGCTCACCAGGAAGCTAACCCTGAATGCCCAGACCAGGACCCTGGTGCATCCCTTTCAAAGCATCCTTTGAGTTCCAGGATAAACCAACCTCCTTGGCTAACTTTCAGAACCTTTGGCAGTCAGGTCCCTGCTAATCTCTGGCTGAGATCAGCAGCAACCCCTCACCAAATATGTTTTCAACATGCTGGTTTCTAGGGTGTACCATCATCCTCTACCTCAAGCTCCCCACTGTCTTCTTTCTTGACCCCACTTCTACCTGGGGGGCTGTGAACAGAGGTGACAGCATGTATCACAAAATCTCTGCTGGGGGGTGACACCAGAACAGCTCTGAAAGACTTAACAGGTAATCAGATAGCAAGAAACAAACAGTCACATGGAAGGACAATGGGGAGGGGGTCTGGGCAGGGGAGCTGGCTCAGTATGTTCTTGTAAATTCCAATGATGTTTTACTGCCTCATAAGCTGCACTGCATCACAGGGTCTGCAGGAGATTGGAGGGGGGGATCTCCTCTGCTATCATGTTTAGGCAGCAATAAAATGCTCATGTCAACTTGTACCCAGGGCGACTGAGAATACCTAAGGTGCAGCCCCACCCGCCTCCAATCAACAGGATACTCTTTAAATATGCAGGAGACTTGCCCTGCTACTGCCAGCACTGTCTGGTTTGCTTCAGAGTGGATGAAAAATCCCCTTAATATTCATGTTCTTCTCCAAAGCAGCAGCCATGGGGGCCAAGGAAGTGGAAATCATTCCCAGTTAAAAATAATAATAATAACAAAAAGGACAACAACAACAAAATGGCTGATGTCACGTCTTTCTGCCGAAATGAGAACTCTCTTGGGGCTAATTTACAAGCCTTCCTATGGGAAGCCTTCAATGGTGGGTTCTCCACTCCTATAGCAAGTTCTTTCCTATATTCCTCCTTGCCCCAACTCCCTGCTGAGAGCTCAGTTACCCCCCTGTTCACTGACTGCATCCTACCCTAGCACCTTTTCAAGATCCCTGCAGAGTCTATAATGAAAGCAATCATTTGAGACTTGGGAGATGACATGGTAAGTATGTAAGAGGCTCGCTGTGCAAGCATGGCCACCAGAGTTTGCCACATGTGCCTGTAACCCCAGACCTGTTGGACGGAGGCCAAGGCAGGAGAACCGCTGGGGCTTTCTGGCTGTCAGCCTAGCTCCAGGCCCCTGTCTCAAGGGAATAAGGTAAACAGTGATAGAGCAGGATACCCAACATTGTCCTCTGGTCACTGTGACTGTGCATCTGCACAGATATATACACCCCTCCTCCCACATGCACATATTCTACACCACACACACACACACACACACACACACACACACACACACACACACTTTTACAGACCTTAGTGTTGAGCCCTGGAGAGCTGTCCAGGATCACACAGCTTTAGCCTCCAACATGGTTGCTTCCTGCCTATTCCTTGTGTGAATGCTTCCCTGTTTTGTTTCTGGCCTAGTGATCCTTGCATTCCTTTATTGTCCTTGGGTGTACTGGGGTCCACCTCCTGCCTCTATATAGTAGATGTAAGAGCAAAGCACCATGTGTCCAGCTTTGGACATATTTCATGCCACTTCCTCATTTTGGTGCATAGTAAGTGCTGACATTTTGAGGCACTGAGAGAAAGATGCAGGCACTAAAGAAAGCATCTGCTCTTGTGCCTTCATTATTCAGACAGGAAAACTGCATCTCAGGTAAGTGAAAAGGCTTATACATGCATTGCACACAGTCAGGGGCAGGCAGCAGGCTTGCCCTGCCATTGTGCCGGATAGCTAATTAAGTCAATGCTATGTTGGCCGCGGTGCAAATGCAGACTAGGTATTCTATGTAATATGCTATGTTATTTCTGTATACGTGTATGAGTGTATGCATGCACATGTGCTCACCATCGTGTGCATGAGGAAGGACAGAGAGTGATATTCTGTGTCTTTCTCTGCTGCTCTCTGATGAATGTTTTGAAGCAGGGTCCCTCATTGAACCTGGAGCTCATTCATTAGCAAGTAAGATCCCAGCTGCCCTCCCCTGGCCCCTTAGGGCTGGGGTTGTAGGCACATGTTGTAAGCATCTTTTCATGTGAGTACTAAGGATCTGAACTCACGTCCTCATACTTGGGCAGCAAGTACTTTATCTACTGAGCCACTTTATCTTGTATCGCTGCCATGGTCATTGCCATTATCTTAGGTTATCTGGATGAGAGCACTGGGCTGGTGTATGCTGTTCATGGGGAAACATGAGTACACTCACTAGTGCAGGTCTCTGGCTCATGGGTTCAGTTAAGAGGGCTGCAAGTGACAGAGTCCAGAAAAATAAGTTTATTTTTGTATTTTTCTTAGTTTATTCGAGTGTGTGTGTGTGTGTGTGTGTGTGTGTTCCAGTCCATATGTAGAGGCCATACAACAGCTTTCACGGGTCTTTATCCATGGTCCCAAGAATCAAACTCAGGCCACAAGCAAGGCTTGATGCTAAGAGCCTTGATCCACAGAATCTTCTCTCCAGCTCTATTGAAGAGTCTTACAAGGTCCCCAGTTAGAGCACCCAATCTGGGAGCTGATGATGTGGTCTGCTGAGGGAAAGGCTTTAGCATGTCACTCCCCACTTCACACCCAAGGGGCCAAGTGGGATCCTCTTCTCCAGGGCTATGCAGCAAACCCAGAAGAGCACCCCTTTCTTCTTGATTGTTTCTGTCGGCCTCCACCCCTTCTCATAGAGCAGTACACAGCTTTTAAATTGCGCTTGTTGATAATGGCTGTGATTAAGATTTCATTCCAATCAAGGAAGGGAGCAGATGCTGAGGCAAGTCAGGGCGTGTGTGGGTACAGCCTCAGGTAAAGTCCTCTGCATGTGACCATGGTGTCTTTTCTGCTGGGACCTCCTGTGACCTCTTGCTTATGGTTTCTACGAGACACTGGCTGGATACAGGAAGCGATGGTGGGGCCTCTCTACACTGGGGATGGTTGAAGGCTGAGGGTTTGGGGCATCTAGGAGATCCCTAACTCCATTCCTCAAATTCCACACCAGTGGCTCTAGTAACTGATGCTCTATAGAGAAGGAAGGAAACCGGACTCTTGATGACGACCTACCATAAAGAAGACACTACACTGAGTCTGTGCCACGTGCCTCCTAATGCGCCACGGGACTAACCCAAGAGAAGTGGGAAAGAGTTCAGCTCCCCTTCTCTCTCAGCTCAAGCCTTGTCTCCTACAATGCAAGGACATGCAAGGCCACAGTACCCTCCCTGCATGGTATGGGGTAGCAACCATGAAGAACACTCGCAAACCACCACTCTTTATGGCGCCATCTTGGCAAGAGGGCCACTTCTCCACGGTGAACAGTTGAGGCCACCAGGGTGTTCTCCCCGCTCAGTTTTCAGCCTACCTGTGCAGATGGTGCTGTGAGGAAGGAGACTGCAGAGGACCCAAGCTTAGGGTGCATGCCCTTCCGGACTGCTTCTCTCATTTCTTCTTTTGCTAAAGAATGAAGTGACTGTGAACTTAAAAACAATGTGGCCTGTGGCTGTACTTCAGTCATTGCTTTGTAGCTCTGTGAACTTGGCTAAACTACCTAACTTTCCTAACCTTCCTGAGCATCCCAGCTATTAACAGGGGCCACCAGTATTCCATGTAGAATTCTATGAGAGCACATAGAGGTAAAGTAGCTTTTAAAATATCAAAAAATTCATTCTGGAAAGGAATGTCTGAAAGACCCTAAAACTTGACAACACTGTAAAATATAACACATACATACACACACACACACACACACACACACACACACACACACACACACACAAAACAATCCAATCCAAGTATCAGGAGTTGAAATGAGAAGGGGTAGCCTGGTGTTACTCACCAGGGCCTCTTATGTAAAGAAGTCATTTTTATGTGGCTTCCTAATTCATCTGCCCACTTACTCCATGAGCTGGGTGATACAGCACCCATTGTACAAATGAGATTAAGGATGGCTTCTGCAGTAAAAAAACCAGCGTCTCCTGCTCATCTCTCTCTCCACATGAGGTCACAGCTCTAAGTTTTGCAAGTTAACTTTGTACAGAGTTAATTTCTGGCTGCTTTGGTCTCCAACAAATCTGAAAATACATTCTATACTGATCTTTACATATCTCCTGAAACATCAGCCATCACCCCAGAAGTTTCACTGAACTCTACTCCCCCAAGTTTTATCATCTGGGTGGTGCACCCCATTTCTTAGGGCAGGCACCACATCCCCCTGCATGGACCTGTCAGTAAGGAAGATGCAGCCAGAAATAGTTCTCCCATCATGCTCTCCCCACACCCTCTTTTCATGAGTCACATCTCTCTTCTGACTACGCATAGTGGTGTCTAGGATGTCCTCCATTGCTTTCTTTCCTGTCTCTGATCACCCACACCCAGGCAACACCCCAAGATGATTGCCCATCCCACTCCCCACGCAGAGTTCTGCTTATAACTGTAGATTCACTTGGAGGGTTGCCGGAGAGTCTATGGTGCTCCCCCTCATACCTTATGGAGCATCCTAAGCCCGCTGCTGGAGACTGTAATACTTAGGCTCTATCTAGCTGTTTCTCCCTCTAGCATGCATTAGGATAGCGTGTAGCTCACAACTCCTTCTATGTGACTCATGCTTAATTAGTAGACATACTAGAGACTACTAGGGTCAAAAGCTCAGTGCAGACATTGTCCCTGAATCCTTCTCCACATGCTTATGATACAGAGAGTGTGGGAGAACTGTGCAATTGCTCAGCACCCTGCACTCAGAAGTTCACAAGCCTGATTCAGGGTTTACTCTGACCTGATTGAAATCATAATGACTTTTTATCCAGGAGGCTCACCCTTTATTTTTGCCCCAGCTCTACAGATGACAGGAACAGGTATATTATTTATTCATTTTATTTACTAATGAAATATGTGGGTATGCAAAATTGAACCCAGGGCCTCACACATACTAGACAAATGCTCTACTACTTACACACATATGTGTGTGTGTTTTGATATAGATATCTATATATATGTAGATATAGATATCTATATTTCTTTTTACTTTTAATTTTGAGATAGGATCTCACTAAATCACCTAAGCTAGCTTTGAACTCACGATAAACATGCAATCCTCCTGCATCAGTTTGCTAGGATCCCCAGCCTGTGCCACCAGGCTCAGCTTCATGTGTTTTATTAAGATTATCCTCATTTTGCTGTTGTAAAAATAAAGGCTCTGTAGCTAATAAGCCTAGGACTCTTGCTGTTAGCTACATCGTCCTGTGGGTCCACTGTATGTCAGATGCATAATTAGGGGCTCAGTTTGAGCTACTTACTCAAGTTCCCCTTGTCATCCATCATGCTCACCCTCCTGAAATGGGCGGCATTTCCTTTGTCTTTGTAAGCAAGTCCCTTTTGCCTCTGTAAGAGCTGAGGGAGCTCAGAGCATACTGCAGGTGTGATTAAATCACCCTCACAATGCAAAGTGCAGCAGACTGGAGCAGGGTATCAGTTCTGTATGTGCTAAAGTGTGTGCACACGAATGCACACACGTATATGACCGCAAACGTGTGCATATGTGTGTGCGCATGCGTGTGTGTATGTAGGGGTATCCATGAAAGCCAGGGATAAACCTCATATTAACCCAGGCACTATTAACCTCGTTGTTGTTGTTTCAGGTTAAGGTTCGCTAAGCAGACTAGGTTGATCAGTAAACACCAAGATTCCTCCTGTCTCAGCTCCCCAGTGCTGGGATTACAAGCTTTTACCATCATGCTTGGCTTTTTATGTGGGTTCCAGGGATCAAACTCTGGTCATCGTGCCTTTAATGCAAACTCTTTTCTGACTGAGCCATATCCCCAGCCTAGGATGCATGGGGTTTTTTAATATTTATTTTTATTTTATATGAATTGGTGTTTTGCCTGCATGTATAACTGTGTAAGGGTGTCAGATCATGGAATTACAGACAGTTGTCAGCTGCCATGCGGATGCTGGGAAACGAACTCAGGTCCTCCGGAAGAACAGTCAGTGCTCTTAACCACTGAGCCATCACTCCAGCCCAGATGAATGATTTTAACAGCACTCCTCTGTACTTTTCCCAGGGCATCTCATTCTCCAACCCTTCCAGCAAGCAGCTGAATATGAGGCAGAATCATCAGCTAGGTGGCTTTGCACTTCTGTCCCAGAAAGTGCCCATCTGCCTACACATGGCTCTGCTCCTTCAGTACCTTACAGGGACTCACCATATGGCAAGACAAGAAACTCCAACCATAAAACAAGCAATAAAATCCACAACATAGCCTGCCTGAATGAAATCTGGCAGGAGGACTCAGGCATAATGGCTAAGCCAACAGTGGGGAACCAGCATGCCTTCTTAGGCTAAGGGAAGCATGGTCAGCCTCAGCTGGCTGCAGGGCTATAGGGGTAAGCTTTTAAATATACAGATGTCAGAATCAGTCCCTGTACTAAAGACAGTGTCTCATTCTAGAGTGTAGCTCAAACACTTGCATTTATATAACGCTCCAGGATGAGAAACAATTTGTGTATCTAACACAAAATATGTCTGACAGTTTGGGCTTTAGAATTTTTAAGTGTAGCCCTGTGTTTTAGAGAAAGCTTCAGACTAGTGTATGCATGTCTTAGAGCCTCAGTTTCTCTATTGATAACAAGTACTAGCTCATTTTCTACACCAGTCAAACACCATTGTATGCTGTCCAAAGGGATGAATGAATGAGCTAGTGAATGGATCATGCTGTCGAATGAATTGCTGCATGAACCAGAGACAGATTCATAGGACCCAGAAACCCCAGTATCATTTGGGAACCAGAAGTTAACACCTTGGCAGACATTGGGAGAATTAACCCTAACTTAGACAATTGTCGTGGCCCTTGTGAGTATTCCTTAAGGCTAGTCCCTATGCAAATAAAGAGGATGCAGGCAAAGGCTTCCAAGCTGCCTGCTCTGTTCTTCACTCCAGCTTGTGGTGATATATATTTAATAAAAATAGCCTGAAGTAACAGAGGACAGTGCTAAGCCATGAAGGTCAGAGAGTAGTGACCCATGCCTTTAATCTCAGGTCTCGGGAGGCAGAAATCCTCTGGCTTTCTCTGAGTTCAGCGCCAAACAGAGCCAGGCAGTAATGGCACTGACCTTTAATCCTAGCTCTAGAAATGTTGAATGAGGAAGTAAAATAGCTGGGCAGGGAAAGAAGTATAAGTTGTAATAAGTTTCTGGCCCAGACTTTATGATCTAGACCAGAGGTCTGACAGTCTGGCAGTCCGGCAGAAACACTCCCAGTCACACAGAGACACACAGATGCTTATATCAATTTTCTGCAGATTGACCTAGGGCTCAGGCATATAATTTGCTAACTCCTTCATCTGAACTCAACCCATCTTATTCAGCCATGTGTCTTGGTACTTTTTCTCAGAGCAGCATTTCCTCTGTGTCTTCCGGCAGCTCCAGTGACTCTGTCTGTGGCTTCTCTCTTTGGTGTCTGTTCTCTGTTCTGAGATGTTCCCGGAGATTCCTTAGTCTGTAGCCCCGCCCACACTTTGTGTCTGCCTTTGGCCAATCAGCGTTTTTTATTAAACCAGTAGGTGGGACAATTATTTATAATGGAACAGAATGCAATCCCCCTACAAGAAGGAGAAGGTGAAGTGCTATCCTTTTGCCTATGTGCCCATCAGTCTGAGGACTCTTGGAGGGAGGACATACTCTGTTCAGCTTGAGGAGTTCACTGGGTGAGAATTGACTGGGGGCAGGAGACGGGAACCCAAGCCATGTGGCTAAACACAGATAAGAATCATGAGTTAGTTTAAGAGCAAGGGCTTGAAAGTAACAATCCTGAGCCATAGGCTAAACAGTTTACAATTAATATAAATCTTTGAAGAATTATTTGGGACTAAATGGCTATGCAACTGGCCAGGAGGGACAGAGAAACTTCCAACTACAAACGGCAATCCAATGTGGTGGTTCATTCATCTATATAAAGCCTAAAAAGGCGTTCGAGAATGCAGATAACGCCAAAAACAGCTTCCTAGTTGTGTCTCTCAAGTGGGCCTCAGTAGAGAGGCCTTTGAGTTTGAGCTGCAACATTGTGGGCTCCCAAAATCTCACGGAAGCCTCAGTACACGCATGAGGTTTCTGTTCACACAGAAAAAAAGGAACAGAATCAAATACTGCTTCATGGTAGCAGCATTTTCTTGGGTCCGGATCTATTTGCTGGCAGTGAGCAGAGGAATGGCTTCCTTAAGAAAAGCTTCCTGACTTAGTATTAGTGGCAAAAACCTCAAAAGAGGCCTCACTGCCAAACACTTAAAGTGTTTATGAGCAGTGGGCACTGGTGCTCTACTTGGTGGCAGTGTGGACCCTAAAATTCCCAAGAGTTGAGGTGATAAATGTGGTTCCTGCCAGTACCTCTGCCATGAAGCTAAGCTCTCACAGACCAAGGAGCTTGGTGGAACAAGCCTCCATAGCCAAGCCTTTAATCCTGGCTATGCTGTAGCAGCTTAAAGGTGTGGTCATGAAAAAGAGATAAGACAGGTTCAATTTAAAAAAAAAAAAACCCTCTAAATAGTTTAGAGTGTGTTTGAAAATATATGTAGATTTGACAGAGAAAAGAAAAAGGCAAATGGATAGAAGGTTCTTAAAAATGAAATAGAGTAAAAATATAATAAGACACGTAAAGATGGAATATACACAGAGTTTGGATATTATATGTTACTGTATTGTTTTTAAGTTTTTGACTGAAAAGAGAGTAGCAAAAGCTGCTGGAAGACATTTAGTTATAAGTGTTGCTGGATTAATCCAATTTATATATTTTGTAAATGTCTTGACTTCAAAACCTGAAGCCAAAAGATATGTTACTTTAGAGAAGTGGCTTTTTTTTTATTTCTACAGGAAATAAAAGGCTGTGGATTTATTCCAGGTTTTAAAAAAATAAGGTTTGATCTAGGAAGAGCCCTTGAAAATTTTCAGATGTGAATGGATACCCCAGATAATCCAACATTTCAGAATACTTCTGTTGCAGTTTCTTCTGATCTCTGCATCCAGAACAGCTTCAAGGAGACTGGCTGAGATGAGCCAGCTTCACAGAATACTCTAGTCAGGACTTGACAATAACCCTGAATTTTCACAGGATCCCCATAAGATTTCCAGCACCCCCAGTCACCAGAAAGTAGTCTAGACAACTATGCTAATCTTCCCAAGAAATGGATTACGGATGTTTGTCTTTCTTTAGAGTATTGGTCACTAGATGTTATAGATAATGGTGAGGAAAAAGCTATACAAAGGAAATTAGATTTGGGGTTCTTATTTTAAAAAAGAAAATAAAGGGAAATGCTGTGGGACTATGCTTTTGTACACTGTAAATATTTGTCACTGTAAATATTGGTTTAATAAAACACTGACTGGCCAAAAGCTAGACAGGAAGTAGAGGTGGGGCAACCAGACTAAGAGAATTCTGGGAAGTGAGATAGCAGTGTTACAGACACCAGCCAGATGCAGAGGAAGCAACACAAGAATGCTGTAATGAGAAAAGGTACCAAGCCATATGGTTAAACATAAATAAGAATAATGAGTTAATTAAAGTTTAAGATTTAGCATGTAATAAGCCTGAGCCATAGGCCAAACAGTTTGTAATTAATAAAAGCCTTTGTGTAATTATTTGGGACTAAGTGGCTGCAGAACTGCTGGTCTAGACCTCAGGGCTAGGCTGGGCTAGAAACTTCTGACTCCACCAGCTGGCATCTTTGCTAAAAGTATGGGCCAGAAACCCTCTCCAGCATGTTGCCACAATGCTCAGAACAAAGCTAGGTGTTCTGCCTCACTCACTGCTGTCTTGGGCCCCACAGATATGTCTTCTGGGCCTGCCCCATTCATTTCTGCTTGTCTGCAGATGCCCTGCAGTGTGCAGACTTCTCAAAGGATATCTGGCATCACACAGAGCCCAAGTAGACTGGATCCACATCAAACACAGGAGCCACTTGAGGAGATTTCATGGGGCACTGAACCATGCCAGCTTCCTGCTTTTGTTTGTGAGATTGTTGGCACAGTGTCTCACCTGGTCCAGATCAGACAAAGTAAGGAGGAGCCTAGAGACTTCTGAAATGCTCAGGAGGCTCCAGCAGTAGTTATTAGCACTGGAGAAGGGTTCTGGCCAATGTAAAGGCTTAAGGAATGCCTTTCCAACACATGCACGAACATGCACACACACACACACACAAACACACACACACACACACACACTCACTCAAGCACACATGCACGCACATACAGATATACACTCACACACCGCTTCTGCAAATAGCAATTTCTGGGTCTCTGGACTGCTCTTCATATAGAGAATTAAAATGCCCCATTATCAAGATGAGAAGGAAGCAGATGACCTAGGTGGTTGAAAGGAACTCTCTGGAACTACTTGACTACCTCAGGATACAGCTCTATACATACAATGACACAAAACCCTCAGTCTTAATGCATTAAGAGGCTTTGATAGCACTTTACAGAGGGAGAGCTCAAACTTACATCTTCAGCCCTTGACCTTGGGATGGGTTTCCAGCAATCTACATCTGTGGCTTGACTGGGAGAGGGAGAAGGGAATGACATGCTACGTTGCCTTCGTGTGGATAGAAGCTGTGAGCCTTAGTAGTCATTTTTATTTGAGACAGAGGGAACATAATGAAAATAATATTAAGCCCCAGGTTCAGGGCTCTTAGAATTACAGGAGTTTTCATATTTGGAATCTTCAGTGCCCTTTACTCCCACCTCTACCTCATGACGAGGGGAACAGAGTGCTCCCACCACCATCTAACCCTTTCAGGTAAGAAGGGGGAGCTTCAGAAAGCTGAATGAGGTTGCAAATGAGATTCACACCACAAACTACAGACTGACAAATTTCAAGACGCTATTATCACCAATGTTAGCAACATTAGACACTATATTCATTAGCTACACTAGAAGTTGTCTTTAATGCTGAGGGTCTCATCCTTGTTGGAATCTCTTACAGATCCCAGCAAAGAACTTGATTTATAATATTGATCTGTGATCATTTGATGGTGGGAGCATCAGTGGCCTGTATGACAGAAACACAGGGTAACACTTGTGACCAGCACTTCTGTGGGCTCTACACTCTGAAAGAGAAGCTTCTATTTTTATTATTAATTTTAACATCTATTTTACATACCAACCATAGTTTTCCCTCTCTCCTTTCATCCTGGTTTCCTTTCCTCAACCTCCTTTCCATCCCTTCCCCCCATTCAATCCTCAGAAAGGTAAAGGCTCCCATGGCAGTCAACAAAGCATTGCTCATGGGAGCTCATGGGCTCTAGACAAACCAGCCAGAGAGCCTGCATGGGACCAGCCTAAACCCTCTGTATGTGGGTGATAGTTGTGTAGTTTGGTCTGTTTGTGGCCCCTAGCAGTGGGACCAAGATCTGTCCCTGGTTCATGAGCTGGCTTTTTAGAATCTGTTCCCTATGGTGAGATGCCTTGTACAGCTTTGGTGCAGGGGGTGGAGCTTGGTCTTGCTTCAATTTGTTCTTTAAACAACTCTTTAAAGAGAAGTTTCTTATTCACAGAGATGAATTGAGATCAATGTTTCACAGAGCTTCTGTGACCTTCAGGCTTAGAGTCTTCCTAAGAAACTGTCCCTGTGCCCCACAAAACAAGCCCAAACACCCAGCTATCTCTCACATTTCCTGAAACCCTTGAGTCAATGTGAAGTTCCCCCTGATGCCTGTACTCAGCCTTCACACTGTCCCTGCCTTGGTGTGTGAGTCTAGATCAGCCTGGAAGCTGGTCCCCTGGTCCCCAACAAGAGATCACAAGACTCATCAGTTTTGAGGATGAATAAGGATTTAAGTACCACAAGCTTTAGTTGTCATAACACCTCCTGTGGGGACCTGGGCCCACCAGGACAGTAAAAGCGTCTTGCCTTATAATGGTTGATTTCAAATGTAAATTTATCAGGGTTCAGAATCACCCAGGAAACAAAACTGGGCATGTCTGTGAGGGCATTTCCAAAAAGGATTAGCTCTGCTCTCAAATGTGAGCTACACTCTCCCATGGGCTGGAGTCTGACAGCATAATGCAGTACCAGCACTCTACTCCCATAGCTTTCTGACAGCAGACATGAGACCAGCTGCCTCATACTTCTGCTACGGTGCCTTCCTTGCCAATGATGAACTATAACCTCACACTGTGTGCCAATATTCATTTTTTTCTCTTAGGTTGCTTTTGGCGGGTCTTTTGTCATAGCATTGTGAAAAGCTATGTGACCATTTACTACTGAAGCAAAGGAGGCTAAAGAAAAGTCTTATCAAAATTCCCCCATCTCTTTCCTTTCCTGCTTCCTCTTCTTCTACCCTCAGCTTCCTTCTATGTAGATTAAGGGCTGTACCTGGAGGAGGGATGTATTGCGTGAGTACCCAGGGCTCAGAATTGCCATAGGTAGCCCTTGATATGTGCCTGTGGAGAAAGAACACCCACCCCAAAGAAGGCACTTAAAATCTGCATGATATTTAGAACATGGATACTGGGGTTCCTGCTTGATGCTGGCACTGAAACCATCTCAGCAAGGACAGACCTAGAATACAGTGCAGCGCTGAGCTTCAGGCTAAGACCTGTCAGTTACTGAAGGAGGCCTGGAGTGGGTGGTAGTCAGGCAATGGGATCAGGAAGAGATATGAAGAACCAAAGATTCAAGATATAAGAGAACAGCCAGCACAAACCACTGCAGCCCTCAGAAATGCTGGTCTCTTCTTAATCACCACTGGATTCGAAGATCCAGTTGACAAGCATCCAGTATCCCAACAAAGCAACTCTGCATGTTAGCAGTTCTGGTATCTTGTTAGACACAGCTGATTCTTCAGACCCAGCTGACCAGAACCATAGAATCTTAAATCAAAATAGTAAGCAACCCTGATAGGGTCTTTAAACTTCCCATTGAAATTCCACAAGCCAGGGCTCCATTGTCGGCACTGTTCTTAACATTCTATCTCCCAAGCTCCCACAGAACATCCCACTGTGCTCTCAACACTCAATGACTTTTCTAGTCTAAAGTTCTAAAGTCCCACAGTCCTGCCCCAAACACAGCCAGATCTGTGACAGCAGTAACCCCTCCATGCTGGTACCACTTTGCCTTAGTTAGGGTTTCTAATGCTGTAAAGAGGCACCATGACCATGGTAACTCTTATAAGGTAGAACATTTGATTGGAGCTGGATTATAGTTTCAGAGGCTTAGTCCATTATGGTCATGGCAGGATGCATGGCAGTGTGCAGGCAGACATGGTGCTGGAGAAGGAGCTGGGAGTTCTACATCTTGATTTTGGGTAGCAGAAAAAGGCTGAGCCACACTAGGCTTCACCTGAGCATCTGAGACCTCAAAGCCCAACCTCACTGTAAAGCACTTTCTCTAATAAGGCCACACCTCCGAATAGCACCTCTCCCCATGGGCCAAGCATACAAGGCTGGGAAGGTAGGAGCACAGACATCGGAGTGAGCATCCCAGTGACTGGGCAGAGGGAATGGGGAATATGGGTTTCAGGAAAGAAAAAAGGGGTTGGGGTGATTGTTGTTGCTTTTGTTTGTTTATTTGAAGGGCACAGAGACAGTCCCTTGTGGAGACTCTAAGCCTGGGGGTCACAGAAGCTCTGGGTTGCATTAATTTTCTTTATCTTTATGAACAAGAAACTTCTGCTTCAGAGTGTAGCCCCCAGAAGTGCTCAAGTCTCAAGTCTCAAGTGTTACCCTCCTCCCCACTGGGTTTCTACCACACACTCAGGAGACACCAGCTGGGAGCAAGCTTCCGGAGTCAGGGATGGAAGGAGAAGGTGGCCAGCTGTGCTGATGACACCTGGCGGAATGGCCAAGCCATGGCATTCATGGTAGTAGAAAAGGGAGTCTGTTTCTATTCATCCCAGAAAGAGGACAACATACCAAAGCATCCATTCCATTCGTTTCTGTCTTGGTGAAGCAAAGGTGATGGGTTAACTGCAGGCACAGGAGTGACTCTCGTAGCTGCATCACCAGAAAGTCCCGCCACAGTACAAAGGTCCACGAAAGCTGCAACACTGAGGTCCTAGTACAAGTTACAGGTAATCACTGCTACCACTCAAGTGTGGTCCTCTCTCCAGCCACTGTTTATATAACCAGAGGACTTTTTGCGAACTCTTGTACCATTCTTGTCAGTTTCGTGAGCCCCCTCCTTCCTGAAGTTTCCATCCAGATAGCATCTCTCGGTCCGGAGGAAACAGCTCTGCACAGCAGGGAAGAACCCCAATGGTAGGCAGCAACTGGGCCATTTCTCATTTCTACATGCCCAGCAGGGCAGGGATGTAAATCTCAGACATGATTGCTCTAATTTTCAATTACAACATTCATACACAACAGGGCTCTGAGCTCTTCCTCTACTCTAGGGTCTATTTGACTTTGACTCACTAGACCTCCTGAACATATAGACACAGAGCAGTGGCCTGGACCCTCTCACCCATCTTACCCAGCTGCTACAGGGTGGGAGCCACAGACATGTTTACACTCAGGCTTATTAAAGCAAATAGGATTTGGCCTAGATTATACACAGCTCTTTCCTTGATAAGCGCATTTGCTATGTTTCTCCAGGCGGTTCCAGCAGAGAACACACCACAAACAGTGCCCATGTGGCTGCACGGGGCTCACACACACTTTGTCCTTTTGTTTTGGGATACAGATAGTTGCTAAAGACACAGGAGCCTCTCTGCACATCATTCAGAACAGACTTAATTCTGACATTCTGCCTTCTACGTCATCCCCCACTCTCTCTGAAGAATCAGGAGCTCAACCCCTCTCAGCCACTTCCATGGCATTAGATATTTCAGCTGAGAAATGGACTGATTTCCTTGATGTGCTTTCTTGACTGCCTCTGTCTTCAGAGTGTCTCTGTGCTCTAGGAAGCCTGGGAGCTGGGCGTGCTGAGCTGGGAGTCAGGAAGCCGCAGTCATGGCCCTGACTTATCTCGTGTGGGAGAGCAGTGTTCTTGAGTCTCAGAGTTGTGAGTTGCAATAGAAAAGAAGAGCAGATTCAAAGGTCTCTGGGCCCCACATTATCTTTTCCTTTTCTGTTGACAGTGTGTTTGCATGTGTGGGCATGTGTCCATGCATGCGTCTCTCTGATGCATGTGCATGTGCTGAGCACTTAGCTGCCTTTGCCTGTTATAGCAATCCTGCTCCATGTATACGCATCCATTTCTTCTCGGGAAGCTACCTTCCATACAGAGTCTGGCAGTATTGGTAGGTGTGCCTCTCAGGGAATGGGGCCTGAGAGCTATGCAGGAGACTTAGGTAAGCCAGCTTCTCTTTGCCTGGAAGCTGATTTTCACTGCGTGCCTCTGGGAGTGAAAGTGATTGACACCTGCCATCTATCGGTAAACCCACCCTGAGGAGTCTGAGGGAGATCCACGGACAACTTCTTCCTCTATCCTTCTTTAGCCTTCTGTTCTCATTTAAGGGAAGCTTCCTTCTTGCCCCTCATTTTTGTGCCCACATCCACCAAGCCTGCTGACGTTTTCCTTTCCTGATGAAGCCTGTCCTCGCCCATAGGTGAGCTCACCACCCCGCCAGCTCTTTGTAAACTTCTCTGGCTTCCTGTTACTCCCGCAGACAATCTCCTCACTTAAAAGGTTGCTCTCTACCTTTCTTATTCTGAGCCTTATTTAACTGTCCCCATTAGAAAAGAGGCCACACCAGGGAGGCATTTGCTTCTGCTCCATTTGCCTCTGTCCTCTCAGAGCTGGACAGGGCAGGTGTCACTCAATATTTGTGGCATGAATGGACGTAGGGATGAGTAATTCAAAGCTGTTCACCCTTGGGCTTGGTGGCAAACCCTTAAGGGTTCTGTCTCCCATCCTTTCCTTTGGATCCTGCCCCTCTCGCAAGCTGGGAAAACCTTTTTGTTGAGATGGAATCATGGATGCTGAACCAAAGCAGGCATCAGAGCCTATGCAAAGGGTGTGATACACTTCTGGCCACCTCTCCAGTGAAGGTTTTTCCCTTCCTTCTACTCAATCCTCTTTCCCAACCCTGTCTTGGATCAGACTTTGAATCACCACCACTCTTGTGTAAGGAAATTCAAAGTTGGCTAAGAGAGTCGGGGCCAAGATGAGGCGAGCAGGTGTGCAGACAGGTCTCCATGGGCCAGGAACCTGAAAACCAATTTGCTACATCAATTTCCTGGCTGTAATAACTCAGGCTCCCACAGAAGTAAAGTCATAAATACTAAAGAGAGTTCCAGGCCAGCCCACTAAAGCCAGACTCAGCTACAGATGTTGGACTCATCCCTCTACTCTGGTCCTGTCCATCATCTTCTCTCCTACATACCCTATCGCTTAGATCAGCCCTACATCATGGCTCTGTCATGATCTGTCTCATACTGCTGACTCTTTTCTCTGCATCTCCCTTGGCACTTCTTTCTCTGACTGTGGAATGAAGATATTCTTCAGTTTCCCATGTTTGGCCCTCCCAGCTTTACTGCCAAGACTTTAAACCCCAGCATCCAACCTTTCCTTTAAGGTCAATCATGGAGATGGATTCCTCCAAATATACACTCTGTCCCCAAATCTCTTCCCTCCTGCAGGTTTCCTCTGCCTCAATCTCCTCCATCCTTTGCCATGGCTTAGGCTTAATTAGTCCTCTGCTAAGTTAGAGAGAACTTCTTGGGTCAACTTTAAGTGGGCCTGACTCCCCTTCTCAAATAGCCATCAAGGGACCTGAGCAGAGTTCATATAAAGGTGCTTTGAAATGGTATAATAAAATGGTCTCCTTCAGTCAAAGGTGTCTGCTTGTAAAATGCCTGCGCTCTGTTTCTATAATTTCCCATCATAAGTCTAAGTGCATGGTCTGAATCACAGTTCCATGTCCCCATGACCCTGATGGCCTTTCCCCCAAGCCTCATCTCCACCTCTGAAAACTTTTCTTAGTTTTCACGAGACTAGACTCCTGGTAGAAGACCACTTGCTCCCCCATCTATGCTCCAACTTCCCAGACACTGTTCCAGCTGGAGCACTCCAGAGTGGGCTCAAGGACGGAGCAGAGGCAGGGACGTTATTGAGCCCTGGGTCTGACAAGGTACATTTGTGCATTCATTTGCTCTGTAGCCATTCTGAGAGGAATGTGTCATTATCTTCAACGCACAGATGAGCATGGAGAACAATGAGAAGTTCAAGGTCATAGACTCACCAGAATGTAGCTGTTTTCTCAGCATCAGGTGGTCAAGGAGAAAACTAAAATGACAGAAACCAGAAGAGTCCAGGACACACTTACTCTTGTTCCTATGTCCTTAAAGCTCCAATTGTAAAAGGATATGGTCCTGGGGGCAAGAGTGGGTAAGGGGTGAAGAGTGTGGCTGTGCCAACTGAGCATAAAGGGAGGAGGCTGCCCTGCTCAGCCATGCTAATTTTGACATTTTCCTGTGTGTCTGCTTGTCATCATCAACTTATAATTTAACCTTGTGGTGGTGATGCCTCTGGAATGTCAACAAGGCTTGTTGGAATGTCATCACAGCCTAGCAGCTGGCCGCTGGTATTTCTGATACAAATGACACACAGCTGTGTTTGGGCCCACTGTCTCTATTCCCCACCCAGCAAGCAGTGGTGTGAAGCACACTTAACCCAGAGAGATGGTCCACTCTTCAAGGAGAGAGGATGGTTGTTAGGCCTGCCAAGGACATTTCCTATGGACTGCTCTGCCTGAGCCACTTAACCTAGAGTGACTGCTGAAAAGCATTAGATAGAGATGATGGACACAGAGGGCTGCCCTCAAGTACAGCTAGAGGGGACATGTTAATGATGGGCTATGCCCATGTCTGGACAGAGTTTGCTATTCTTTAAGAGACTCTCACTGAATTTCCCTACATTGCCTTAGAGGTCTGGTGGTGGGGGTTGGGAATATTATGGTGTTTCCATCCCACAGAAGTGAGATTTGAAGCTCTTCTATATGATTTTTTTTATATGAGATGTGAATATATGTCACATCTTATATATTCAGACCAATATAGGACAGAACAAAGAAACAGTGCTACCCAGAGCTAATTCAATGAACTAATGAGTTTACTGGGATTTATTACAGGCATATGCTTAAGAAGTTAGTTACAAGATCAGAAATGACTCAAAAGCAGCTGTATCATTGTTAAGTCTACCCCAGCATGGGTGATGATCCCTGAAAACATGTACTCTCTAGGCAACTTGCAAGTACCAGGTAAGGTCAGAAAGCATCCTCTCCCCAGGAATTCTTGCTACTTATATAACCTTGAGGCAGGCTTTGTGAATCTTGGTAAGCAGACTTGGATAAGGGACTCAGAGTCAGTGTACTTTCCTGGCCCCAGAAGCCTGTGTAAGCCAGTGCCTGGATGACTCATGGATTGTCCTGGTTTTATCATTTCACTGCTTGTGTGTGACATGGAAATCCAAGGCCATAATCTGGTACCAAGATTTAAGAAATGCAACCTTGTACCTGTCTCCTCTTGGGATGGGAAAGGCAGGTATATGAATACTTGTAGCTGAGACTCAGACCCCATGCAAGTTCATGTCCTTCATGGATTTAACAGTTGAAGATGACATAACTACCCAGGGCTTGGCAAGTCTCTGTCAGCTGTGTTCTCCCCATAATGCTCAGAATCCAGCTTCTGGAGGCACTGGTTGCCTGGGCTTCCACCTCACTGCATCCAAACAGACAGAGATGAAAAGTCATGAACTTTGTGGATTTTAATATGACCAAGATCCTGCTCCTCTGAACTGCATCCTTTTGCCTTCATCATGAAATGCCCAAAAATATCAGGCTCTTTCTGAAGGTGTAGGTACAGGAGAAGGAGGGTTTCTAAAGAGATGAGAGCACCATGAAGGGTGAGACTGTACCTCAAATAAAAACTGTTAGCAGAATGTGAGGAGATCTTTGCTAGCTAAATATCTGACAGAGAATTAGTATAAGACTATATAAAGAACTCAAAAAACTAAATGAACAAAGAATCCCATTAAGTCTCCAACATTGAAGCACTAATGGGCAATAAATACATGAAAAAGTACAACCTCACTAGCCTTCAGAGAACAGTGAGCTAAGAGTACTCTATGGTCCCATCTAGCTAGTGTGACATCATTAGGAAAGCAAATAACAAATACTTGGCAGAATAAGGATAAAAAGGAACCCTTACACACTGTTGGTGGGGATGTAAATTAGGTCTGGCCATTGTGGAAGTCAGTATGGAGGTTCCTCAAAACCTAAAAGTAGACTTATCATATAACCTAGCTATAGCTCTCCTGGGTATTTACCAGGACTCAAAATTAACAGGACCACAAAGACACTTGCACATCAGATTTTACTGTAGCACTATTCACAATAGCCAAGTTATATGACCAATCTAGATATCCAGCTACTGAAAAATAATAGAGAAAATGCATAAAGATTTTTTCCTCATAAAGAAAAGCAAAGTTATGTTGTTTGCAGGAAACTGAATATAACTGGAGAAAATCACATTAAGCAAATAAAGCCAATCTCAGAAAGACAAATAGTATGTGCTTTCTCTCTCATGTGAGATTTTGTATAGATTTGTGACTTATATGTATGCACAGGACATGAAAGGAGAAAGGAAAGTATCTAGGTCAGTGGTTCTTAACCTTCCCAATCCTGTGACCCTTTAGAACATTTCCTTATATTGCAGTGACCCAACAATAAATTTCCATTGCTGTTTTATAACTGTAATTTTGCTACTGTTGTGGATTGTAATGTGTGTAATCTGTGTTTTTTGATGATCTTAGGTGACCCCTGTGAAAGGATTATTGAACCCCCAAGGGGTTGTGACCCACAGGTTCAGAACTTCTGATCTAGGGAATAAAATGGTCTAATGGGATGGGAAGAGGGAAGGAGGTCATGAGCATGTGTTGAGAGTATGCTAAATATACAACATGCACTGTGTGGAGTGTCCTGATGCTCCATGACAATGAACACATATAGCAGCTTTTTAAAAGGAAGAGTTTCATGAATTGTAAGAGACATGGGGAGATTAGAAAAGTCACAGCAGGATGAGTGAGTAGCCAGAGGAGGACATGGACATGGAAACACAGAGAAGACCCGTGGAGAACGAGCTACACCTAAACAGAGACCTAAAGGCAGACAGGAGCTGAATCTGTGATGTGGAACCCAGGACCGTATGGAACAGTTAACTTTTGCTGTCTGTGTGACAACTAGGAAGTCTTGTTCTGTGTCTTCAACTTTGAAATGAGGGTAGCAAGCCATGCATGTCTGGAAGGTAAAGGCTGAACGATCAGGAATTCAAAGATATTATCAGCTATGAAGTGAGTGTGAGGTCAGCCTGGGCTACATGAGATCCTATCTCAAATAAATAAATAAAATTTTAAAATGAGGGCAAGCCAGCCTCCTGCATGCTAGTTACTTACATATAATGTTCTCATACCTATGCCTCCTTAATGGTCCTGACTCACACATAGCCATGGGATGCTAGGCATGGAATCAGCCAGGCAGGCCCTGTTGCAGTCTTGCTTTGCCAAGAATTCCGGTGCCCACTTATGACTGTGCCAGGCTAAGGGTGAATCTGACCATGTGCCCTCCCTGGGATGGCTGGCAGGGAGTGAGGCCAGCGGAGACCATGTGCCCACTATCTCTGTCCAGACAAGCTTCACAAAGGCCAGGGTGGCCTTCACTGACCCCAGTGTCCCCATCATGTCTTCTTCCATGCAGTCTACTCCAGTGTCAGCAATGGAGTTCCACCCATTGTTCTCCTCTGTCCTCTCTGGGTAAGAGGGGGCAGAGAGGCCCTGTGTATTGAGAGGAGACACCAAGCTGACTCTCTCATGAAAGCTTCTCTAGCTCCCCAGCACCTGCATGACACCCCACCCCCCACCCCCCGCAGAGCCAGGATGTGCCACTCTGGCCAATGGGAAAGCTAGAGGTCAGAGGGGTTGCCATCTTTATACTAGAATAGAAAGTTCATCAGGAGCTGTCCTTGACCTACAAGAGCCAGACTCCTTCTCTTTTGGGGCTTTGAGGCCTCCAAGTTATCTTACACATTCTTTGTCTTGAGGAATTTGGGTACCTCTGTCTTGTCTACATCCAGGAGCCACTGTGGCCTTGGTAACCAGCATGCTTCATTGCTGTTCAGTTGTCTTCTTCGTGTACAGGATAGAGCCATAGTAAATGCCCAAACCATTCAGTATCCCTAGGATCCTGAAATGATTTCTAGCCTATGTGAACCTCACAGATTCTCAAAGAGAAGCACCAAGGAAGCTTCAAATATCATCAAAAACATCAAAATAATAAAACCAGATGAAATAGGGACACAAGGACACTGGGAACATCATCAGAGGTCAGGCTCACAAACAACAGGTGCAATGCACACTCAGGGACAGGTTCATGTCTCAGAATACAAGAGCCCAAGGACTCATGGAGACCCATGGATACCTATCTGAGCCAAGAAGAGAAACTAGAGTTAGCCATGGGTCTGCATTCCCCTCACTTGACCAAGATCCATGTCTGCAAATACACTTGTGTCTGAGAGAGAGTAGAACAGGGAGAAACTACACAGGGGGCCAGAAAAAAGAGTTACCCTAGGGAGGGGGCCGGGGAGGGGGGGATGGTAGGTTCAGGAAAACACAGCCGTGGGTATGGGAGACTATGATAGTCTTAGAAGAATAGGTGAGCTCAGACAGAAGTTTGTGAGTTACTGTAGCGCCTCCCAAATTCTTCAAGCAAAGAAAATCCCCATTCATTTAACCCTCAGTGCTCACCTCCAGCTTCAGAGAGAAGCCTACCTCACAACCTGCCTCCTCCCCAGACAGTAGCATGAGATGAGTGTACAGTGAGACTATAGACGGATATGAAGTCTTCTTGGGAAGCTCTGAAGATCGGCACCACCCAGCCTTGCCCACAGGACGGCCTGAGTATTTACCAAGAGAGCATCTCAGTAGCTCTTCCCTCTGCCCAGCCTGCTTTTCTCTTTCCCAATACACATGTGGTCTTAAATCATTCTCACAAACGCATTACCAGCAAAGGCCCATTGCAAGGCTCTCTCTCAGGAAGGTAACCTGTACCATATTTAAACCTGAGCAAGAAAATGTCACCATCTGACCACAACAAAGCACAGCCATCCCACTTGACCTTTGAGACAACTGGATGAGCTAATGTTACTATATTCACCCAGCAAATGAGAAAGCTGGGTCTTGTGCTTTTTAATGGAGAATTGATGCAGCCAGGGCTTGATCCTAGGTTTACTGAGCTTGAAAGTGTTAAGGTCTTGTCTTTCCTGCACGACTGTGCAGAGGACAGAAGGAGGGTCCTCGGAGTAGAGAGCATGTGATAGTCACCAGTAGACAGTTAGCACCTGCTGCATATCTGTATACCAAGTACCATGCTCAGCAATTCCACTAATTATCTCATTTACTCAAACTCTATGGAATGTTTTTATGCCCATTGTATGGATGAGAAATCTGAGGCTCAGGAAGGTACAACAAATTAGGCAAAGTCACACAGCCACCAAAGTAACAGAACATTTATATAAAGCCAGGCCTACGTAATTCCAAGTCTACACTTTTTAACTCCATTGTCAGGGTCTATGGTTCCCCAAAATAAGACATGGTGGACTAAACACTGGGGAGTCCAAAGCAGCCTGTTGAAGCCTAAGTACCTGGTCAGTTGGAAACTAGAAGATGGCTGCTTAAGGCTGACCCAGTTTGGGCCTGGATCTATCACCACTTCTGAACCAACCCAGCCGCTCCTCTACCGTCAGTATCTGAGAGGCAAAGCCTTGGGCTGGGAGATGGAAATAGCCCTGTATGTGTTTACCCTGCAATTACACGCTACGTTAAATGCTCTGCAAGAACATGGCAATCGCCCTGCAATTAACTGGGCCTGTTTCCTGGGCAAGGAGGCTGGAGACAGCTACTGAGGTATATCAGTGTTGCCTGGTTTCTTAATGGACCTGGGGGTCACCTTGTGACTTATGCCATTGGTTCTGGCTGGAGGAGCCAGCCCCACAAGGAACAGCTCAGCCCCTGGAGGAGAGAAGCTGAGTACCAGTCATCCCTGATCCTCATGCACTGTGGGCTCTTGGCTGAGATGGTATGTGAGCAGGGCTCTTCCTGGCTCTCTCCCTCAGGGCCTCGTTATGCACCCAGAGATCTGTACTTAGCATTTCAATGTCCTGGATCCCATTCACATGGGCAAGAACAATTTCTTGTCATGGTGACCTGGTGAATTCCTAGTTACCTTCCAAACTCCAGCTCAGAGATGACATCCTTTGCAAAGTATTTTTTGAGAAGTGACTGTATACAGAAATAAAAGGCAGTAAGGCTGGGGCTGAATGTGGGTTTCATTACTTAATAGTTCTGTGACTTCAGCCTCCCACCGCTATGCTCATGTGTACATAAGTTTATTTGTGTGTGTGTGTGTGTGTGTGTGTGTGTTTACTCAAAACCTTCTCATTTGAGACAGATTTTGGTAGGGTGTAGGCATGGCACTTGACTCAACAGTATGTACATGAAGCATCGGACGATCAATAATTCAATGAGTCCTCCCAGCCACCCAGAAGATGCTCTTCAGAGCTGTGAGTGTGTGAACACATGTGTGTTTGTATTACTGGTTCAGTAAACTCCATGAGCATGAGCTTGTGTAGGAAAGGCTGTGCACACACATAGTATAAGTGCTTAATAGGAGTTGGTTTCCTGTGGTCAGCGTCTCTAGAGAACAAGCACCTTGGGTTGTGCAGGTGGATGGAGAATACCAACAGAAGGCATTAAGGAAAGAGTTAGTACACATCTACTACCTCTGTCACTTTCTCCTAATTACATCTTGGCAAGCAGAGTCTCCTGGAGGAGTTTTAAATTTCAGTGTCTTTTAAAATGTAATAATAAATCAACATGAGTCCCAACAGCCAAAACCACTAGAGAAGGGCTCAGTTTGGTGGCACCCCAGCCAGACACTTGGCTTCATTTCCTATTGCCTTCAGGCTTTGGACATGACTCTCAATCAGTTTCAAAAGTAGGTGGACATCGCCAGGTCCCAGCACTGAAGGGGCATTGATTTCTGTGGGGAGATAGCCAGGATCCCTGAGTTCACCCAGGCTGCCAACTTCTCCGAGGCCTTGTAAAGAGGAAGCTGAGTATGTGTGTCCTGGCCAGGAGCGTTTATTTCTTGACCCAGGAGGGAGGATAGGGCCAGTTCTGCTCCACAGAGATACTTTGAGTGGTTACAACTTAGACTCATACATGCAATTGACATCTGACAAAGTAGTGGTCAGGAAGGATGCTAACTACCCCATAATGTGTGGGGTGCTCCTCTCTCCATGGGGAGCCTCGCATGGCAGAGACACACTGGGGGCCCGATCTTTGTCTATTGTCAAATAATGGGCTCCCTGGGGCTTCAGTTTTCAGGCTTTTTCTCATTCTTTTCTTCTCAAGCCCGGTTGCTGCTGGTAAGGACACTCAGACACACACACTCAGAGTACATGTTCCCCTGGCTTCCTTTCACATAGCTTACTTCTGGCTGACCAGAACCACTGAGAACATGTGGCCCTACTGTGGCCTGGGGTGGATACTGGCCTTGCCTACACCTGCCATCCCTTCTCCACTCTCCTGTCTTCCCAGCACCTTCTTTTCTAACCCGCTCTGCTTCTGCTCTCCTCTTCTCATCTCCTTCTTCCCCTTCCCTGTCTTGTTGGTGGCGCTAATGATCAAGTCCAGGGCCTCACACATGCCTGCACTCACTCTGCTCTTTTTTTTTTTTTTTTAACTTTATTTGTTTATTATTTATTTATTTGCCTTGGTGTTTGCCTGGAACTGGAACTACAGACAGTTGTTAGCTGCCATGTGGGTGCTGGGAATCGAACCCGGGTCCTCTGGAAGAGCAGACGGTGCTCTTAACCACTGAGCCATCTCTCCAGCCCCCACTCTGCTCTTAAGCTGCACCCTTAGCCCTCTTTTCTCTTTATTTCGAGAAAACAACTCATTAACTTGCCCAGGCTAGCCTTGAACTTGTGATCCTTCTGACTCAGCTTCTTAGAAATTTGGCTTTAGGTGGGTGCTACAACTCTGGCTTCCTCTCCTCTTGAGGAAAGAATTATGCTTCTCTCACTTGCTCCAGAGATCCATCAGAGGCAGCCAAGCTGGACAGCTCGCTAATGCTTTACCAAAGTGTTCTTGCACGGCAGGAAGGGGACCAGTGTGTCATCATGTGCAAGATAACCAGAGAGTTATTGTAGCTTTTTGTAGCTTTCTAGGTATCCATTGCAGATACCCAGCAAAATTTAGCCTACTGGTTTCTATTATTAAATGCTTAAGACACAGGGGGCTCTCCCCAGATTCTGTATATATACATGTAAGTAAGTGTGTGCACATATGTAGATTATTGTGTATTGACTCTTTTATCTCCCTTCTTTGCCCAACTTCTAGATGTAAATGTTCTGACCTGCTGTGGGGTTATATTCTTGTACATTATAAATACTTGTCCTTCCTACTGGTTGAATAAAATGCTGACTGGCAAGAAGGCAGACAGGAAATATGGGCAAGTCTACCAGACTAAGACATCTCTGGGAAGAAGTAGAACAGAGCAGAGACACCTGCAGATGTAGATGAAAGAAGAAAAGAATACTACTCTGAGAAAAGGTACCAAGCCACGTGGTTAAACAAGATAAGAATCATGGGTTAATTTAAGAGTAATATGCCTAAGCCATAGGCCAAACAGCTCGTAATTAATATAAGTATTTGTGTGATTATTTGAGACTGCTAGTACGGATATCAAGGTTAGGTCGGGTTAGAAACTTCTCACTACACTGACCACCCTGTGGAATTTTATGACCTGATCCACTTGTCCCCAACATTTTCAAAGACCCCAAGTATGCAAAGACCATGAGTTGATGTTATTTTTCTCAGCCCATTTCCATCCTGACATGCATAGTACTGCTTTCTAATTTACTGTTTATGGCTTATTGTGTCTTCCCCTTGGGAGTGAGTCCCATGAGAATGAATAACTTGTCTCATCCATTACTGTATTACAAGTGCCTGGAATAGCTCCTGGCATGTGGCAGCACAGACTCTGAGCATTGGCTGATCAGATATATCACCAAATTGCCAACAAAGATCTCAGTGTGATGGAGCACTCAGCATCACCGCTCTGAAATCATCTAGCTACAGAAAGAATTGCCTTCTGATTTCTTCCCCTATGGAGCCCCTCAGCTTGACTGATTGTTGATGCATATTTTCTTGAAAAGTCAGCTGTAATGCACCAATGATCCAGCCTTCATCCTTTTCCTGAGTCCTTCTAGGCCTGCTTAGATTCATTCCTGCTGGCTTTCAGGTTGATGAGTTCCACAAATTTGTTATCCACAGTCTCACGTTTTCTTGAGATCCACAACACTGCTCTTGGACAAACTTTGAATGCATGCTGTTCCCTAAAGTGCCCAGATGCTTCCAGGGAGCAGAACACCAGGTCTCACACCATGCCCAGCACAACAGACATTCTACAGATTGCCATTGCCCTCAGAGCACTCTTCCCTGGTGAGGCTTAATCCTCTTTTATACAAATGAGAGTGTGAGCTTTGGAGATTAAATGGTTTAGAGCTCTGGGATTTTGAGAAAGGTTGGCCAGACTCTACAGCTTTACCAGCATAGAAAATATGTGGAATAGCATGTTAAACATGGAAGCCCAGGACCAGAGACCTGAAAGCTGTGTCTATATGTCTATCCTGAATGTCTTCCCCATTATCATGTGTAGCCACATCAATGATGAAACAGTCACAGCTGTCTTCAAGTTGTTACTCTGTTGGTTGTCATGCTAAGTACCTTACATGATGTAAGTCATTGACTTCCAGCAAACCTACAGATGGATCTCATTGTATACAGAATGAAGCAGTTTTGTATCATGTTAACTGTCTTAGCCTCTAAAGCCACGTCCTCCTCTCAGCTCCGACATCAAGCCCCATTTAAAGCAGGATTTCCGCTTCTGAATCCCTCTCTTGCCTTTGTTTCTCCTGGGGGCTCCCCCATTTTCCTCTCCTTTCTTCCTTTCTCCTTGTCTTTTATCCTTTCTTTTCTGCTATCATAATCATAACCTTTCTGTTAATCATACCCATCTGACAATAAAGCTCTTCTCTATATTGAAACAGCTTTAAGCATCTCCTGTTATCCACCGCTGCCTTCTGCCATGTCCCCACATAAATCCATAGAAACCTACCACCAGATAACTAGGTAAATCTGAATTATACCAAAATCCACACAAAATCCTAACTGGCCATAGGTCATATAGCCATGGAGCAATTGAATCACTTACACCAGTATCAGTGATGAAAGAGTGTCAGACAGACCACCTGCTGTCCGGAGAGCAAGTGATAATACTATGATGCTGAGCACTGACTCCAATTTGCTCTGCCTTTGCTCCTGAGGTCAAGGCAATACCCTTCAGCACATTCTGCCAGACTTTGATCTAGCTTTCCAGGGCTCTGATACATCTCATTTCTTATAGCATCACTACTGATGAGCATCCCTATTGCAGCCTCTGTGTGCCCCATAGCTCTCTTCCATCTCCTTTCTCAGATGATTCATACTGGGCTACCGGGTACTAAAAAGGCCTTGAGGGCCACCATTTTCAACCTTTTTACTTGATGTTTAGTGAACCTGTGAGCCTGAGAAATTCCGATCTGCCTAATAGATGCAGCACAGGCCTAGGAAGCTCATTCCAATACCCCTTTTAAAGGATTTTATTTATAACTATGTGTAAGTGTATGTGTGTCTATATGTGGGTATGTCCAGAGGTCAGAAGTATCAGATGCCCTGAATCTGGAATAACAGAAGGTTGTAAGCTGCCTGACATGGGGGCTGGAAACCAGCTCGGGTTCTTTAAAAGAACAAACAGCAAGTGCTCCGAACTGCTGTGTCATCTCTCCAATCCCTCCATCACCCTTTAACCTGGCAGCCCATTAACCAGCCCATTCAGATGGTGTTTGAGCACCAACTGAGTGGACACACCAGAGGCAATCTGTTCTGCTCCACCACTGGTGGGCTTAACACTGGTGTCCACTCATGCCTCCATCCACTCAGGTTTTCATTGAATATGTCCTTAGACTCCAGAGATCTAAAAGTCAAATGTCAATCTGTTCCACTGCTGATAAGTTTTTTGTTTGTTTGTTTCAACACACACAGTTTTAGAAAATAAATAAAAATTAAGTGCTCAAGAAGATGACAGGACAGTCAAAACCCTGTGGCAGTTGGTTATTTATGAATAAGCTGCCGCTACAATGTGGAGACAGGCAAGCCAGGGGATCAAAGGAGATACCCGGTGACCATTACATAAGCAAGAAGAAAATGGAAAGAGATGAAGCATGTGACGAGGACTGAGGCATAAAAAATATAACAGCCACAGTATCATATCATACAAGGTAACATGGTGGATGTGGTGTGAAATGTGTGAGCATGGTATCCATGCACATGTAAAAGGCAAGCCTCTTCCTAAGCAAGTAGTTACATTCGATGGCTGTCTGTTTATCGGTCCTATAACCATCCCAATGTCAGAACAATTCCATTCTTCAGTTGGAGAGACAGAGACAAAGGAACGAGGAGACTTGCGGAGCACAGAGGCTGGCCTTAGAGGGAACTTTCAATCCTCCACTCTGCTGTTCCTGCCATTGTCATTTCCCTTTGCCCCTTTCTCAGCCCTCATGGGTTTTGTTCTTGTTTATAATGACATGCTAGGCACTGAAATTCCCTTTGCCATTCCCCCCAAAGAGCTCCTAGGATCTGGGAACCAAGCCCACCTCTGTCTGCCAGCAGGGGAAGCCCAGACACCTTCTGAACTGTAATTTATACTTCTCAACTGTCTCATCTCTCAGGTTGATCGAGGCCTTTGTCCCAAATTGCTCAAATACCTGGATTGTCTTTCTGGCCACTCCCAATTTGTTTTACTTTTTCCTCTAACATGTCTTCTTAATAAATCTTGGGAATATACCCTGGATACAGCTCTGGGAAACCCAACATTAAAGATAATCCATTCTGAGTGATTCATACAGTTTTTCCCTTGCTGGGAGAGCCATGATGGTATCAGCAGCAGGAAAGAACAGAGCAAGTGGGATGACATATTCAAGAGCAGGGAGATCTCTGGGAGTACAGGGAAGAGGAGGGCCACTTGAAGGGATGTAAGGCATAAGTTAGACATGCATGTGTGTTTGATCTGTAAACTCAATACAGAAAGCTGTACACAGGGCAGGGGTGCCACACAGTTGCTTGTAGAACTGAAGGATTTGTCCTGCCTTGGTAGAACTATGGAAAATAGTGCAAGAAATGAAATCAGGGTGGCCCTTCCAGCATGAAGATAAGGAGGTTTGGCCAGAACCTTGTGCCCATTGCACTGTATTATACAGAGATTTCCTCTAAACTGAAAGATAAAGGAAAGAAGCTCCTTAAGACTCAGGAAGTAAATACATTTCACAAGGCTCAGAAAGCTTCTGAAACCCAGGAGTTTCATAAGGCTTCTCCCCACAAGATTATACAATCAGCAAACAGCTGCTGATAAAAAGAAGTTTGCTTACCCTCGAAGCTTCCTGAAGGCCATTCAGGGAGCCCAAAGGATGCAGCTTTCGTGAGTCATCATTCAGGCTAGAGTAGGCTTTTGGTGATTCTGCTGCTCTTGAGTCATTCTTGCCCTGGAACATCTTACCTGCACTCCTATAAATAGCCCTAGTAAACTCAATTGTTCATTAAGCAAGACTTGGGTAGAATCTTTTCTTGGGTCTGTCATCTGTGGCATATTTAGGGTGAGTAAACATTTGTTCATGTTTCCCCAGGAAAAGGCATACAATGGGTAGATGCACCTCAGGTCCAGTTTCACACTTACTTCCCAGTGATGGACTTCAAAAGCAATTCAGGTCACTCAGTGGTGAAATGATAGAAGTCATCTTGAGATTTAAATGACATTTGCACAAACAAGATCATTGTTCCCTTATGAAAGACTAAGGCCTTTTCCCTTTTCTTATTCTTGAAGCATGGGTTTGATTCTATTAAAGAACATGTTGCAAAGACAATGACCATAAAAATGAACTATTGTGAGGGTAGGAAAAGAAGGAGGAAAAAGGACTGTGAGAGAAAGCATATTAACATTTGGATACATGTTTCCATAAAAGATTCATGCATTAAAAGCATGGACACTCTAATGCCTGGATAGTGAAATTATTAGGAAGTGATTGGATCATGAATTCATCTTGAATGGGCTGTTAGGAGGAGAGGACTGATTAGGGTGTTTGTCTTTTGTCATCCCCTTCCTCTGTCTCACTTCCTGACTCCAGGCCAGCAGGAGGTGAGCAGGCTCTTCTATCAATAGGATGTTCTGTCTCACCTCAGGCTCAAAGTGATGGGTGCAGTTGGTCTCAGGGTGGGGTTTCTAAAGCTGTGAACCCTAATACATTTTTCTTCTCTGAGTTTTCTCAGATGTTTTCCCAATGCAACAAAGGCTAACATGGAGGGAAGCATTCTAATGTCCCATACAACACAGGGTGTGATAGGCAGAATGTTAACAGCCCCTATAGGTTCTGATATTTTAATGCTTACTCAGCAAACACTAGCATTTTATTTGGATTTTTTTTAAATGTATGTTGAGCAAATGAAACCGACCACATGGTTGACCTTGGACCTCATTGTGTAGTCTTGGGAAACAGCTGAGTAGAGGAAACAAATAAAGCATCAGTTTGGTTACCTTTGGTGAGGAAAATTCCTATAAAAGATTCACAGGCTCTGCAAATAAAGTCTGAGTCCATTGCCTTCTACATTTTCCCATAAGGAGCAGGACTTAGTTTAGTTGTACAAACATTTACAGGTGAGACACAATGGGAAAGAGAAGACTGTGAGAAATACGATGCAGTGACTGTCTTGAGAGACTCGGGAGGTTTCTTGGAGGGGACAGACACTTAGAAAACCCACCTAGAAGGCAGTCTGGGAAGAGCCAGATTGAGAGGTGTAAAGGGGATGCCAAGGCGGGAGTAATTGGATTTGCCTAGAGCACTTTTATAGGAAGCAGCCAGAATGCCACATCTCTCCCAAAGCATTAAACACACATAGTAATTTTCCAAATGAATTAACCATGAATGATGGCATATACTTATTAGTTCAAAGACATTAATTCAAAGACAAAAGGAAATGCCACCCCCTATCTTAACCCCAAATTTCTAGGTCATGATGTTAAAAATGAATTAAGAGGATGAGAAAGAGCTGATTTGGAAACATAGAATTTTCTAGAGTCCAAGTCAAACAGCTTCTAAACCACATAGGTGATCTGTGATGTCATTTGGGAGGCTCACCAGTATAATAAAAAGATCACATTATGCTTTTATGAGTGGATTGGTGTGAAGATTGGTGTAAGGAGAAAGGTATTCCCTCTGAACTGAACAGCCACTGTGAGGGTTAGAATAATAAAGATAGAAAACAGTCCTTAAAATCAGCTGGTTCAAACCCATCATTGGCTTTGCTGATATTAAAAAAAACAAAAAACAAAAAAACAAAAACAAAAACAAAACACCAAAGAAGGAAGTGAACCTGGCCAAGTTACTCAGCTGGAAATGACTAGGTCACGGTCCTAGAGCTCCTGGTCTACACGGAATGTTCCTGCCATTTGCCTTTTAATAAAACCATTTACTCCAACCCTCCCAGTCCACAAAGCCTCTAGCCACATATCTACACACACACATACATACATGCACACACACACACCCCTAAACTGACTCCCATGTGGTCTACTACTCCATCTGCATGGCATCTCACAAGGTCTGACCTCCAGGGGACCATAATCAGTCAAGGAAAAAAAACCCAAATGTAATGAACTCTTGGTTTCCACAAGAGTTCCACAAAACAGCCTCATCTGCTATTCCCTGCCAACCAAGACAAGAAGCTCTGCTAACTTCATTAATAACTTAATGAGATTATTAACCACTACCTAGTGGGAGAAGATTTGGTCTTCTGCCTGGGTTGTGGGAAGGCATCCATTTTTCACACAATTACAGCCTGAGAGGGTCATCACCAGGATGGTCAATTGTGGGCTTATTAGCAATTTAGACATGAGATTGGATTTCCTTTTCTGCACAGAACTTCATGTTCAAAGCAAATGAACTTGTGTTCCTTATTTGGCATTTAATACAAGTTGTCCAGGAGGTGTGTCTATAGAGCTTATTCAGGGACAGAGTTGTAAGAGCACTTCATAGGGAGGCAGAGTACCTGGCAAACAGGCTGCATCATCATCAGGATCTGAAGAAGACACCCAGGGTTACTCACAAAACTTCATTAAGGAAACACGTATGTTCCCAGTGTAATGGTGCACAAATAAGAAGTTCTCCATGCTCTATTTTGGCCAGAGTGGATGTCATCTTGGGCTACAACACCCAGGAGCTCAGTCTGGTCAGAGACTCTTATTGGATGTCAGTGACATCCTGGGGACTGCAGGCTTCTCCAGAAAACAAAATGAAGGAGTGAGAAAATTGTTTTCTCAGCTCTCTTTCTGGCCCAGGAAGCCATCATAGAGACAGTGCCAAGACCCCAACACTTGTGACCTTTTACATTCTTGGAGGTTTCAGTATCTTTGAACAATGAGTATGTGCCTGGCCTGACCCTGAGCTCCGCCACTTCCTGTTAGAAGCATGAGGGGAGGGTTGTTAATAGAGACATCAGCAAATACCACAATAAGGCTCTTCCTTTAAAAAATCACTAGCAATACCATGACTATATCCCCTATGGCTAAAAGTTAGGATACAGAAAGCATACATCCAGGATTTATTTGATAGACAAATGGATGACTAGGGCCAGTCCACCTGAATGTTAATAAACTCCAAGAAAGAGGCAGGAAGGGGCTGGAGAGATGGCTCAGCGGTTAAGAGCACTGTCTGCTCTTCCAGAGGACCCGGGTTCGATTCCCAGCACCCACATGGCAGCTAACAACTGTCTGTAGTTCCAGTTCCAGGCAAACACCAAGGCAAATAAATAAATAAATAGTTTAAAAAAAAAAGAAAGAAAGAGGCAGGAAGCTGCATGAGAAAGTATAAAATCAGCACACAGCAGATTCCTTCAGTGCTCAGGTGCCTTAGTGTTTCCATTGCTGTGAGAAAACACCATGACCAAAAATAACTTGCAGAGGTAAGGGTTTATATCAACCTGCAGTTTGTAGAACACCATCTAGGAAAGCCAGGGCAGAGCCTGCTGCAGGGGATGTGAAGAAACCTTTCTTAGGCTCATTTCTTATACAGGACTACCTATCAATAAGTGGCTCACAGTGGACTTTCTCTCCCACATCAATCAAGAAAGTTCTCTACAGACTTGCCCACAGGATGATTTGATGATAGCATTTTCTCCATTAAGAGCCCTTCTTCCCAGATGGCCCTAGCTGGTGTCAAGTTGCCATAAAAACTAGCCAGCATACCAGGTCGCAGATACACCCAAATCCCTGCTACCCAAACATGGAGTTAGATAGCCGTGTTTTCTAAACATTTTATATGACTTCCCAAAGTAGCCTCCCTTAAGAACAACTGTTCTGAGATGAAAGCCATTACAATTCTTCTCCCAGGTACCCGGCTATGGTGGATGTAGATGAGCAACTAACTTAACTGGGTTGAGATATGCCTAGAAGAGTTTAGAGACACTTTTCTACATGTGTTTATGAAAATATGTCTAGAGACGACTTATATACAATCCAGGGATATAATGGAGAAATCCTTTCATGAATGTGAACAGAACCATTTAATAGGCTGGAGCCCAGACAAGAAAACAAAGGAGAGAAACATGTGACTCCACTCTTCTGAGTAGGTGTAGAGCTGTAGTTGCCCGTAGATGTCCTGTAGATGTCAGACACCACATACACCAGACTTGCCTCACCAATTCTCAAGGAGCATCTAGGCCTTCACCTTTCTCTACAGCTGTATCATTGATCCCACCTGTTCTGAGGTACCAGCTTCTTGGACTTGGAAACTATTGGTTTCCTTGGCTCTTTGGCCCAAAGATTGCCACTGAAGGACTACTGAGCCTCAGATCCTATGATCCCCCAACAACTTATATTAATAATACAAAAAGATGGAGAATCAAGCAAAGGAATGGTAGCACACTGCAGCCTAGGAACCGCCCTGTAACAGGAAATAGGTCTTTCCTACCACAATCTTGTTTCTTTTACCATTTCTCTTTACTTTTAAAGACAGAATGAGGGTACCTTTTTTTCCCCATATCTGAGCTCTTCTCATCATCAGTAAGAAACAGTCAAGCAAGCTCCAAGTTCAAACTCTAGCTATTTAAGCAATATGACAATTTGGCAAGTCATTAGCTTCTCTGAACTGAGAATCATGGCTGTATCAGTTGATGTGGGTAGCACTTGAATAGGCTGATGTCATAGACTGGAAGCAGGAGAAACCTGGACCATGATTCTACAGCCTATTTTCTATTCTGCCTTCCTTGCCTATACATTATGTTTAGTTTCCTCTTCTGAATGTAATGATGTCTAAAGATGCCAAGGATGAGCCTTTTCAGTGTGGAAGGGGCTTAGGTTCCCTTCCCGTCTCTCAGTATTTGTCTGCCTTATTTGCCAGTGTATCTCCAGAGTTCAACACAGTGCCCTTTACTTAAGACATCTATCACATTAAACTTACATCACACCAGTTCTCAACCATTTCTGCTCTGTAAATGTTCATCAAATGCAGGGCAGTGTCAGCCAATGACAGAGCCTGTGGATGGTCCCTCAGAGCTGCCCTTGCAACTTGTAAATTGCTCAATATGTATCAGCAGCTAGCCAGGACCTGTGGATAAGTCGGCCAATTTATAAGATGATCCACCTAACAGCAAATCACCCAGGGATTCACTATGAGAGTTGGCAAATGTCCTTTAATTTGTCACCCAGAAGAACACCACATGGTGTCAGTTGGATGTAGCCAGAGAAGAGCATCAGAAGTCATACCACGCTGTGAGACCAGAGGAGTTTTTTGACTCTGCTTCATCATCCCTTCTTAGGTTGCAAAGCTGCGAGGTGCACTCAGCAATATCTACTCTGTAATTGCTTCTTTTCCTTAGCATGTCGTGTGTATTTTACTTCCCCTTAAGTGAGGGTTTGCTAGCATGCCTGTGTGCTTTCCTCACCTAATATCAAGTGACATGAAAGTGTCAAATTAGCCATAACAAGCACAGGGTTGAGCATGGAGGGACTGGATTTTGCCAACTCCCTTACAAGATGAAATGTCAGTCACTGGTTCTCAAGATGAAGTGGCATCTAAGGGACTTTGGCCAGGGGTCAAGCCAATGCCTGGTTCTACCCCATCTCAGACTTGGAGAGTGGGAAACTATGGCTCCTCAACTTGGAAAGTTATAATGTAGGCATCAGCTCATTTGATCTAAGAGTCCCAAAGGATTTGGGATAACACAGGAGAAATGAGTGTCTTGCAATAGGATTTCCAAGCATTGCACCCTTGAGAGTCTGATGTATGTGTGTGATTCAGACAGCTTTTCCCATATAGAATCTTTCTAGCACTGTATTAATAAAAGTGTTTCTAAGATGCATGAAAACATCCCACACCCTCATCGGCTACCCGGCATACCAGCCTTCTAGCCTCAGAATCTACCTTCATGCAGCCAAACTCCACACATCACCAAGGCATGCCATCCTCAAACATGTCAGTGCTGATGGCTCCTGATGAGGTTTTGTAGAAGCTTAATCACCTTGTTTATAAGATGAAGATTATAATTTTCATTCACTGGCAGGCAAGAGGCTAAAACTGGAAAAGTTATATGAACTGGAGCCATTTTCCATCCTCACCATACAGCACAATTTCAATGGCCTGACCTGTCTGTCTTTCCACTACCTCTCCCATCTCATTTCCTCCACACTCTCCTTCATACTTTGGCTCATGCTGTAGTGACCAATCTCTCTCTCTCTCTCTCTCTCTCTCTCTCTCTCTCTCTCTCTCTCTCTCTCTGAACTTTTTAAATGTAGTCTTTTAAAATTTTTATTCTTTTTCATATTTGATGGAGAATAATTGACAGAGAAGGATGATATATGTTTGTATTGCACACTTTCATATTCCATATCAAAGTTCCTTGTGAACTGATCACGGCAATCAAGCTACCTGATATTCACCACCTCTCACATCTTACAAAGTGCATCTATTTTCTGGACAGAACATTTGATCCACTCTTAACAGATTTAAGGTATACAACAAAGCCATGTTTATTATAGTTACATTGCTACACCTTAGATCACAAACATTTATGCATCCTTCACAGGACATTTTGTGCCCTTGACAGTTACGAGCCTGTTTCTCCTTTGTAGCCCTAGGCAACAATCATTCTACCCTGTTTCTACAAGGTCACTTCTTTCCCCTCCAACCCATATATCAGTGAGATCATGCAGTATTTATCTTTCTGTGGCTGTCTTATTTTACTTAATGTGATGTTCTCCGGAATCATACACATTGTCACAAATGAAGAGCATTCTCTTAATTTTAAGGCTGAATATTAATCCTATATGGGAGAGAGGTTCACTTTTTACCCCCACTGAACCACTGACAGACATTTAGTTTCATCCTTCAATTTACCTGTGGTGAATAATGTTGCATTGGGCATTGGAGCAGAAATACTGCTTTGAGATATACATTTCCATATTCTTTCGTGTGTGTGTGTGTGTGTGTGTGTGTGTGTGTGAACATAGATGTCAGTGCTTATAGAGTCCAGAAAAGGACACTAGATCCCCTGGAGCTGGATTTTTTTTTTATTGAGAGCATATGAAGTTTGTAGATCACTATGAAACATGGATGTTTTAACAATAAGAATTCTTCCAATCCAGAAACAGATTTATTTCCATATACTTGTATCTTATTCAGTTTCTTTCAACATTTTACAGTTTTCAGTGTACAACTCTTTCGTCTTCTTGATTAATTTGATTTCTAAGTATTCTATGTTCCCACACATGGGATTGTGTCTTAATCCCTCTTTCAGATGGCTCATTATTTCTCTGTAGAAATATAACCGATTTGTTTGTAGAGTATGTATCTGGTGACTTCCTTAATTCTTATTAACTCTAAAATTTTTCTGGAATATTTAGGGGTTTAGAGATAGTTTGTATCTTTTTCTGTTTGCATGACTCTTTTTAAAATTTTCTTGCCAGTTTCTCTTCCTAGCACTTCAAATGCTTTGTTGAATAGACATAGCAAGAGTAGATAATCTTGTCTTCTTCTTCCTCTTAAAAGAAATCTTTTCCACTCTGGAATGCAGTATGGCGATTTCTCAGAAAACTGGGAATCAATCTCCCCAAAGATCCAGCAATACTACTACTGGACATATACCCTAAAGATGCACATTCACACTCAAAAGGCATTAGCTCAACTGTGTTCATAGCATTATTTGTAATAGCAAGAACCTGGAAACAACCTAGATGCCCCACAACTGAAGAATGGATTAACAAACTGTGGTACATCTACACAATGGAGTACTACTCAGCAGTAACAAAAAATGATATACTAAAATTTGCAGGCAAATGGATGGTTTTGGAGAATATTCTCCTGAGCAAGGCCTCACAAACTCAGAGAGATAAACAAGGAATGTACTCACTCATTAGTGGACTTTAAACAAAAAAGCTAAGCATATCCAAGCTGCAAACCACAACCACTGAACAGCTTGGGATCTGAAACACCTTGGCCTGGCACCTTGGAGCCCATTCACTCCAGAAGAACACCTGACTCAGTCTTGATGTGGGGGTGAAGAAAGCGGATGTGCCTGGAGTGCATGTTGAACTAAGCCACCTTGGGACCTTGGGATGTCCTGCCCTTGCTAGGGAGGAGAGAAACTGATGGAGAGAAAAGTGAGTGACTGGGAGGGGTGGGAGAGGGAAGGGAGCCTGAACAAGGGGATACATGGATTAAAAAATGACTTTTTTCATAATAATAATAATAATAATAATAATAATAATAATAATAATAAAAAGAGGACAAAAAAAGAGAAATCTTTTCAATTCTTTGTCCATTCAATTTTAGCTGTGGGCTATTCACATGTGGCTTTTATTTTATGAATTCTTCCCCAAACAATTTGCTGATCATTTTTGTCATGAAAGGTTATTGAATTTTGTCAAACACTTCTATGTTTACAGAGAAGGTCGTGTTTTATTTTTCATCCTGCCTGTTTCCTACAGTTAATAATATGGTGGAGGTTTTCTCTTTCTCTGTCTTAATAACTTTATCTGATAAATTGTCTGTTTCTGGGGGCTTATTTTCTTCTAGATTACTCAGCTCACTGACACATAATTGTTTACGATAGTCTCTAATGGTTGCTTGCATTTTAGGGATATTAATTTAAAAAGGGCTTAGCACTTATTTTTAATCTTATTCACAAATTTCTCTTTGTTTCTTAATCTAACTAAAAGCCTGTCAGTTCTATCTTTCAGGACCTAACCTGGGACTGAGGAGGCAGCTCAGTTAGGACAGTGCTACCGAGGATCTGAGAACCATAAAAACATGAGGAGCTGGCTTCCAAAACTGGGAGTGATGGTGTGTGCTTGAAATACCAGTCCTAGGAAGATAACTAAGAGTCATCACTGAGGATAGCCTGTACAGTGAGCCCCAGACCCCAGTAAGAGAACCTTTCTCAAAAATCAGTATAGATACCTCCTGAGGAACAACAATTGAGATTGTCCTCTGGCATCCACATGAGTGTGCAGGGTACATGCACTTGTGCAAAACACACACACACACACACACACATCACTCCACATTTGGTTTGGGTCACTGATTCATCTTTGGACTGTTTTCTTTCTTAATATTTTGAGGTAAAGGTCAGGCTGCCTGGGACCTCTCTTTCCTCAGTGTAGGCACTTTTCCCTGCATACTCTCCTGGCGGGGCTGCATTACATGCTCTGCCTCTCACAAGTTACATTGTGCTAGCAGCTTTCATTCCTCATTTTGCCTCAGTCTTTTTTGCCTCCTCCTTTAACTTCTTTGACTGGCTACTTGGGATATGTTGTTTGATTCCTATGTATCTGGGAACGAGCCTCGTGTTATTGATTTGTAGTTTTGTAACTGTATAGATGAAATGATACTTAATGCGATTTCCATCTTTTTAGGTTTGCAGAGACTGGCTTCGTGGCTTGATCTATCCCTGTGGGCTCTTGAAATGGATGTGTGCTTGGAACATTCTGTACCTGTCGGTTGGGTCCATTTGGTCTATGGTACAGTTCAGATCGATTGTTTCACTATTGATTTCCTGTCTGGAGGATCTGTCCTTTCTTGAGAGCGGAGTTCTGAAGTCGCTGGTATTGTTCCCTTCTCATTCCCTCCTCCCTGCAATTTTGCTCCTTCTTGCTTTATGTACTTAGGTGTTTGGATAGTAACTGCTAGAATTTAATGATTACTGTATCCTTTGGTTACTTGACACTTTTATAATTATATAATGGCTTTCTTTGTCTCTTATGTCAGCTTCCAACTTAACTTCTGTTCTGTGTAGGGGCAGGAGCAATGGCTCAGTGGTTAAGTGCGTTGGCTGGTTTGATCTTCAGCACTCACATGGTGGCTTATAACCATCTGTAACTCTAGTCCGAGTGGGAAAAGAAGATGCAGTGCCCTAGCCTTCTCTCTGAGGTTACTGTGCACACACAGAGCACAGACATAAACACAGGCAAAATACTCAATTACATTAAAAAATTAAAATTACAAAGAGTTTAAAAATTCTGTTTTGGGGGCTGGAGAGATGGCTCAGCGGTTAAGAGCACCATCTGCTCTTCCAGAGGACCCGGGTTCGATTCCCAGCACCCACATGGCAGCTAATAACTGTCTGTAGTTCCAGTTCCAGGCAAACACCAAGGCAAATAAATAAATAAATAAATAAAGTTTAAAAAAAAAAATTCTGTTTTGTGTGATATAAACGTAGCCACACTGCTCTTTCTTGTTATCGCGGACACAGATCTCTTCTCTTCCTGTCACTTTCAGACTGCATGTCCTGAAAACCTGAGAGTCTTTTGCAAGCACGGGGAGCTAGCTTATCCTTTGAAGATTTCATAATCCATTCCATCACTATGTCTTTTGTTTGAAATGGTTAATTTATTTACATTTTAATGGGTTATTAAGTAAGGATTTAAAATTTTCTTGCTTGTTTGCTGATTTTGATCCAGGGTTTCATTATGCAAGGTGGCCCAGGACAGACCTTATAGGTGGCTGTCTCAAACCTGTGGCAATCTTCCTGCTTCTGCCTTTCAAATATGGGAATTACAGACATGAGCCACCAAGCCTGACTACTATTGACATATAATAATTGCTTTTTGGTAATTTTATAACTATCTTCTTCCTCTCTTGCTGTCTTTTTCTTATTGGATTGTTTTTGTAGTTGCAGGCTATGGTTCTTGTGTCTGTCTTGCATGTCTTTACTGCAAGCAATCATGGGATTACACAAAACATTATGGTGCTCTACTGGAAGCCATTTCAGCCAGTAGAGTGCTTGCAACTTATGAAGAACTTAGTTCCTTCCCCAGGCTGCTCATTAAAGTGTGGTTGTGTTGGTATACACTTCTAATCCCAGCACTGGGGTGATAGAAGCAGGCAGATTTCTGGAACTCACTAGCCAGCTACTCTAGGCATCTTTGTGGGTCCCAGGCCAGTGAGAGGCCCTGTGCCAAAACAAGGCAGACAGCAACTGAGGACCAACATCTGACCTTGATTTCTAGCCTCTACACACATACCTTTATACACTTGTACCCTGTAAAAAGTGCGTGCCCATGTGAACGCGCACACGCTCGCACACACAATCTTCTACAGTTTACTTCAAATAACTCTGACCACTACAAAAATGCCACGCTTTAATGTTTCCTCTTCTCTAGTATTAATGCTGCTGCTAACATATTTTATATAGTATATACAATTACAAATTATTATAAGTGTAGCTATTTGTAATACCTTTCTCTTTTAAGCTCGCATTAGTGGTAAAAGTGATCTATGTGCTACATTACAGTACCAGGCTGCTCTGAAGCTGACTGAGAGACTGTCTTTACTATGCATTTTAACTTTAATGTTCATTAGGAGCCTTTCATTTTGCAGTGAAGAACACCGCCCACTAGTGTTTCTGGCCAAGCAGGCCAGTGATGAACACCCACAGCATTTATGTGTCTGGGAAAAATCTTACTTTCTCTTTCATTTCACTGAAGCACAGATTTTCTGGTTATAGTATTCTTGTTTTAAATTTTTTTATTTCTTTCCATGTTTTCAAGATACCGTCCCAATCTCTCCTGGTCTGCAAGGCTTCTAGAAAGATCAACAGCTACTAGCATTGAGTTTACACAAGTTGATTCTCTTGCCACTGAGGCCAAACCCCTGTCAAAAAGCAGATTCAAGGAAGGATATCTTTTTTCTTTTAAACCGTTTGATTTACTGTTGTGGTGTCTGGTCACATCACATGCACCATTAAGAAGCAGCAAAAGACCAAGCAAGCTACCTCAAGTCCTCACTACTGTGATCTACTTCCCTCTGGTGAAACCCTGTTGCTTAAAGATCTCAATTTGTCTCCAAAAAGAACCAACATGTGGAGACCATGTGTTCACATGCATGAACTTATAAGGGAGCACATCACATTCAGACCATGTCTGATATAATACATACATACATACATACATATATATATTTTGATAAGTTGTTTTCTCTCAGTGTCTCCAAACCTCTTGTTGTTTTTGGCTTTTGAGCATTTGTGTCCAATGCATCTGCAAAACTGCTTCACTTTCTAACTACTAAGAACGCCCCAAGCTTCCCTGATCTGCATGTTCATTTCAGTGTCTGGATTAAGGAAGTGTCTGTCACTTGATTTAACTACTTATTTATTTATTTGTAGGGGATCAACATCAGGGCCTTGCACATGGTAGGCAAGTGCTACAACATCAAAAGACACCGAGCTCTCTTTCTGCGTTTTATTTAGAGACAGGAACTCATTAAGTTTCCCAGACTTATCTTGAACTCGTTCTACAGCTGAGGCAGGCCTTGAACTCCATGATCCTCCTGTATCAGCCTCCAGATTAACTGTGCCACCAAGCCTAGTTTGGTCAGTATTTTCTTTGTTTCTGAGATCAACTATCTGTCCCTCTTCTCCATTCCTGTGACAGTTCCACAGAGCCCCCATTTGTTTGCTCTATTGGTTGCTGTCCCTTTAGCCTTCCAGGTTGTGCTTTTCCTTTATAGCTCACAGGGATTGTTGGGGGCGGGGGATTCTAGTCTCTTGTCAGGCAGTGTACAGATCTACGGCTCCCAGGATGTGGTGATTCACTGTATCTCCTTTGTTCCTTTGGCGCTACTGTTGTCTCCCTGATTGCTCATGCCCTTCAGGTGTTAGTGTGGGTGTCTGCATCTTGATGAGCAGGCAGGCACCTCTTCCAGTCTTTGTGGTTCTGTTTCAGGAAGGTAAGTCCTGTATCAGTTAGCCCCCCATCATTTCTCAGTAGCATAGTGTGATCCATGGGGTGTGTAAGTGTGTGTGTGTGTTGGGGGGGTGCTATTAGACTTTTTACACGGAAGAGCCTAGATTCTGGGCTCATGTGAATAAGCATATCGCTTTGTGAGCAGGCCTAATGTGTGGGTTCCAGAGAGTAGATCTACAAAGTGAGTACAGTGAGTTTGTCTTGGTTCTGGGATTCATGAGAAATAGAATTGCCCATTCATTCTCCTTCCCTCATGTGGAAAGCACCTGTGATATGCTGCCTTGATTTGGGAAGATGTGATCTACATGATGGGAAACGTCTGACCTGTGTCAGTAAATCTTCTCCTGTTCCTGTGCTCTACCTGGGTACTGTAATCTCTTATGTGGATTTCTTTGCATTTATGGAAATATTTTTGAACATGAATAGTTCAACTGGAATGTCTGTGAAAGGAGGTGTTCTTGAACCCTCTCCAGCTCCTTCACTTTCAGATCTTGAAACTACTTGACAGCTCTCATCAGCATCAGTTTTTGCCCCTCTGGCTCAGTCCCTCTTACACCCTTTACAGCTCCGCCCCTCTTCTGGGAAGGATGTCACACTTACCAAGCAGACTCCCTGAAGTCACTCAAGATCAACTCTCATTCAGAATGGGACTCTAATAGCTCAGAAAATAATAGTAAAAACGAATGATGAGGTGTACCAAATAAAATAATTGGTACACCAAAGAAAACAAAAAATTCTTCAACATCTATCATTGGTGTGAAAACTATAGTGGCCTCTATGAGACTTAGCACAGAGGCTCCTAAAAAACACAAAACAACAAGTACTACTGTTTGATCTAGCCAGTTTGATCCAGCTAGACTACTCATGGGCACATATCCCAGAGAAGCAAAATAAAATAGAAATACATGTGCAGCAAGGCTCATTGCAAGCACTATCACAGCAGCAAAGTTACAGAATCAGAGCCCAGAGATGGAATGGGTGAATGAATAAAATGTGCCATTTATATACAATGCAGTTTTATTCACCCCCCCAAAATGAAAGCATACCATTTATATTAAGTGAATGGAACTGGAGATGATCATGCTAAGCAAAATTATCCAGATATAACAGGTCAGGTATCACATGTGACAGGAGCCAACTTTTCAATAGACGGTCTTATGATTTCATCCTGAGACTCACACCTCTGCTTTGCTAGTTGGTGTTTCCAGAGGGCTTAGCCAATAGAAAGAACTGGAGAAGACTACAAGGTAGGATAAGGAAGAACACATTTGCATCTTCTTACTTCCTGTGAATGCACCATCTGCTTCCTCTTCCTGTCAGCATCACCCGTTTGCAGCTCCACCCATTAGCCGTTACCTAGCCCAGCCAGGTTTTCTCACATTTCTTGTATTCCTTCACAAATAACAGTTCTATGTGGATGGTGGTTCCTTTTCAGAAGTTCCCACAGGTTCTCTCTTTCATGTTCAGGGCAACTGACTTATCAGAAAAGAGCTCCCTCCTTAATGGCCTTAAACTGGGCTCTGCAGGATCTCTCCTCTAAGCATTCCCATTTTGTTAATTCAGACATCTTAATTTTCTCCTCAGCTCTACAGATGCTGGCTGCTCTTTGTAGTGACTGCATCTGTAATCACTTATCCCCTCCCTGTCCTTTATGCTATCTAGCACACAATTCATTATTTTCTCAACTAATAATTCTTTTGACTGAATTCTCTTTGTTAAAATTTGGGATGACTTTTTTTTCTCTCTCAGCTGGACACTGATGAATTCATCCACATACAACCTATGACTTACATTTATCAAAGGGCACATCATGCATACACAAAGATCTGCTAGCTGTCATTAATTTTACTAGACTCTTCTTTCTATCCCTAGGGCCAAAAGTAGAGTCTGGTTCAATGAGCACTAATGAAAATCTGTGAATAATAATGCAAGAAATGAAGAAATGAATGTGGATGTCAAAACAGGTCCAGGCACAATTGTTGGCTCTTCTGCTCATGTTTCCTTGGCTAGAACTGTTTGGTGGCAGAGTTTATTCTGACACGTTCCAGTAGAAAAGACCACACTTGAGAAGCCATGGGATTACATTTCACCTCGGTTCATGAGAAACCCAGTCCATAAGAGAGGTAGCCTTTGGCCTTGGAGTCAAACCTTGGCTCTGTAAATTAATCACTGCATGCCTTTGAGCAAGCGACTTAACCTCTCTCACCTCCATTTTCTCATTCATAAGATATGACTAAATCCTGTTTCAAAGGCTTCTTAGGAGGAATAAATGAAAGGAAACCTATGCAAATTAGCCTATTGTAATAGATGCCACAGGATAGAAGCTAAATATTAATGAATCGTCTTTCTCACCCTCACCCCACGCATCTCTTGTCTCTTATAATCCAAAGCATTGCAAGGGAATCAAAGATAGTTCATTTTCCAAAGATGCCCAAGAGGAACGACAGACTGTGATCAGTCTTCATCTCCATCATCATCATTATCTCCATGGCAATTAAGTAATAACTCAACCAAGGCTTGGTGCCTTGCAAGTTTTCCTTTGTGTTCTCTTTAGATGAATGTTTTCTTACCATTTATAGATGAGAAAACACACAGAAGACAGACTCTGACCAAAGCCTAAACACTGTAACAGGATTCCATGTCTCTATGAGTCCAGGATATTTGTTATTCTATTATACAGCATTTTAATCACACAAAATGAATCGTATCTGTCCTGTACCCTTCAGTGAAGTAAATATTGGCTCTAAGCCTGGGTTGGGTTTTTGAACACCCCACACTTGCTCCCTCTCACCTCCTTTGTTCTGCCTGTGACTCCAGTATTGGCATTATCTCACTACAGCCAAGAAGCAATTACCCACTTTATACATGTGATGGGCAGAGGGAGATGGTAGCATCTGAAGTCATTGTCAAATGGGAGCCTTTCTAGTAGGCTGCCCTTCCACTCTACATTGGTTCTCATTAGTGAGACTGTTGTTTTCTCTTTTCTCTCAGTACTGATGGCCAGCTGCTCAGAGAGAAGACATGGAGTGTGGGAGATGGAAAAGGGAGAGGAGGAAGGCCTTCCACCTGAGGTACTTGGTCACTATCTGCAGAGCTGTCATAAGCTTTCTGGGAACAGAAAATAGGGCTTTTATATCATACCGCCACAAATGACTCCCACCATATCACCACAGAAGAGCAAACACACAATGCACAATGGATGCTAACCACAGACAGCCCAGGAGTAGCTACTGCAATGGAAGTTAAAGAACCTGGTTGGCCTTACTCTGTCATTAGTTTCTATCTCTGGGGTCACTCCCCTTCTAGAGCAGGAGCAATAGAGTGCTGAGGTAGAAGAGATGTGTGCTGTGGACTCAAAGACCTGATTTGGGATCTAGTCTCTTCTGTGACCTCACACAAGATGCTCAATAGACTTTTGGGTGACTTTCTCCTCTGTTAAGTAGGTAAAGGAACATGGAGATTGTGTGTCAGTCTTAGAATAAAGGTGAAAGTCTTATCCCTCCCTGGATAAGGGGATTCCATTTGATGGTATTTTTAAGATCCCCAGAGACCTGCTTTCTTGATTACACCACATCCTTTCAGATCAGAAATTTTGCACCTCATTTATACACAGAAACAAACTTCCACACATGATAGTAACCATAAGCATGGCAGCATGGGGAAGATGTGGTGGAGAGTCAGAGTCTCCGGGGCTACTACATTTCAGCCCCATACATGGATTGTGTTCCTGTGATGGGCTGGGGACCACAGCAAGTGTCTAGAGGAAGCCATCAGGCATTCATATTTTTTATGCATTATACTGATGAATGAGCTACCCAGTGCTCTCTGTGGAATGGGGATGGGACTATAAACACAGTCCAATCAACTTTCCCATAGCCTGTTCTTACCTAAGAGACTACTTTTCATCGAATCCTCCATCATACATTTGCTTAACTTCTGTCCAGACCCTGACCCTCATCATCCTAGGCTCTCCTTTCACTTTACAAGTTCCCAAGGGCCACTGGGTCTCTCAGTTCCCAGGCACCTAGGTCATTCCACTCAAGGTCCAAGGTGGCCCAACTATTGATCTGAGGATAAATCATGAAATTTCTTTCTTTTCTTTTTTAAATGAGATTCTTACTTATTGACATGCAAAATGCAAGAGTTGAGGAGTCATGGGCACCGCCATGTAGACATCAAAGAAAAGTCCATGAAGAAAAGTAATATGAAGTGGGATCTGAACCTCTGTAGGCAATGAGCAATGATTTATGAAGCTGTGAGAGCTAACCCTAAGCTGCAATGGAGACCTTAGGAAGTTGGAGATGCCCCAAATATGGGACATCCACCTAGAAGAGCATCAGGCAGTAAGCAGACTTGGACTAAGGGAAAGAAAGGCCTTGTAGGCTACAGATGATGAACCTGTAAGGATGGGAACTTAAATTCTGGGGAAATCACATCAAGCTACTACATGCTCCTGATGCTAGACACAGAGTGTAAGGATTTAGCGTTTTCCCAGCTAGGTTTTAGTCTCACTTAGCTGCCCTAACCCTTGTTAAACACCTGTTATCCCATGCAGAAATAGAAATGTTTATCCTCACTCATTGTGAGGTTTTGGAAAGTCTTGAGCCTGCTTTGGATTTTTTTTTAAAGATCTCATAGCTAAGAGTTTTGAACAATATTGGGATTGTCAAGACTATGGAGACTCTTGACAATGGACTGGATGCCTTTAACATTATAGAATGGACATTCTCCTTTTGGAAGAGGTTGGGAGTAGAGTCATGATTTTAAGGAGAGGTATTTTTGCATGACAATAGCTAATCTTGTCTGTCTACTTCACTGGACTCAGAAGCACCTATGAGATTAGTGAGGCACATGACTGTCTATGAGGATGTTTCTAGAAAAGATTAACCAAAGTGGGAACACTCTTTGAATCTGGGAAATGGTGTATAGAGTAAGGCTGAATGGAGAAAAAGGCCATAAGGGAGAGAGGCCTCAAACAGATGTTCTCACTGCTTCCTGGCTGGGAAGCTATGAGCCACTCCATTCCACTATGTCCTTCCCTTCATCAGGAGTTCTTGATGCTGGGTATTTTGGCCCCAGAATGCAAAAGTTTGAGCAGCACAGTGAGCCCTCCCCACAATGAGTTTGTGAGGTCTTTGAAAGCAAGGCCTTCCATCCAGGCCTTCTTCGTGATATCAGGGCTCTCCAACACAGCTCCTTTGCACGTGTGCATGTAGCTTGCATTAAGTTAACCACCAGGTACGTGCAGGTGGATAAAGAGCCCTGCCTTTCTCCATCCTGGAGTCTACAGAACGACCAGAGAATAGTAGAGCCTAAATGAACGAGCTAGCAACTGAATAAGGAATTTAAATTGTGAGACGTGGTATGAAGGATACAACCGGTGCTGTAATGAAATTACTTAGTAGCAGGGGATTACTTAGGATTCTCCTAAGAGGCCTCTCCAAGGAGACACCATTTAAACTAAAGTCTTAAGGATCTGAAGGAGCCGTCCAGCTGAAAGGCTGCAGAGAGCTTTGTGGGAGGAAGAGAAACCCATTGAAAGGTCCACAGATGGAGCAGCACAGTGTGTGCAGCACAGGCCAGGGCCATAGCAAGCAAGGGGAGCAGGGCTAAGTGTCCAGGGGGAGGGAAGGGGGAGGGGACAGAGTGTGGAATAGGAAGGGTTGATCATTTTTAAGGTGGAAAGTGACATAATTGAATCTGAGTTTTGACTGAAGGCTCTGACCTTCAGACACTTCATCTGAAAATCAGGCTCCCAACCACCTCCCCTTCAGGGATTTCTAAGGAGAAAGACCCCTTTAAAATGTGATTCTAAGCACGGTGCTGAAAGATAAAGAGAGATAGTGTATCCACCAGCTTCCAGCCCTTGGCATATAACAGGAACTTCATAAATGCCTTTTTATTGGGCCAGGCTTCTTTCATTATTTTTGTTTATTTTTGCAAAGAAACATCTGAATAGCTTCAAATTTGGTCAAGGTCTGTGGTCAGGAGGGCTCTCTCTCACTGCTGGCAGCTAAAACATCTGGACTATTCGGGAGCTAATTTTTATAGCAACAAACAGGCTGCTTATGTGACTGGGCCACCAGCCAGATTCCTTTCTGCCCTCATTTGAACTTGGCTTACTGAAAAGATGTGGCCAACCAAAGGGCAAAGGACACTTGGAAATAATAGAAACAAACCACATCTTTTCACAGAAAGCAAAGGATTGTGAAAATGACAGACCAATCCACACCAAAACTGGGTTTAGAACCTGAGTCTGCTAGTGAAGTCTGGATGATCCTTTGCCAGTCTGTCAAAAAAGGCAAAACTGGGTTGAAGGATGACTTACATCAGGGAGCCTTTGAATTCACCTAGCCAAGTTCTAGCATCTTCAAAATTGCTAAGCTGCTTGCCCCAGGGAGTGAAAGTGTCTGCCAAGTGGAGGGAAATTCATTCTCTCTGATGGCTAGCCCAGCCTAGCAAGGCTCAATCAGGTAGGAAAAGTAAGTAGCTGCTTTCTAGGCTGCAAATCCCAGTGTGTGCCTTCTGTGCTATAGATAAGGTGATGCTAAAAATGCCAAAGGCTTGGAATTCAGAGACATGAGTTAGTAATTAAAAGCAGTGGCTTCTCTTCCTGAAGACTACGGTTGGATTCTCAGCACTCACATGGTGACTACAACTGGCTGTAACTCCAGTACCAGGGCATAGGATCTGACTCCCATTTTTGGCCTCACTGGGCACCAGGCATGCAAATATAAATCCAGATATATATATATACAAAGATATATAAAATAAACTAACATAAAATAAATAGATAAGTTTAAAGTCAGAGACATTCACTTTCATTCAACCTTAGCAGAGAAGAAAGGCAATCCCAGTGCCGTGTGGAATTCAGAGCACACCTGTAGTAGAGACTCCGGTCTTCTGATGCAAGTCCCGTGTTCTGTCCAGTACACATCAACATGGCTTTGAAACTGCATCCTGCTAACTTCCAAACCATGCCTGTGTGAGAGCTCCATCTGCTTCTCTATGCTTTCTCTTCACTTCCCCTCTTCAGAAGGATGCCAGAGCATCTGCAGAAAGCTTTCTGACTCCAAGATCTGCAATACTGCCACGTTCTATATCCCCCACCCCCAAAAGACATGTGCATCTTGTCATTTCTCCAAATGTTTGTCCCCACCCTGTGCCCAGCACCAGGCTAAACAGAGTTCCTATTGTGGAGTTGGCATATCCTCAGCATAAAGAGATGGAGGTGTGGCCTTCCCGGGTATGTTCACTAGGAAGGCAAGCCCAGGTCTAGCCTCAGTGTTCAAATCTCAAACCCTTCTTGTGTCCCCAAGATGTAGCTCACTAAAACTGAGGGCTAAGGCTAGAATAAGATAATTCCTGGAAAAGGGGATTCTGAATTTTAGATGGTTCTAGAACAAAATGGGCATACTTCCTCACACATGTCTGTCAGGTAGTAGCTCTTACAAAACATGGTGTAAAAAGGTAGAAAGGAAAGCAGCAACAATCAGATGAAAATGGAAAGGACAGACAGAAAGACAGATAAACATAAAAATGAACCCCAGGACCTAGGTCTGTGCTACCTTGCCAATGTTAAGAGCAAAAGAACTAGATAGATGCTTATAACTGGGACTCAGGAGACATCTTCCCTTCCTGCACATGCTCACTTGTCCCCATGCTTGAGGCACCATCTCTTCCTGTTCCTCTGGTTAGAGAGTTCCAGAAACTCCCTGGATACTCTAGGTAGAATAGTGTGCTACTACAGGTTCAGTTTCTAGCCCAAATTTAACTTCTTGTACCCCTGGTTCTTTCATAGTGCAAAGGCAAAGACCCTCTTACCCAGAACAAGCATATATCTTGTACCCTAAAGAATGTGCCACCCCCATGACCATCGCACTGGAATCAAAGAAGGGTAGCTGGAAAGACATTTGCATAAGAAGCACATTTGGCCAAGGCTTCATACTCAGCTTTAGTCTAAAATGTAGATTTTTTTAATAATTTCTAGACTGGATTGTACAGTTAGATGCTGCCATCCTGGATGCACCAGGCAAACATTCTGGATGCTGATGTGTCACATAGTATACTAGTTTGTAAGCATGTTTTCTTAGTTCTCAAAATGAGTGCTCTGAAAACCAGGGTGCTATTTGATCCTGGACCTTAAAAATACCCCCAGAGATGTCAGAAGAATGGAGACTAGCGCCATGACTGTACAGATAGGAAACCGAGGCCTAGAGTTTTCATCTCAGAACCAACATCAGAGACTACCCCATGCTGCCTTGACTGATATGGAAGCCACCAGACACATATGACTTCCAAGTGCTTACAATGTGGTGAGTTCAAATTGAGAAAGTCTATAAGTGTAAAATATGCAGCAAAATTCCTAGGCAGAATACAAAAAAAAATTTAATAATTGATTGCATATTGAAATGATAATATTATTTTGGGTATATTGGATTAAATAAAAATTCATTATTGAAACTCATTTTAGTCCTTCCTCTTAAGTCTTTAAAACATGTCTCTTAGAAATTTTTAAATCACGTGCCTGGCATAATTATGTTTCTCTTAGACGGTACTGCTCAGAGGGAGTGAGTACCATTTATCCAAAGCACATGCTGACTTCTGTTACAGCAGGGGGTATGCCTGTTGATCATTTAGAAGCAACCGTGGGTAGCTGAGATGGGTTGGCTCTTTCCTACCTTGACAGCAATGACCTGATTGAGGGAGCCTGGGCTGGGGCTTTTAGAACCCCCACACACTCTGTTCTGCCTCCACAGACATCCTCTGAGTGAGGGTAAGGCTGTACACAGGGCTAACATTCCAGATGAGATTGTCACACTAAATACAGGCTTGCTCTCTACAAATCACCTTGATTTGTCACCAAATTAGATGGCAAAATGAGACACACAGGAGGAAGTAAAATTGCAGCTGTGATACCAGCTTCAACCAGCTCTGACCAGCTGGTGGAGAGAACTTATCTCAGGTAGCCTTTGATGCCCATCCTGAGTGGGAGTGTACCAGCTCCCAGCTGCCAGGCAGTGTGGCCCTGGGACCTGATCATCCATCTTTTTAAAGAAATTTTTAAATTGTTTTCTATCTAGGGAGGTGTTTTGACCTAAAAAATAACCACACATTTGTGGTATTCAAAAAGACCAGAAGAGGATGTTGGATCTCCTGAAACTAGAATTACAAACAGTTGAAACTAGAATTATAGTTATCATACGGATGCTGGGAATGGAATCTAGGTCCTCTGGATGAGCAGCCAATGCTCTTAACCATTATGTTGCTCCTCAGCCTCCTGGCCATCCCTCTTTTTCTCTTCTTTTTTAAATTTCCACACCTACTACTATTCCTCTTATGCTGGGAATTTCTTAGGATCCAGGTAATTTCTTAGTGAAAACAAGCTTCAGGGCAATGTTCATCCATTTAGAGCTGGGCCTCAGGAAAGATAGGGGCAATGTTTGCATAATCAAGGTAGCTCTGATCCCAGTAAGCCACAAGCTTCCAGTGACCTCCCCTTCTGAAGCTCTAGGTTGGATGCTGCATGACTGTGTTTATAATGGGCGTTTACCATCTGCCTCTGGAGATTGATGTGTGAGCAGAACTGTTGATATTTTCTTCTGTTCTCTGGGATCTCGTGTGTGTGTGTGTGTGTGTGTGTGTGTGTGTGTGTGTGTGTGTGTGTGTGTGTGTGTGTGTAGGTACACATCTGTTCTCATGCATCTGGAAGCCAGCAAACAAACTAGTATTGTTCCTGGCATCCTGCTCACTTGGTTTAGAGACAGTCTCTGACTCTTCAGGCTGGTTGACAGATACTGAGGTTCTAAGCACATAAACAGTACCATGCCTGCCTTTTTCATGTGGGTTCTGGGGAAACGCACTCAGGTCCTCACACTTGCCCAGCAAGTGTTTTCCAACTGAGATCTCTCCAGACCTGTTCTCTCAATTCCTGAGCTATTTCTCTTGAACAATGGCATGAATTTTTGGCCAGAAGGGTCTCTGAGTCTTTCTAACTATGACATATACTCCATCCCACACAGAGACACACATGGACAGATTTAAACATACAGAGAAACAGGCAATATCACATACCCTCAGACACAAGCACAGGCATGCACACACCAGGGTCAGAGGTAAGAAAAACCTGAAATTCTCCTGCTGCCCTGACCGACCAAGACACACCCCCAGAGTGAAACCCCCACATTCACAAAGACACACAAGCTTGCAGACTGAAGAACACACACATACCAACTCACATATAGAAATGTAGACCTAGACACAAAGAGAGAAACACAGCATGGCTTTTCCATTTTGACATTGTCACCTCCACACCTGATCCCCTACCCATCCTCCCCATATCCTGTGCTGGCAACTCAGAGGCATGAAGTGTACCCCGGTCCACAGTAACTAACCCCACAGTGACAGAGCTGGGTCACAGGTAACAATGGCCATTTCTGCACTTCCCATCCATGGCCTGTTGCCCCCTTGATGGCTTCTCCTTAATCACCAGAGTACGTTCTGGGAAACCCAGCTCTCCACAGGGCTCTCTACCCATAACCTCATGCTGAGCTTCCTGAAGAGAGGTTATTACAGCTGCCCCACCACCACTCCTTGGTCTCCATTCCCCACTCCACAAAAGCCTCCCCAGTATTTTGCAAGGACTCTCTCACTGTCAAGTTAAATGCACTTTTGGTTTTTATATAACTAGTCTTTTTCATTGTACCTGCCTTTACAGTAAGCTCTACCAGGGCTCCCATGTCCTCACTTAGAGTGTTCCTTCCCGGTCCACATCAATAGATACTCCAAATGCTCCCGGCTCCCAAGATTATGACTCCAGTCATCATGCATATCTATGTCACCTCTCCAGCCCAGGTTTCTTCACCTCTGCTGGCCCTAGTGAGCATGTGGAGGTCAAAGGACAGCTTACAGGAGTTGGTTTTCTCCCTCAATCATGAGGGTCTTGGGAATTGAATTCAAGTGGTCAGGTCTGGCTCAAAATACCTTAACCTATTCAGCTCTTCAATCTGTTGGGCAAAATTATTTTACATTTGCATTTCCCTCTATTTCTGCATTGAGCTCGTAGGGACAAGCATTGGCTTATTCATAAATTCCCAGTGACCCACAATAGTCCTAGTAAACAGTGTAGACAAATGCTTACTGAGTGGATAGATGAATGAACAGGTGTATAGATAGAGGGATGAGTGACTGAGAGGATGGGTGGATGGATGGATGGATGGATGGATAGACTAATGGATGGGTCAAGGAAAACAGTTCCACTCCTCAGAAGGTCAACTTCTAATGTGGATTCCTGGTGACACCTAGCAACAGTTGTCATGACAACTGATAGCATCATTTCCTAGGGCACCATGCTCCTCACCCCCCTCTTCACCACCTGGCTCCAGAGCAGACATTTCCCCTGCTTTAAGTCTGGAAGCAGCCTTCCGGAAATATCTAACCATTTGGCCTGCCTCCAGTCCCCTGGGGCAAGGGTCCTGAAGAAGAGGGAGACAATTGGAGCTGATAGAATCAGATGTGCTTAGAAACTCCAAGCAAAGGGACGGGGAATAGATCCCAGGGTAGTGTGGGGGAGGCAGACAGTTTGTCCAAGGAGCCACCATGTCCATAGGGAGAAGGTGCTGATGTCCCTGAGGATTGATTGAGTGTAGTCTTGGGAGGGTGAAGGGTCCAGCCAAAACACAGAGTGCAACTGGAATGTTGCTTTCCTGGCCTCTGCAAGGTACCCTTTGAAGACCCATCCCTGGCACAGCTCTAAGTTCCCTTCACAAGGCTACACTTGCAATTAGAACTCAATGTCCACCACCCTTTGAAGGAAAGGCTGTCAGTGTTAATCTCCACATTTTTGAGTCTAGCACAGTGCTGGACATGTGGATGATGTACAAGGAAAGATGGATGGACAAAAACCCAGCTGTGCTGGGAAAAGAGGCCATCTCCACAGTCACAGTGTTGAAGACAGCACTATGAAGGTCATGCCTCAGGGATGTCTTTATGGGAAAAGAGAAGACTAGGGCTCTAAGAAGGGGTAGTGCTTTGACTATGCTGTATTGATGAATGGTGGAGTCAGGATTTGAAGTGGCCTCTTGGCTCATCTCCCTATCCCAAACCAGACCTCCCAGAGTAAAAGTAATACTTCCTTACCCATTCTTTACCTGGCTTCTCTGCCATGTCTTCACTTCCAAAAGTGGGCAAATATGCTCAGGCAGAAGCATCTGCTTACCTGGGGAGAAGAACCCTACTCTCTACCCTTGAACCCCTTCATGCTTGGATGAGAGGTGTGGGATCATTTGTGACCAGAGAGTTCCCAGGAAGGTGAAAGCAAAGAGAACACTTATTTTCCAACAAGTAGCTCTGGAGAACTCACTTTGTACAGGGAACTTCCTCCTCTCCTGGTGCTAGACTGGGTTCGTTGCTGACAGACTCGGACAGCCTGATGAGAAAATGAAAGCAATTCCCATTTACCCAGTACTTATTATGTAGCAGGCAGTGTTCTCAGCTCTTTATGTAAATTAACTTATTTATGCATTCAGTAGACTCATGAAGTGAATGCTGTTTTTAGCTGCCTTTTTACTGACAGGGAAACCAGGACACAGAGATTGACCAACATGAAATTTGACCAATATCTTACATGGAAACCACATGCAAATCCCCAGGTGTTAACATGACTGGTCCAGCCTGAGTCCCCAAACTATTTTGTGATATCTCTCTACTTATCCACCAATATTTCTAGGGTCAGCTCTAGGCTCCACCTCTAGGAGCTAAAGACATTCGCTGGGCATGCTGTGTTAGCCCCCTGCACAGAATGCAGGGCTAAGAGTAAAGGATGCTCTAACTCTGGGGTTGCCTTTCTCAGGCTTTACTGTTTCTCAGCCAGAAGTCTCTTTGCTCTCAAGCTTCAGATACAGTCACAGGAAGCAGCAGTCAAGCAGTTTCAAGCACAGGATTCCAGAAAACCCCAGCTGCTAAGCTGGTCCATATCTGGAAGCCTCTAAGCCCATGAAACCTTCATCTTTGTCTCTGAAATGCAGCTAAGAGTTCTCCATACCTATTGTGAGGCATGGCAAGCTTTAGAAGCATACCACAGGCCATGCAGTTAGGACTTCCTTTACCCCATGATTCTTTTCTTCCAGTTAAAACTGGGCTGAGACCATGTAACAGTTTCTTGTCTGTAAGGCAACAGAACAGATTCCAGTCTAAACCTTCAGAATAGTCCAATGTCCCCACACCAATACCTTAGTTTACAGAGAGGGAACAATGTCCCCATAGCTGAGCCCCAGCTGGAAAATCCAGGCCAAGGAACATTAAGCATGATCCCCTGGGGTACCATCTGGCTATGTATGGCTCATCTCAGCTTCATGAGGCCCAGGGGCAGAGTTCTGCTATGGAACAACCTTTTCCCAGCTCCCAGAGGCTCCCACTACTACCCTCCCCACTAGGCTGTGCTGAAATTTCTACAAAAGCCCATATCTTTGTAATTTTGGAATCTTGTCTTTTAGAGATCAGCCTTCCCTTTATGACCACAGAGAAACCAGTGAATGAGACAATTAGAATTCTCTAATCTCTTTGTAATGTGATTTTCTTAGTGTGTCTTTGCTTTCAGCTTTGCCCATGTCTTGGGTCCCTGTGGAATGCTAATGCATCTAAGTTGAAAAAAAATTTATTAGCCATGTGCTCTTGGGCATGTGCTCAAGTTTTTTTCCAGACTCAGTTTCTCCTTCTGTAAGATGAGAACATGCATAACATTGAGAATCTAAGATGGGACAATGTTACATGGAAAGGCAGATGTGTTACAGAAAAACAGCAACCTGTGAAAATTAGTCTCAGGTGTCACTTCATACCATCACCTGGGAAATAGACTTCTGGGCCTAAATGTGGAAGATTATCTTGAGTGGGTTAATTGCAGTGGGAAGACCTGCCCACTGTGGGTGGTACCATTCCCTGGGCTAGAATCCTGAACTGTGAAAAATGGAGAGAACAGTTGAGCACTAACATTTACCACACTGCTTCCTGACTGGATGCAATGTGACCAGTACTTCAAGCTCCTGATACCTCATTTCCCATCACCATGCACTGAGGGCCAAAGAAAACCCTTCCTTCTTTGACTGTCTTCTGTCAGGACCTTTATAACAGCTGCATAAAAGGTAACTAAGACAAGCTCTTATAGTTCCAAAATAAACATACCTGTCATGAGGTAAACAATACACTCATAACCAACATTTGTGGGTGGTGAAGTGGAAGTATGCCAATGTCCTCGTGTGTATTTTCAAGACTGGAGACTGAAACTAACTACCCATCATGGATCCATCATGATGCTAATGCGTTTGAGATAATGATTAATGGGGGGATGTTGCAAAACGGTTGCTATTTATATCAAAGAAATACTGATAAAGCTATAGATCTACAGATATGGAAGGGTGAGTAGAATTTATCAAAGATTTGGAAGAAACCTACACAGCATTCCTAGAGGAAATGGACTGAAACCCCAAGTAGAAGTCAGTTCTGAGTTTGTTCACACGCATGTTCATGCAGGTGTAGGTGCATGCGTACATGCAGGTACACTTATGTGCCATGGTCAGAGGACAGACTTAAATACTGTTTTTCAGGTATTGGCCACCTTTCAGGGTAAGTAGCAGGGAAACAGGAATTTCCAGTGGCCTGGAACTTCTTGAGTAGGTGAGACTGGCTGGCAAGGGAACCTGGAAGCCTGTCTGCCTCTACCTCCTCCTCTGCAGAGTTGGAGTGACAAGCAGCTACCAAGCCCCTCCCCCTTGGGTTCTGGGGGATGGAACTCTAGGGCTCCTACTTACAGGTAGGTGAGCACTATCCCTACAAAGCTGTTTTCTCAGTCCTCTGAGTTTTGTTTTCTGCTTCTTATGGTGCTTAAAAATCTATAACAATTCAACACATTGCTTTCAAGTAAGTACAGGGCTGGGCACAGGGAAAGAAAGAATTCTGCTTGCTTCCGTAAATTTATAGAGCATAAGTTATTTATCATGAAGTGTAATACTTTATCAGAACCAAAAGAGACTCTGAAATGTATCTCTCTGTTCCGTTATTTACTGTTGTCTTGTGAACTATCTCAAAGCACAGTGGCTTCAAACAACCAGGGTTTTATGATGCACTGTGATCCTGCTGGCAGGCTGGGATGTTCCAACTTGGTCGGCTCACAAGTTGCCGCCATCTGCAGTTGCTGGGGCCTGGCCTCCTCAGGGCCAGCTGTGCCTGTCTCTCCATGTTCTTTCATCTGCATGGACCAGTCCCAGGCTCCAGGAAGATGAGATAGAAGCTGTGTGGACGCCTGGGGACTAGATGCCAGATTGTGTTACCACTTCCATGTTTGGACCAAAAACAACCACACAACAAAGAATCTGAGAGCACATTAAGTCCACCCCCTAACTTTTTATCAGCTTTTTGCCTAGGTTTCTGAATCCAGTGATCTTTAGGTCACAGGATATAGCTGACCTGACAGCTGTGTATTTCAGATGGTTGGATGGTTTCATCCTCTCCTGCAGTATTTTTTATCTTAGCTGTTTTGGGCTTCCAGACTTTCAGATGCCAACACCATTTGTTTAGCCAGGCTTCTGAATCTCAGCTGTGGGTTCAGATTGATCGGGGCTCTGCACTGGAAGGTCATGGTGGGGGTGCCTTTTCTCAGACTCATCCTTTCTATTCTGATTACACAAAATCCCTCCTGTCACTCAAGAGCCCTTGGTTCTGTCTGTGGAATTCCCTTGAGGGATCCCCCAAACCAGAGTTTCTGTGGGTTCATTCTCCTTTGCCTCCCTTTCCTTCTACCTATCCTCCCCATCCTCTCCCCCCCCCCTTTGCTTTTCTCTTCTCCACTTCGGTTTCCTTCTAGCATGTCTTAGAGGTTTTGTTTGTTTGTGTGCATGTGTGTGTTTATTGTTCCTATGAAACACCATGACCAAAAGCACGTTGGGGAGGAAAGGGTTTATTTTAGCTTATGCTTTCAGGTACCAGCCCACTCTGGAGGAAGTCAGGGCAGGACAGGAACCTGATGCAAGCTGGCTGCTTGCTGGCTTGCTCCTCATGGCTTGCTCAGCATACTTTCTCATGGAACCCAGGACCAACAATGCAAGGGATGGCCACACCCACAATAGACTGGGCCCTCACGCATCAATCAGTGATTAAGAAAACGCCTTACAGCTAGATCTTAGGCAGGCATTTTCTTAATTGAGGGATCTCCTTTCAGAAAACTCTGTGTATTAAATTGATATGAAACCGGCCAGCACATACCTTTTCCTGTCTCTGTTCCTCCCTCTTCCCTCTTTACTCCTCTCCTCCCCCTCCCCTCTCCTGCTTCTCCACCCACCCTTCCCTCCGTGTTCTTCCCATTCAAATGACCACTTGCCCCTCTGTCCCTCAGAGGGAAGTGGCCTGACCTGAGAACAGGTTTTGAGTCTGAGATCTTCCTTTGCAGAACAGTGTGACCCAGAACAACCCAGGTTCCAATGAGGCTTCAGTATCCATCCTCACTGATAAGGTCTGGGTGAGGGAAGAGCAGCCTGAACAGCCTCTGATTCAAGCCACCCACCCTATGGGCAAGTTTTCAAATCAAACCAGCAGAGCCCTGCTTTATTGAAATGCAAGCCCCACATCTCCAGCCCATTCACAAACGGATCTTCTCAAACAGCCTCTGGACCCTTCAGATAATCAAGATAAATTTGAGCCACCTCACTTGAAAAGGCGGTCCTCTGGTGTTTTTCCGCTGTGCCATGCTGGGGGCTGTGGCCTTTGAATGCAGAGCAGGGGGCGGGGTTTGGTCATGGATGCTGAGCTGAAGCCCGCAGCTAGGGGAGGCAGCAGTAGGCGCTTAGTATGCTCTGCCTTCTGTGGTGAGCTGCAGTTAGCCCTGGAGTGGTAGTGAGAGCTGCCAGAGACAGGGACACACACACACACACACACACACACACACACACACACGGAGACAGAGACAGAGATAGACAGGGAAGAGGGAGGGAAAGACAGAGGGAGAGAGGAAGTGAGAAAGAGAGGGAAGGAGAGAGAGAGAGAATGACAGCACCTTCTGTGCAAACAATATTGGCTTAATAAATCTCTTCTACCTTTCTCTTAGGACCTACAGCTAAATACTATGTTTACTTCATGTTTTCTATCCTAAGAAAATTTACCTGTAACAGTCTGAATCAAAGCTATATAGTCACAGCTCGGGCTACAGAGGGACAGTCTGTGGGCAGCCTCCTCTCTTCACTTAACTATGGAGCTCAGATGAGAGAGGCCATAGTCTGATAGGGAGATAGCAAGCTCTCCTCTGCTTTCCTGTGGTTAGTGGTGAATTGGGCTTTGTCCATCTCAGCCACACAGTGCTGCAGAGAGAAAAGGCCTGGGCTCAACCTTAGCTTTGCAGCTTATTAGTTGTTTGTGCCTCAGTTTCCTCCCATGTAAAATGAGAACTGTGAATTCCAGTCAGATAATATCTAACTGGACATAGTGTTCAGCAACCACAGCCTCCCCACCATCATCTCCCTATGGGCCTGGGGTAAAGTCCAGAAAGCAAATAGTGCCTGGGAGAAGAGTGGGATGGTATACAGAGATTGACAGGTAACATCCACCCTCGGGCAGTCAAGATGAAGGACAGAGGACTGTGAAGGACTGGCCCAAGTCTGGCCCTATTCTGAATCCCTCCCTCCACCCTGTGTGTTTCTCTACCTGCAGCCCAGTCCTTACTAGCCTGCGCCTGCAGGCTATCACACCCTATGCTTGAGCCATTGGAAACCTAATCCAGCAGAGTCCTCCCCCAACCTCAGGATGCCTATGTCAAAATGAAAGGGCCTCTATGCTACCAACGAAGCCATCACCTCTTCAGCATTATTGCTGCAGAAAAGCTCTTCCCTCTAAATAGGTCCTAACTCAATCTCTAGGATCTGTCTACACATCACAAAGAAAGGAATCTTGCAGGTTAAGAGTGCCAGGGATCCCAGTCTAGTTACCTGGGCAAGAGATGTGGGACAGAGAGAGAGAAAACAGTCCAAGGGAGGTGGGGTGCAGCAGGACTCAGCCAGCCATAACTAGAGGGTGCAATATGGAAGACAGCCAAAGAAGAAGCAATAGCAGAAGCAGGAAGAACTGGATCCAGCTAACAGCTTCTAGGAATGGGAATCTCAGTCCCATGGTTTTAATATTGAGTTCAGCCAACAACCTGAAAGAAATAGATGCCTCCCCAGGTCACCCAGCAAAGAGCAGAACTTCACTATGCCTTGGTTTCAACATTGAGGCCCTTGGCAGAGGTCACAGTGAGTTTTCCTAAGACTTTTGACCTACATAAATAGAAAGAAAAATAGTATATGACCTAAGTCAGGAGTAGAGTGTGAAGGTCATTTATTACATGGCATACTATGATTCTCAGTACTATCATCAATACCACATCATCACTGCCCAACCAACACGATCTCCATCACATTCCCACCCATATCTCCCACCAGCATCATTATCACTGTTGCCAGGCACCACTCTCTCCTACCCCATTATCCCTGTCCCTGTATCCTTGTATGAGTGCTAGATTCCATCCTTTCTAGAAATGTCTTCCTGTGCTTGCTCAGTCTGTGACTAGTTTGTCCCTAGTATATACAACCCCTGTCATGGCTCTGTCCTCAACCATCTTGCCAATGCTGCCCTGGACTATACCAGGTCCCACTCCTTGCCTCACTTGTTAGCTCTGTTCTCAAGGCAGGTTCTGGAACTCCTCCCTCTAGGTCTGAATAGAGTATTGCCGGTGTTAGGGGCAGGTCTTTCTGGAACTACAGACTTAAGAGTTCCACCTGAGAGGGGAAAAAAAACAACTCAGGTTTCTCTGACATCTTTCTGGTCTTTTCTCCACACCTGGATTAGAACCATGGTGTTTTCACAGGTGGTACCAGCACTGAGTTTTCAACACCTTCAGCTGACCTTCATGGTGCCAGATCATTTGGGGACATCATAAAAATACTGAAGCCCGGAGTCAGAAATGCTACCTCAATGGATCTGAGCTTGAGCAGATGTTAGTCTTTTTGAAAGCACTTAGGTCTGCTTTAATGTGTAGCCAGGACTGAGAACCACTTCCCCAGGGGCATGGTGGCTAAGACGACCGCCCCATACCTACACACTTCTACTGTGCCTAGTCCTAATCCCATTTGAGCTGACTAGTTCTTCCATGCTTAATGTTCCCAGAATTCCATTCAACTTCAGCCAAGATGGTAATGACCAAGATGGTCATGCCACTGTTCCTCCTTCACTATCCCTTTCTTTCATAGTTGGGTCTTAGACACAATTCCTGCACTTAAGTATCCCCTCTCTCCTGAGCTCTCAGGATGCACAGGCAAGAAAAAACAATTTTACTAGTGTATACTCTGTCCCAAGCACTATGCTATACTGTGATATATAGTATTATCAACACTAACCCAAAGTCTCGTGTGATCTGGTACTCTTCCCTGAAAGGCTCGGTCTACTAGCCCACAGAATTATGAGTTCTAACGATCTCTTTGCATGAAGTTAAAAAAAAAAGTGGCTAATGAACAGCATTAAATACCTCTTCTCACACTCTTCCTCAATGGTTCTTTTTTCTTGCTGCTGTGATAAAACACTCTGCGAAATCTATTTAGTGAAGGGGTGGGTTTATTTGGTTTACATTTCCAAGTCGCAGTCCATTATTAAAGGAAGTCAGGGTAGGAACTCAAGCAAGAACTTGAAGCAAAATCTCATGGTGGCTCTTGCTTACCTAGCCATGTCATACAGTCCAGGACCACCGCCTGGGAAATGGTCCCACTTGCAGTGAGCAGGGACCTCCTATTAATTAATAACCCAAACGATACCCCAGAGAAAAGCGCACAGGTCCATTTGAACTAGGCAATTCATCAACTGTGAGTCCTTCCTACGTAAGTTTAGACTGTGTCAAGGTGACGGTTGCAGGTCACTTCCCATAGCGCTACTGTAAACCTGTATGTCCCTGCCTGCACTCAGGTCCTCAGTGCAAGCCCACCTCTGTGACAGATCTCTTCCTTTCCCACACTTTACCCTCTGCTTCCATTTCCCTCTATCCTAAGGAACCCTTCCCTGCTGGCATACAGATCCCGACAGCCCTCCCTCCTCCTCCTCATCTCTCTTCTTCTCTCTCCTCCCTCACTCCTCCCCTTATTTTGATTCAAAGCTCACACACAGAGCTGGCAGGCTCAACTGTGATTTGTGGTTCCTCTCCAAAATCCAGGTATAGTCAATGCAATATTCTAGGAGGGATAGCCTTCAAAAGGACTGGATTCTTAGGAGAACAAGGTTAAGTCTTATACAAAAGAAACTCCACTTGGGGTGAGGAAAGTGGATCAGCTGGAAGTGGATGCTAAACTAAGCCACACTGGGATCTTGGGACCTCCTGCCCTTGCTGGGGAGGAGATAAAGTGATGGAGAAGAGAGGGACTGGGATGGGTGGGAGGGGGAAGGGAGTTTGAACAAGGGGATACATGGATAAAAAATGAGACTTTATTCATAATTAAAAAAAGAAACTAGTACAAACATAAAGAATAAAAAAGAAAGAAAGGAAGAAAAAGAAACCCCACAGAGCGCATTTAGCTCCCTTGACCTTTCAACTTCCTTCTGCCTTCCAGCATGTGAGAACACACAGTGGTCTTCCCCTCGCAGGATTTGCAGCCTGAAGACACTGCCTTAGAATCAGAAATTAGCCCTAACTAGACAGTGAAACTTTCTGGGCCTTTCACCTTGTACATCCCAGCCTCCAAACCCAGGGATGTGTGAGAAGATCTATGTCTGATGTTTGTTAATCATCCAGTCTCAGGTGTCTTCTTGGAACTGAAGCAGGCTGCAAACACAGGTTCTTTGGAAGTTAAACACAAGCAGGTAAGACTAACATAGACTCAAGGTTGAAAACAAATCATCTAATATGCTCCCTGTGATATAGAGATATTGTCTCATTCAACCCTTACTAACACCTCATGAGGCAGCTAGTTCCTACTCCACAATAAAGGAAATTACAACATAGAACTTGTTCTATGTTGTGGGAGTAGGATTCGAACCCAGGGCAGTCTCACCTTTAAACTGTAAGTCAGCCCTTTAAGGAGTTTAGAGAGGAGCTCCAGACATCACGGGCTGTACAAAGAGCTGGAGGGTTGGTAATCTAGTAAACCTGGGCTGCCTTGGGCATGGAGCTGATTCTGTGACTTCCCAAGGACCCCACTCCACCGTCTCCGCTCACAGAAACAACATCTAGCAACCTCTGTCTCCAGTCTTGGTGCTAACATGAGCATTTAGCGACTAATGAGGCAGAAAGGGTTAATTCCAGATCCCTAGTGCCTGTGCACAGATGGATCCCTGAGAATGTCCCCTCTACCCTACCCCCAATTAAAAAACCAGAGCTTTTCCCCTCCCCTCTCTCCCTCTTAGGCAGAAGAGGCAGCCCAGGGCTCTTGCAGCCTAGTTACTGTCAGTCACTAGTGACTTAGGGCTGCTTGCTCTCCCTTTGCTTGCCTCCTGGCATTGAAACCTCATTAGGGCTCTGACAGAAGAGAGATGGCTTCGGCACAGATAGAAACTCATCATTTGCTGGGAATGCTCCTCTGAGCTTCCATTGCCTAGCAGGTTGAGTGGATACTGATCCCAAGATCCCCACTGGAAGCTGAAGCGCCCAGGACCCCTAGGTGTCCTTTTTCATGAGCCTTTTTGTGTGTGTGTGTGGCTGAGAATCACTGGCATCTGAAAAAAGAGCGGACTGGGCTTGCTCGGTTCTGTCTAAGGGTCTGCTGATAAACACATAGTGTAAACGAAGCTGGGGAGAGGTGGCATGTTTAAATGACATCGGGAAAGCTTTGTCAAGCTCTTCAGAGCATGCACTCTGCTTACTGAGAGACCAGTAGGCCATCACAGTGTCTCACGGGTGTCCAGGGGGCAGTACATTTTCTTACTCCAGTAATCTTTGTGGTCATGTGGCACTCACAGAGCTCCAAAGCTCCTTTGGAGCTTAAGAGAGGCATACTCCCATCTCCTAGGTTCTTTCTTCTCTGAGTGGATCCAAGGGTGCACATGCTTCTGGAAGCCAGAGGAAGTTTATCATTCTTATTCCCTAATCAAGACCTTTAAGCTAGGATCTCTCATTGACTGTCTGAACTTAGAGCTAGTTGGCAACCAGCAAGCCTAAGCCTGCTTCCTATCCCTGTCCTGGTACCTCAGAACTTGGGTTTACAGGTATGTATGGTCATACCCAACTTTTTAAACTTTAAAAAGTGGGAATTAGAACTCAGATCTGCGTATTTGCCCATCATAAGCTAGTTCATCTTCTTCTCTGCCCCAACACCACAGAGACTTCCAAGGATCACACAAACCCCATGAGCATTTACAGAGAGCACTTGCCATGTCAGAGATCTATGAATCAGGAAATGACATGCCCTCTCATGCACATCACCAATAAAAATTTCCCTGGACAGCCTTTTCACTGTAGCCGAGGCTTTTGCACATAGACACCAACAAGCATCTGGATGCCTTGTACCACTCTCACCTACAGCCTTGGACAAAAAACTCTTCCTGCTTTGAATGGCTCTAGAGTGGCCTCCATTTTGAACTTCTTGTAGGAAAATGCCTTTTCCTTCAATAATCTCTGTTTCCACCACTGTGATCAGACTGGATGAAGCCAGTGTGGTGGGAGGAATTTGAGGGATGGATCGGACTCCTTCCTTCTTTAGTCCTGGCCTCAGGCAAATCACTTACCCTCTCTGAGTCTTGGCTTTCATATTAATAACACAGAGATAAAAATTCTGCCTTCAGGCTGGGAATATGGCTCAATCTGATGTGTAAACACGAGAATCTGCATTCAGGTTCCCAGCGCTTATGCCAAAAGCCAGGAACATCTCCACATGGCATATGTCCCCAAAGTGACACGGTGACTGAAATTCCAGTGCTGCAAAGGTAAAGACTGGAGAGTTCCTGGAGTTCTTTGGTTGGCCAACCTCGCTCAATGATTGGGTTCTATGGTCAGTGAAAGATCCTGCTTCAAAATATGAGGAGAGAACTGGCAAAGCCATTCCACATTGATCTCCAGTTTTCTTATGCAAATGCACATCAGCACACACTTGCATACCCCCACAAGAGCAACACACACACATACACATACACACAATCTTGCCTTCATGTGTCACCAAAATGCTTCTGAGGATCAAGTGATTTTACATATCCAAATAGTGTTGACAATACTATACTTAGAAGGATCATGTCACTGTCATGGGTGGTACAACTCTAAGTAGCTTTGAATGCCTGTCTTATTTGCCTATTTTCAAAATGGATAAAACAGGTTTGTTCTCTCTTGGGAGACATTAACACTGGAGGGCTCAGGACCCTGATAGGACTTTGGGAAAGGCAGCTGTTTACTATGTGGATTGTCACGGATGTGAAAGCTTGCAGTGACAGTTTGTTGGTGTTTTCTGCAGAAGGCTGTGTTGGCTGGAGCTCCTGTCTCTGTCACCTTCATCCTGGACTTGGAGTCAGGGTGTTTCGGCATACCTGCCCTGAAGGCTTAATGAGAGTCAGGAGCCCTGCGGCAGTAGGAAGGTGCAGCAGCCAGCCATGCATGAAGTTAATTTAGCTTCAGGAAATGCCTGGTGGTTTGGGGAGCATCAGACAGGCATGGCTCACATAGCTGATCCATGCTCTGTCTGGAAAATGAAGGGAGAAAGCATCTCTTCTAACCTTAGGGAGCTTCATGCCCACATCAGCTGCAGGAGCCAGGGGGAAAACTCACTGTTATCTTGGGTTTGTTTTTTGTCTTAAATGGGAAAGATTTCCAAAAACAGTCATTTCATTGTTTTTCTACTTACTGTTAACTCAATAAAAGTGGTTCTTTTAATTAATCTCATTGTTGTTCATTTTGCTGTTTTGAACTGAATAGAAATGCTCATTTTAACCTTTCTGTCTCTTTTGCAGCCTCTATGGAAGTTCATCCCCTACACATCAGCTCCCCCAAAGCAGGAGATGGGTGCAGCCTTGGGGAGCAGCTAAGTTAGATTGTGGGCGAGGGTGGCTGAACTGGGAGTCCTGCCTGCGTGCAAAAGCTCAGCCTTGTTCTTGAGGTCTGCCAGCATCCAAGCAGACCTTGTTCCCTAAGTCTTGCCGGTGAGAAAAAGTTCCTTGATGCTCTTCTCCTCCAATTTAAACAGATACACATGTATTATATGCACACAAGAGGAGATTATTTTTACAGCTGGAGGGATTCTCCTGTTTAAAAATGGATAGCTAAATTTCCGGACAGTTTGCTATGGAGCTTCAGCAAACCCTTTCTTCCTATTGATTTTCCTCTTAAAATCTAAGTAGTCGGCTGTTGTAAAAAGAAATTGGCCTTTAGATTTAATAAAATTACCCAGGGAAGTGGCAACCCATTCTAAATACTTGTTTAAGGGGAAAAACGAAAGCATTCAGATAAAATATTAGTAAAAGTTCTGAAAATATTAACAATGTCTAATGCTGCAAACAAATAGAATGCAGAAAAATGGAAAGTGAGAGGCCAGGAAAAGAATGAATTGTTTCGGGGTTTGCCCAATCCCCATTTTCTCTTCCCCTACT